>OX465283.1:148700060-149067693 GCA_949987705.1 Thereva unica
CGCCAATTGAACCTATTGCACTATTGACAGAATTTCACGTGTTCCTAAATGAGAGAACTTTCTTTTATACCTAATAGTATGTTGCTTGGTACATTAATACCATGGTATAGATCCATACACGTAAGCAAAATTCCGTAGCGTGGACTTGTACGAGTCTCTCACTTGCTAATACCGACGGTTCCTTTTGAGGATATCGACTTTGAGAAACCGAAACCCCGTTGCCTGGGGGCTTTATGCAAATTTCACCTCTACAACATCCAGGAGATTTAACGCAATGTCTATCGCCTCTTCCTCCAGACTCTCAGTAACCTATCCTGCCTTCTGTTCTTACTTTGAACCAAGCCTACTATTAGACATTGCATCAGGAGGATTACGATATGACAGACTGGTAATGCAAAGTTCTATTCCTATACTTTCACATTAGACAATATAGTTTAAAAAAAAAAAAAAAACTAAAGATACCCTTTTATTTCAAAATTGAACTAAAGAGTAAAAAATAATTTTGAATGTAAAGTTTTTATCGCTCCGGCCAGAAATATAGGAACAGCCAACCTTTCGAAATGTAAAAAAGGGTAGGAAGTGGGAAGTTTTATTTTATTAGCTTTTCGCTAGCGCCCGCGGTTTTTTACATTTCGGAAGGTAGGTTGCTTCCATATAATGGCTGGAACAATAAAACTTTACATTCAAAATTATTTTTTACTTTATAGTTCCAAAGTTCTGTAAAAAAAAGTACCCCATTTCAAGTTTCCAGTTTGATCCCAGATACACAATCACAGAGAAAATGTTCGTTTGTTTTTCTGGAAGCATTATTGGAGGTTACAAAGGGGTATAAGATAACAGTTCATACAACCGCCTCTGATTTGAAGCCTATGTACAGTCACGTCATAGCTCTCTTAGCCTTCTGGTGGAGATCTGGATATTGAACCCTGAATTGAAATTAATTTTAGATTTCATGTAATAAGAAGGCCCTTCTACCAACCATTCCCAGTATATTGCTTTGTCCGTACGACTTGTCCTCCACCAGCATGCTTCACTTAGCATATGATCCTTACAGGCTGACTGATGCGTAACATATAGATCAAGTGGAAACAGATCGAGAGTCACATTCAAATCCTAAGTGGCGGTTGTACACAGAGCCCCACAACTTTGCGACATGACACTCTGTAGACTTGGTCTAGTCTGCATTTGTTATATTCATTTGCAGGTAGAGCCCGCGACCCATACGTGGCTTCAAGTCTCATCTCTTGCCAAAGGGATACGGACATGTATGAACGAGTTCCGAAGCAAGGCAGGGTACATTTACACTTTTCTAGACAAACGGAGATAAAATTTTGGGCTTTAAAAAGTTTTATAGGATGAAGACAATGAGGAATTATGGTGGTGACCATTAAGGATTCCAAAAACATACTCAGTAGAACAGCTTTCGTTTGATTACCTAGGTCAAGAAGCAGTGGACGAGTCTATTGCTTGGTTGGGGGACTGTTTGGTAAAACAATAATAATAATAGAGCACTTCTCAGCTGGGCTGAGTAACATTTACCACTGGCTGTTGCTCAGGTGGAGCATGCAAACATAAAAGCATATACAAGAAACAGAAACAAAAAATAGAGAAGAGTGCAAAAGCAAAGAAGGAGTCATGCCGCATCAAAAAGAGATTTTTTAAGAGCAACTTCACTTGCTGGCATGCTTAAGGCACTAATATTTTTATTAGCATTAATAAGCATGCGATTAACAGATTCGTGCTTAACGTAATTCGTATTAGAGGAACTAGTTCGCAAGAGAGGTTCACTCCTCAGGTTTTAATTATTCGCTCCTAAACGACGCACGGCTTGGGAAGAAGCCTGAGTCCACCTTACCATTCAGTAGCCGATGAACGAAAATACCGTCTGAAACCTCGCGACGCTTATGGAGAGAGCTAAGTTGAATGATTTAAGCCTGTTCTTGTACGATGGAAGAATAAGAGAGTTATCCCAATGGAGGCGGCTGAGTGCATATCGGGCAAGCTTCCTTTGAACCGATTCGACTCCTGCAATTTGAACCTATTCGACTCTTCCAATTTAGTGAGGAGACCACACCTGGGACGTGGACTCGAGTCGAGGCCTGACTAAAGATATGTACAAGTGCTTAGTTATGAGGGGGTTTTTGAATTCCTTAGACCATCTTTTTATAAATTCCAGGACTAAACTGCCATTGGAAGAGTTCTAATTGATGTGAGTAGAAAAATCCAGCTTACAATCAAACCTTACCCCAATATCAGTTACAGAGTTTACGTGGGAGACTATGTTGTCGCGAAAAGTATAGTCATAAATTATCGGACCACGTTTCCTACAAAAATTCATGACCTCTCACTAGATAGTATTAAGAATCGGGTTGTTATTGGAATACCAATAATACATGGAGTTAAGGTCAATTTTCAAAAGTTCGCAACCCTCGGTACTCTTTAGAAGACGGTACAGTTTGATGCCATCGGCGTAAATAAGGATATTACAGTGCTTTAGTAAGGTGACAATGTCATCAATTGATAAGAAAAAAGAGAGGACGTAGATGATTATCTTGCGGGATGTCAGAGGGCGCTTCCATGTTTCTAGATTCGACTATACAAGGAATTGAATTTTGTATGTTCTTTCGACTA
This sequence comes from Thereva unica, assembly GCA_949987705.1. Classification (NCBI taxonomy): domain Eukaryota; kingdom Metazoa; phylum Arthropoda; class Insecta; order Diptera; family Therevidae; genus Thereva; species Thereva unica. The sequence continues at coordinate 148,702,692 of OX465283.1, forward strand.
AGTACGATTGGAACCATACCACAAGGGCGTGCGGAAAGCCTATTTTTTTTAATTTTAGAGCTATACTTGAGAAAAAGAGCTTGTCAAAGATCTTAGTGAAGTCAGTATAAGCACAGTTTGGTGGTCAGTGACAAAGCCCCGAACAGTGTGAGAAGAGCAAGTAGATTAGTGTTAATGGAACGAGCTGCAAGAAAATCGTGTTGATTTGTTGAGATAAGTCTCTTACAGATAGGAGCGATCTCAGAATAACTAATAGATTTAAGGAGTGTTGGTATACACCATAAATTCGCAATCGGCCGATAGTTCGATATTTCATTCTCTAGTTACAAACGGGGAGGGGATTATAAAAGAATTCTTCCATAAAGTTGGGAAGCATCCTGCATTAATGAATTTTTAGAATAAGTATATCAGAGGACATAGAAGGGTCTCTGCACAGGATTTTAGAACATCAGGGGGAATACCGTCACGTTCATAAAAAGAGCAACTTGACTGCGGAACAGTCTTATGCTCCGGTTTCACCGACATCAGTTCAATAATATTCAGTTCAATACACATAAGTAGCTTCACCGGTTAAAGCCCAATCCATGTTCAGTTTATACTTCAAATTGTTGTTGCTTTTCACAAGAAGTTACAATTTCAAAAGCTCATTGGAATGGCCTTGAATTATTTTGCTCTTACGATAAACATCAGTTCTAGTCCAGTTGGGCGAACTGAGGTTTGCTTTAACCTCAGTTGAATATGTGAAAATTGTATGCAAACTATTTTAAAGTTCAGTTTTCCAATTCGCTTGAACTTGCGCAGTTCAGCCAGGGTATTACGCAATCTGTGTTTCTGGACTCCAACAGTTCAAACGCAGTTCATCACCATTTACATACTTTAACACTCTCCTGACTCCTCGTGATCTCAAAGCTCTTCAATTCCCATGAACAAAGCCTACAACTAGACATTGCACCATGGCATGACCAACGATATGATGGACAAGTAGCAACTATTACTATTATTAGTAAGCCATACACTAAGAGTTTTTTCTTTCGAAAAAACTGTCGGTTGGCGCGTTGAAAAAACTGCCACATTGCGTGGCATGTTTGAAAAAGCTCTTTGTCCATACACTATAAAAGTTAATTTGTCGGATTGCGTGGCAGTTAAAAGAGCTTTTGAAAAACAACAACAAAATGTATATAATTGACTCGGCGTGTGGAATGGCTATTTTTTCAACGTTCCACGCAAAGTTCAGTAGTATAAAATAGAGAAAAATTCTAAAAGTGGCGTGTCATTTGGAGTGTAATTTTTATTGTGGTTATTAAAATGGCAGAAAAAATTAATAATTCACGGGAATTTATCATAAATTTTATAGAAATTTATAATATAGAGCCACTCCAAATGACACGCCACTTTTAGAATTTTTCCATGGGTGCGTAGATCAAAAGAAAAACTGTGAAATTGAGTGTCAAGTGGACTGTAGAAAAAATTGGCGTGTCATGTTGACCACTCACGATGGCATAAAACTGGCAGTTGGCGTGGCGCGACAATTGGCGCGTGGAAAAAACTGTTAGTGTATGGCTTACTATTAAGCCTTTAGAACGGCCACATAAAAAATGTGTTACAGTGTGACATATTTGCTTGGTATGAAATATGCCGAATCCACAGTTTCAAAGGTAACCTGATTTGGCAGACCTTTTTAGGTATTAAATAGTAATAGAACATTTAGTATCTGCGTTTTTTTTTTGTTTTCAAATGACATAATACCCCGGCTTCACCGTCAAATTTTCGCAAGTTCGAGCAAATTAGTCTACTGTACTTTAAAATTTCCTGATTTCCCATACATTTTTCACATTTTAAAGTCAGGAAAAAATGCCTGCTTTGGGCCTACAGAACATGAAATTGAGTTTCAAAGTAAAAGCTCGCTCAAAAGAGAGTAAAAAATTGGAATATTTCCATGGCAACTGATGTATTATTACATGACAGTTAAAGTAGGAGCTTTGAAAAAATAAACATGGATCAAAAAAGGAAGTACTTATAGATGTCTGTCAATGAATAAATATATACTCAATTACATTTATTTTATAATAGGTATTATTAAATAAAAAATTTAAATCCCACAAAGCATTGAAAATTCCATTTTCCATCTCTATAAAGGAGCTTTCAAATGTAATACGTCACACACGAAGCTTTCTCTACTGAACAATGCCGGTGAAGCCACTTTTGCATATTGAAGTGAACTTGATTAAAATTAGGGCGGTGAAGCCGGGGTATAACATAATTAAATAACCATTCTTCTGTTTCATAGACTCTTTTTTCTCTTTTCAATATTGATATATTTCTTAGTTTGATTGCTTTCCTGAAATTATAATGAAATCTGTGCTAATACAATTAGAACTACTTCGAAGCTCCAACCTTATACAACAGTCTCATAAAATCCTCACGCAATATCTCATTACGTTTAATAGTGAATTGACATTAAATTGAACCCATTGACCAGATACAATAACGTAAAAGAACATACTTAGGTGCAGACCAAATCACAAATAAAATAAACGTAAATGTCTGCCACGTAAGGTAAATTTCCTGTAAGAAAATATCATAAAAGTCAACTTACAAGAAAAAAAAGACCCGCTCGTCACATTGTCTCTAACATCAACTAAAACAAATGTTTCCAATGTCAATAAATCACTCTAATCACTTGAATTCAGGGTTTGCGACCCATCAATAAATCAACCCTTGTATGATTGGCCCCAACACCAAAAAAGATGGGGGATGAGGGAGAAAAAATTATATATATAGAGCATCGCCATGGGTCAACGGAACCGGGCTACCCAACATTGATGGATGTCAACCCCTCTCCTTTTTGATAAAACGTAACAATTTTGCTCAGGACTTAGCTTTTCGTATGTAGGGGATGAATGTGATGGTGGTGGTGGTTGAATGTTATGTCTGCTTTTGATCAGGCGACTTGGAGCAGAAGATCAAGTCATGTATTTATGGTCTATGAAATAATAGAAGGAACTGTTCACCCTATACTATGGCAAATAATTGCCAATTAATGGAGTCGAGCCAGTGACAAATCCTTCTAATTAGATTCATACGTAATGAAGTATTTAAACCTGTTATTGAAGTTTATGCACTGATAAGATATCTAGGTATCATGCATGAATAATTAAACAGTTATAAACAGAATGTTATGTTAACATTATCTCCATTGTGCTTAATATCCGGTACGCAAGGTAAAGTTTCCTTAGTTAATAATAATCTAATTAACGAAATTTCGTTATTGGAGGACTCTGGATTGTTGTGAAGTAAGTAATCGATACACCATGCTGATTTTATATTCATAATTCCATATTTGAGTTACAGGTCTAACCCTCCTGCAACATGGACGGCTCCGTTAAATGACCAGAAAATTAGTTTCAGGTAATATTAGGATTTGCTAGGCCCATCGGAGACGAAGGTTTTGTGAATATGGGTGTTGAGGACATCGAACATTTAGTAGTTCCAAGACGTTGGCGAAATTGGTGGGAATGCTGTTTGAAATTGTGAATTAAATCGATTCTGAAGATAATTGCTGTGATGAAAATTTGGAAGTTACAAATTTTACTGTGAGGTCTTTTATTGCTTGGACTCGTTCCATCCTTGCCGATACGATGTCCCAAAACCATGATCACAGTAAACCCCAAAAACGCATTTTGATAACTTTATGGTTAACCCAAAGTTATCAAGCCGTTTAAACGTTTGGGCCCTCGGTAGTCAAGGGGTAAGGCGCCTGACTACTATCCCAGAGGTCCCGGGTTCGAATCCCTGCCAGCCCCACGGTCCTTCGCCTTTTCCACTTTCCCACCTACATAACTTTCCTTCTTTCTTCTCCCCTCTTTACATTCCGGATCCCTCTTGTCATAGCCTTCGCTAGTCGTTCCCCGCTCCACCAAGCGCATGTCATCGGTTGGCTGATGAGATTCAACTCGTTTCAGGATGCATAACACTCCAGCGAGTTTTTTCTCAAATGCCCCGATGTCAGAGTCGCGAAATAGTTGAAAGTAAGTGGAATAAAAATATCGCGGCTAAATTGTGGCAGCTCCTTCCTACTTCCCTCTCTCTCTTTATACTCTCTATATTCCGGCTAGAGCTGCTGTTCGACATTCTATACGAAAAAAATAGATTGTCGAACAGTACAAAGGGGCTTTCCCTAAGCCTCTAGTCTATCACATAAAAAAAAAAACTTCGTCTAGGTGGGTGCGATGCCCATCCTCAGATCTACTAGCGATAAGTATATCGTCTAGGTAGACACAAATGGAGTCTAAGTCTCTTGTGACTCATAAATAAATCTTTGAAATGACTGGGCTGCATTCCGTAACCCAAATGGCACGCGAGTAAACTCAAACAGACAAAACGGTGTTATTAAGGCAGTCTTATGCACGGTCTTATGCAATGGGGATATTGTGGTATGCACGCACCAAATCCACCTTCGAAAAATCGTGTATCCATGAAAGATCACAGAAAAACTCTGAATGTACGGGATTGGATATCTATCTGTCATTTGTATCCCATTTAGCCAAATAAGGTGGAGATGCAGCCGGAGACGACGAAGGTCTACCATTCCCTAGTTGAACCACAAGTTTAAACTCCAACGAAAGGTAATTTCCCATTTCTAAAAATGTGATGTTGCACATTGTGTTTAACCGGTAGGTTTAAATTAGCAGGTTTGGTTGACGAAGCGTACTTCGTTAACAGTTCTTAATATCTGCCAAGATGTTGGCATTCAAAGGTCTCGATTTTATACTCAAAAATTTCACAGATTGCAGTCCGAAGACTGGTCTGTGAGTCAACTAGTTTTCGCTTTTTAAGTCGAGTGTGAGTTCACTAGGAAGTCCGCACCGAGTATGGCTTTGTTAGTGTTAGCTGTATTGAAGTCGTGGCAAAATTATGGATCGTTGATCCATTAGCCGTGCGCAAGTTAGGGCATGTGTTTTATGCCCTAAAAGTGTGTGCTGGAAGGAGTGATATGTCGGCACCAGCATCGATTAAAAAATGTTCGTGTCGTGGACATATAACCTGAACGAAGGTTTCTGCTAAGAAACGTCTGACCCCCCGCCAACTTAATTTTTTGGAGGAGGAGCCTTCATCCTCCGGTCCTTCTTGGCTAAAGGCGCAGGGTGGGGTGCACCGCTCGGCCCTGTTACCGAATCGGTAGTGGTAATAGCAGAGCATCCCCGGTAGCACCGCTGCAGATGACGCTTCAGTTGAGGGTCTTTGTTGTGCGGAGCCGCCAATGAAGCCTTTGGCTGCGGAGCCAGTGAGCGGCTCCAGGGGTGGACCCCCAGACACTCTCGCCGACCCCTGCTTTGGTGTTGGCTTCTGCCCACCACGAGTGCCCTCAATTGTTGCACCTCACGTTGGAGAGACTGCAGAAACAACGATTGCACCTCTGACAACTGAACATGTGTAGAATGAGCAGATATTTCCCGCACCTTGTCTGCCAATACCGACAACTGCCTGAGAGACTGGTCCATGGACGCCGCAAGAACCACCTCAATGCCTTTAAGAAGGCGACACTCCCAAAGACCCCTGATCAGCTCTTCGTTTTCGCCCAGGATGTCCCCGGCCAGACTCTGTAATCCTCTTAAAAACTCTGAGGCTTCCGCTCCCCCGGCTAGGTACTAGGTTTTTGAGGGTGAATGAGGCTTGATGGAGCTTTGCGCCCATGGAGACTTTTGCTTTACATGTTGAGAGCTATCAATCTGCAAAATTACAAGCAAACTAGCCAAAAGCCGTTTTCCATAGAAAAAGTGCGGGGGAATCTTTTTCGAATCTACTTTCCTTTTGGGGATTTAATACTCTCACTGCGCCATTACAGACTCAACCTGCGCATGAACAAGCTATATTGAGTTTCCCAATTGTTTTGGCGCACGCCGTAACACTCTTTGGCTGAAAAAAAGCTATCACTACAAACAGAGCGGACTTTAGACTGTTGGTGTGATAGTTGGACTGCTATATCACCACCATATCCTTAAACTGTACCAGGAGACAGAATTCCGACCCTGCATGGAAGGCGCCAAGACTTCTGCGAATTTTTTCTATAAATGTTCTGCTATGATCTGGCTTAAAAAAAGAAAATTTTTCAAAAACCTTCTGAGCCCCGTTTAAGTATATACTAAAGTACTTCTTACCATCGTTCGGAGGGCCACCGATCTTTCTCGCCATGGAGGTACATGAAGCCAAGGTCAACAATAGGCTGTAGAGAACATGTATTACCTTTTTGCTACAAGAGATTTTTTTGTACTGAAAAAGAAGGTACATATTAACTAGAACAAACAAAATCAAACTTCTTCAAGGTGTATAATTAGCCCCGCAGCAAATCAAATGTCGAAACTCTGCGGACAATCAGGGCAAATTCTAAGGTGCGACTGAGACATTAAAAGTACAAACAAAATAGAGAGGAAAAAAACCAAAAAGAAAAGTTTTCAATAATTATGAAAGTTTTTTTTTTTTTTTTTTTCAATCATCTTCAAGAAAATCTCACAAAAATCGAATCATTCTTTTTCATCGCAATTGGAAATGTCGATGACCGACCAAAGATCGACTTTCTTTGGGTAACTTTAAAAAAAAAATCTGTCGCCTTTTGCTTCTCTCGCACTTCACTATATTTGGGGGTAAGGGCTGGCAGTTTTGTGCTAGGGTGGCTTCTTAAGGGATGGTTTTACAGAGGTGGAAGCAATTTAGTATAGAGATAAATTGGTTGTCATTAACATAAGCGTGTTGGAAATATTTTTGCCAGATATTCTCAGCCAAAAGATGTCCTATTATGTGGAGTCTCTGTCGATATTATTAATTTAGCCGCCATTTGCAAGAAAGATCTACGTTTCTGATAGCTCTTAATTTTTTTCTCTCTACTCTAATTCTGAAGGACTTCTCTTTTAAAATTTTCCCACTGTGTACCCTCTTTTCGATTCTTACTTATCGGGATTTGAATTTTTTTTTTTGCATTTACAATATCCGGCGTCAAGGAGTCCTCACTTCCTCGTGCCACTTGATGAGAGTTCTTCTTAAGAAATTTTATCGTGAATTCAAAAGCTTTTTACAGGATAATACTCCGGCAGGAGGAAAGAAAAGCGACGTCCTATCAGTTTTAGTTAATTTATCTTATTAACTTTGACTTAATTGATGAACTGTTGATTAATAACTATTGGGGAATTGACATTAAACAATTACACAGGACTGAATTTGCTTGTTGAACTGTTAAACCTTTGTTAACTATGATAAGAAGATATAATTGTTTTGTTAATTTCGGGAAAATTTATGCCTTAGATTAGGGTGGAATACGGTGGGATTTGTTAAAGGTTTGTCGTTTGGTTATATAAGTGATTTTAATTGATTGATTAGTTTTTGGAAAATTTGTTGCGCAATCAATGATACAGGAACATTGTTGCTTCTAGAAGATTAGCGGAAGAATAACATCGCAAACTGTAAAATAATATGTCAAGTTCATTCATGATAAGCTTGTGGAATTCGATAAAATGAATCTACTTTTTACCCTGAATGAGGCTATTTGGAACAACGGGATATCAAGAGCCAGAAGTGTTCTTAATATACTAAAATTGACATATTATTGTTCAAGTACAAATATGATCTCATAAAGTAGTATAATAGATCCGTTGAAGTACTTCTTCGTGAAAGTACACCCAGTTGTAGTCGTGAACAAATTTACTAAAAATGTTGGTGGCAGCGGTGGGAACCGTAACATGAAATGATGGTAGATCCGAAAGTTGTGGTTGTGGCAACAACGAAATGCATTCTGACTTGTTAGCAGCATTAGCATTGAAAGCTCTTTTAAGATCCCTTCAATATGTTGGAGCACTGTCGTGATATAGATGCAGTAAAAAAATAACCAAGGTAGACTTCGAACTGGTTGAAATATAATCGAAATCAAATTTCTCATCTCATTTAGCTTAAAATCGAGTTTACAGTGCTTTTAAAGCGAAAACATAAAATTTATCCCTGTGCTAACTAAAAAATTTGAAGCGGTTACATGTATTAAAGGCTGAGCACATTTTACAATTGATTTTACACTTTCTGAACCCGAAGTAAATCCGAGCTTTTGAACCAAAATAAAGGCGAAGGCATGGAGTAAGAGCAAAACGTTTTTTGGAAAACGCAAAAGGTTTCCCCCTTCTCTTAAAGCAACTATACAACTTTTGCTACCTTTTTACACCACCTGTAAAAAATCCTTGCGTCTACTTCATGCGTCCGCGTTTATTTTGGATAGTAAAAGTAAAACTCTTTAAAAGCTTAGTTATAAAAAACTAAACAAAGCCCTCCATTTATATAATTTGAGAATTCTTTAAAAATTAGTTTCGATAAGGTGTGAAACTCCCTAGACCAAATGGAGAAACACAATTCTTATGAAAAAAAAATTCACATAAAAATATTCACTCCAGTTTCGTAAAACCATAAACCAATTGCAGTTTGAAGCACGCTTTAAACTGCACCTATGAATATCAGCTGAAACAAGAATAAACAGAGAAAATACAGGGTACATAACCTAAAAATAACAACTCCAGAAATGATGTGAAAAGACATTTGTTAAAGCTCTAAAAATAGATTCGCCTTTAAACTAGCTACAAAAATAAACCAACTGCAGATGCATTGAGCCAATGTCAAGTTATTTCAATGGAACGAACGAATGATACTATAGCCAGTCTAGTTCTAACTCTTTTGATGTTCATTTTACGAACCTGCATATATCGTTTATCCTCTATCATAGATGAGCTTCTTCCGACGTTCGATGTCTATCCGCTGAGCTAGTATCCAATTTGTTTTTATTTTTAAGCAATTCCCAATAGGTGGTCTGGCATTGGGGTAGCATACAGATGAGCTCCAAAATTGCTAAACTAGAAAATTCGTTTGTAGTTTCTCTCTCTAGCTATCCGAATACTCCCTCTGTTGAACCTATTACCTATAGCTCCATTCCATATAACTAACCCATTTCGTATATTTTGCGCTTCTTGCGCTTCTTGGGTGCATCTAGGACACGGGGTTTGTATTTCCTGCACAACACACATCACCGAAGGAATAACTACCCCTCGTGTGTAGGTGGGGGGTATGCACCAATATCAGTGGATCTCTAGTTGATATAAACTCAATTTATTACAATCGTAATTTTTGGTTGTTATCGCCATGGCAGTTCTTGCTTCCTGTTGATATTCTTCTATAAATATTTACAACCCTTGGAAATGCTTTGAATGATACATTTTACCATAGTGCCTGGTCCTGGCTATGCGGGCGGCAATAGTAAGGACGGTAAGGAGGTACGTCGCAGAGGGAATCTCGTGGTGCGCTTTGCTTGCGCTGCTGACATAGAGCGGAATCCTCCAGCTACTGTAACAATGTAGCAAAGAATTTTATAGCGCTTCCTTTCATTTACATACTCAAATAGTTCCGACACTTATTTATTCATTTCTGTCTTGGGGTGGATTATTGCTTTAAGTTTGAATATTTTTTATCCCAGTCAGCAGTTAACTCTCAATTTGCTTCTACTTCTTGACTGGGAGATATGAAGTGGAAATTAAGTTTTCGTTTAAGGATTTTCACGTTTTTTTTTTGTGGAAAATTTTAAATTTAGAGAAAGGATTTTTTTTTAGTTTTTTTAGTAGAGCAACGAAAGATTTGATGGAATATATGTATGTGTAAATATAAAGGTTGTTCTATCAGTCCGTCGTGCCTTGCTAAAATGTCTAGTAGGATCTTCAGCTCGAATGATAGGTCAAGGATATTGAAAAGAGTTGAAATCTGTTTCTGATGATCTTGCATGTATCTATATGATACAGATTCTGATAATATTAATCTATGCATGATCTTGCATGTATCGGAACGTTTGCAGGGATTTTAAGCGTAAATTTGAGAAGAAGCATATTTGTGTGCGCGTGTGTGTGCGAACGTCATTTTTTCCAGCACGATATCGCGCGAACTAAAAAGATATTGATTTCGTTGAAATTCCGATCGTAGCGTATTACCGAAGTTGCAATCTAAAAAGATATTCGTAAAATTGCGAGCGGTTTTTTTTTGTTTAAACAACGTACGATTTTTGCAGCTGCATGGTATTTTCCGAACTTCTTTCAGATCGTAGCATACTAAGGGAAACATACTCCGAAAAAAATTGTATAACCTTCGGTTGAGCCTTTTGTTTTGTTTTAACGAAAATACTTCGGTTAAGTGTCACAAGTTCCTTAATTTGATTAGTTTTGCTGATAGCTAATAAACTCGTTGTAATGAAGCCTATTCGGTCTCGGGTCGTAACGGAGTTTAAGCGGCATGGTCTCCATTCTACGTCTGGTTTCTTTACCAAATGTACTCCTGGCATCTGTAGTGGCGTTGACATCGGTAGTGGCCAACATTTTTTTAAATCATGAGCTTGAGCAGTGAACATCAGTGTGCTTTGCAATCAAAAACGGAAAATTAAATGATATTTCCAACCTGGTTGACAACAAGTTGAAGCGTCTGTACACTTTCTGTTGACAAAAAGTTGACAAATCAAAGTTGATCGTCTGTAGGCCGCTTGACTGACCAGACAGAGTCAGGTAATTTTATTGTAAACGGTTTAAAGAAGAACGGGGTAGACTGTAGCTGTGTAGCTGGCCAGGGATTTTACGGAGCCGCAGCAATGAGCGGACTGTTTCCTAGTGCTCAAGTTTATATACCCGAAGGATGTCCCTTACTCTCTAATCCTGAATCTGAATCCAATACCCACAAAATCTGGCGATATTAACCTAAAAGGTGTGTAGTAGTCTACTGCTGTCCATGGGTAGTTTCTTTTACACGTCGTTACACGGGTTTATTCGTGTTCATCATTGTAATTCGTTCGCCTGTTATTGCCTTGACCGCGCCTACCACCGAGATATTCGTTCTCTTCTTATTTAAATACGCGCCCTTAATATCGATCAACAATCCAAATTGGGTTAAGAAATCAGCTCCGATTATTGCACTTGTCGTCTGTGCGATGATGAAAGTCCACGTAAAGTGCCGACGGAGCCTCAAACTCAGGCTGACTCACTCACTCATATGTGGGGATTGGTGTTCAGTCTGTGTTCTTCAGATCCTTGGTGTTAGGTGTATTTATGGAGGTGTAATTACTTCCGCTCCTGAGTCTATTAAAAACTTTGTTCCGGTGAGCTCACCTCGGATGATGAAGCGTTTACACTTGGCCCCACCTAATGTCGCCTCCCTTATTAGGTGGTTCGCACGTGTCCCGCTGGCGCTGTTTTCGTATATCCGCATGGTTTCCTACACTTGGTGGTTTTTCCACCGAACTTCCGATGGTATCCGGTGGTAATAGAATACTCAGCCTTGTGAGTAACCTCTACTGCGCGCCTTGATCGTGGTCATCGGTGCCTTTGTTAACTCCTCGAGTTTTGCCTCCAACGCTGTGATCGGTGATGTGCGAAAATATGGCAAGCAAAATTTTATAATTCCCTATTCAGAGCCGCCCCTCCACACCACCCCCAACAATTCCACCTGGATGGCTGGATTGGCAGTCATCTTTACTCTCCGATAATATCACGCAAGCTTGAATTGGTGGTCTATTTAACTACAACGAGCGTAGTAAGGAACCTGTAGGGCTTTGGCCTCCGAGGTGTCGCATGTCGTTCAGCAATTGTGATGATCGCTTATCGCCCAAGGCCACGTCGTTCAGTAACTTCGATATTTTCGCCTCATCGGAATCTGAGTACCTTTATAACAGACATTTTTTTAAATTGTTGTACTTGTCGTTCTTAGGTGGATTTAATACCTCATCTCGCACTTGTTGAAAGAGTCTCCCGTCGATTGCGCCGACTTTATGGTTGAGTTTGCTCATGTCCGTCGTTGTGTCCACCCGTTGTGGCATAACACCACATATTCCTATTAGCAACTTTAAACTACATTTAAAAATACTGCACCGCCTGTCAAAACCTTAACAAATACTGAACTTATTTTCTTCGAGTTTAAAGCAAAAAAAAAAAAACAAAAACAAAACATTTTTCTAACTATTTACTCAAGATGCGCTTACATGACAATTATATTGAAGTCATGATTATCGAAACTATTAGAAAGATATTGTCATATCCGAAGAGTGTCATATTTTACCGTGGATGATGTTTAAGCTCGTTAATCCTTAATTCAAGATATTGGATATGTTGATGTTTACACGGTCACAGTGAATGAAAGTTTTCATAGTTTTCCAAAAATCGAATCTCTGCATGATTCCATATCATCTGATTGACCTCAAATAAATACCCTAGTAAATTAATCTCTTGATTTATAATTTGGCCTTAACTCTTCATTCCATAAAACCGAATATGTTGGTAATCTTAGCCATGATATGCAAGTGGAAGCAATCCTTTGAATTATTAATCTTAATTAATGCTACCTGCACTAATAGCAAAGATAATTACAAACGAGCTTAATTAAGTCCACCCCGAAATAACTCTACATTTTTGGTGCATTAGGGTAATCCACTCGAGCTGATTTGTTTTCCTGCCCGAGATTGACGTAATCCACTTTAAAGCGCAACACAAAACTGATTAAACACAGCATTTCAATAATCCGCGGCAGGACAATGTGTTATTCAGTAACCTTGGATGCCCATATTTTCCGGTGCTCGGCCGCGGCTGCATGGCGATCTACTCCCACCACCAGATCATTGATATAAACCGCAGTTTATTAAATTTATTAGGGGCCGGGAGTTTATTTTCGTATTTGCTGGCAACAACTGCGAATCTGTCCGTAAATTCATTCATCGCGCCATGTTTTAGCAGTTTAATCTGTTTGCAGATAAATGAGACATTTGCATACACACACTGCGAGCACCCCGTGCAGCCTTAGCCCCGTATCCTTTGCCGCAGTCCCCATGCCCCATACACTACAGCAAGCCATCCCCCAAACCACGAATGTAGACATCGCATAAGCGATTAAGCAACGTAATCAAGCTCTAAGCCATCCAGGTGGAATGGTAGGGGGTGGCGTAGAGGGGCGGCTCTGAATAGGGAATTATAAAATTTTGCTTGCCATATTTTCGCACATGATTAGGCTCGGGCTGTTTATTAAGAACGCTGATACCTTTCACCGCCCATATGTAAAATTTGCAAATAAATTGTTTGTTTAACATGTCTATGGGGTTAAATTATCCCCTGGAATGGATTCCATTTACACCTGTACACAGCCTTGTCGTATTCACATGTGCTCGAATGCTTAGACACGAGTTGGCTCGGTTAAGTGGTTGTCGCTGGTGGCTTTTCGGTTTCTTGTTAAATCCTGCAACAAAGACTAAAGTCGACTTTAATTAATGTAAAAATTGCCATGATAAGACATTTTCACTGACGCAGGGAATCCAGCCTTTGAAAGGGTTCCTTTATGCCCTTCCATGGAATATCGTGCCTTGGATAAAAATTAATTAACGCTCACAGAACAACAGCACCAGAAACGAGCATTAAGGTGTGAAAATTTTTGAATTATTGCGTTATGTTTTGTACTATTGACAGCTCTGGGAGGCCGTTTTCAACTAGGGCGGTGAGAGACATGATATTGTTTTGGGGGTAGTTTTCTGGCATTTTGGGTGATGAAAGATTGCAGAAATTGGATTGGGTAATTTGAAGCTTGTAAATGTTTCAGCTTAATCATTCCGGAAATATTTAACGAATGAGATGAGCCAGAATTCGATCAGAATGAAAATTAGATCATGGAAGTTGAATCAATCATGCAAATGTCAGGAATACTGTAAACGGGATTTCAAATAGAGATGACGTTGCAGAAAGTAAAGCAATTTTAAGTACTATGTGTATAAATATCACGGTATATATAAATATAAGGTAATGTGACCGTAAAATGTCATTTTAATGTTGACGGCACTGAAATCTTCAAATAAAATTTAATTTTTTCGCGTACTTTCCGAAGAAAATTTTATGTGATTCTTGAACTAAACTACATACCTAGTTGGGTTGTGGGTTTGACCGTTTCCGCCCACACGATTAACTTCCCAGTATAATGAATGTGGAATATTATGAATCGATATTTTATTCTATTTATTTCTTTTAGAAAAAGAAAAAAGGCCTCCTGCTGGAATAAGTGTAGATCCGCCGTCCAAAGTAAATATCAACATCAGCGATATACGACGATAACTTCACTCTGAGGTCCCTATCCCTCAACGGCCTCCACCAGAAGACTCTATCTATTTCGGGGAATTCGCCGCTTTCTCTGCCACCACTTCACTATAAGTAAGTTCGTCACGATTTGGTCTCAGGCAGAATGGGATAGAATTAACAAAAATGGCATGAAACAACAAACACCGAAGACGTCGCAGCAATAAAAGGAAACAGCGTGCTTTAAAAACTCCCACATGCAGCGGAATAAAGAGCTTCAGGGTAGTAATTCTCTGGAGCACTAGCGACGAGGTGGCCTACGATGTTAGTATTAGCACTGAATTACCCCTTATTAACTGGGAGGATCTACTTGATGGTGATGATATTGACGAGTTAGTTACTAGATTCTACGATGTTATCTTCAACACCATTGGCAGATTCGTACAAAAAATTTAAAAAAAGGGATAAATTAATGGAGCCTAGCTGGACAAAAACATTCGGTCTCTTCGTAATAGAAGAATAAATTGAAGAGCGATATTCCAAAACGTGCTAAGTTCTTATGATGTAATTAGTGGGAAATAAAAAAAAACTGAATATCACTTTCACTCTTGCCTAAAGGGCTGTAATATTACTTCCTTTCTCAAAAAACCGATAAAAGAAACTATTATTTATAAAAATATAAATAAATTTGCTACATTTTATATGAAAAAAAATAAATGGTTAAAAAAATTTTTAAAAAAAATTCTTTTCATTAACTAAAAAATGTACTGAAAAGTAAAAAATAAAAAATATTTTAAAGAAAGCGTGAAATTTCAATTTTAATGAAAAAGTTAATTAAAAGAATGGCGCATTTTTCATCATTGCTTTCATTCATTGCTTTTTTAGTTAATGAAAAGAATTTTTTTTAAAAAAATTTTTTAACCATTTATTTTATTTTCTACTTTTTAGTTTATTATATGTATTCCGCCATTTTATGATGGCAATTCTATTAGATTTAAAATTACGTCACACAGTTTACTGTATTCATTTGATACCCATATCGTGGGCTCGGTGAAACATAATTGCAAAAACGGCCGCCATCTCGGAACCGTCTTCTTGATTTTTTTACAAAAAGGTCAGATTGCATTTAGTACTTATACATGATGAGTCGAACTCAAGTTGAACCCAAGTCTAACTACATGTAAACGGGAGTCGAGTTGGGTTAAGGTTGACTGAACTCGACTCAGCTCTGCTACCTGGGTTTAGTTGAAATTATGCATACGGACATGAGTTCAGTATTTGAGTAGTTGAATTTAGTTGACAGCAGCATCTCTGTGTTTGTTTGTGATTTTTTGTAACGTGTATTGCTTCTTTATTATCAACTCACCCTTAACTCAACTATTCATCTCATCATTCATACACATTAACCACCCGAACTACGAGTGTGTGCAAAATTGGAAGTTGATCGGTTATATTTTCTACTTTTTAGTCTATTATAAGCTTTCCGCAATTTAGTGTTGGCCGCCATTTTGAATTCGGAATGACGCCACATAGCTTATTGTGTTCTACCTGTCATATCCTTTCATTTGATACCCATGTCAGAGGGCCGCGGAGCACAATTTCAAAAATCGGGCGCCATTTTGGAACCGCTATCTTGATATTTTTACAAAATGGCCAGATTGCATTGTCATCCAAACTAAACGTGTATGCAAAATTTCAGCTCTATCCGAAACCGGGAAGTGGGTCAAATTTAACTTCCAAGATTTGACGACAAACAGTGTAAGTGTTGGCCGCCATTTTGAATTTGGAATGACGCCACATAGCTTATTGTGTTCTACCTGTCATATCCTTTCATTTGATACCCATGTCAGAGGGCCGCGGAGCACAATTTCAAAAATCGGGCGCCATTTTGGAACCGCCATCTTGATATTTTTACAAAATGGCCAGATTGCATTGTCATCCAAACTAAACGTGTATGCAAAATTTCAGCTCTATCCGAAACCGGGAAGTGGGTCAAATTTAACTTCCAAGATTTGACGACAAACAGTGTAAGTTAAATAAATCGGGCGCCATTTTGGAACCGCCATCTTGATATTTTTACAAAATGGCCAGATTGCATTGTCATCCAAACTAAACGTGTATGCAAAATTTCAGCTCTATCCGAAACCGGAAAGTGGGTCAAATTTAACTTCCAAGATTTGACGACAAACAGTGTAAGTTAAATAAAAGAATTTAATAAAATAAATGGTTAAAAAAAATTTTTAAAAAAAATTCTTTTCATTAACTAAAAAATGTACTGAAAAGTAAAAAATAAAAAATATTTTAAAGAAAGCGTGAAATTTCAATTTTAATGAAAAAGTTAATTAAAAGAATGGCGCATTTTTCATCAAAAATTGAAAATATAACTGTAAATCGCGTGAGATTTACAATAACCCTAAATTTTTTGCTTTGGTAATTTCAAATTCTAACAAAATTTTTTGATGAAAAATGCGCCATTCTTTTAATTAACTTTTTCATTAAAATTGAAATTTAACGCTTTCTTTAAAATATTTTTTATTTTTTACTTTTCAGTACATTTTTTAGTTAATGAAAAGAATTTTTTTTAAAAATTTTTTTTAACCATTTATTTTATTTTCTACTTTTTAGTTTATTATATGTATTCCGCCATTTTATGATGGCAATTCTATTAGATTTAAAATTACGTCACACTGTTTACTGTATTCATTTGATACCCATGTCGTGGGCTCGGTGGAACATAATTGCAAAAACGGCCGCCATCTCGGAACCGTCTTCTTGATTTTTTTACAAAAAGGTCAGATTGCATTTAGTACTTATACATGATGAGTTGAACTCAAGTTGAACCCAAGTCTAACTACATGTAAACGGGAGTCGAGTTGGGTTAAGGTTGACTGAACTCGACTCAGCTCTGCTACCTGGGTTTAGTTGAAATTATGCATACGGACATGAGTTCAGTATTTGAGTAGTTGAATTTAGTTGACAGCAGCATCTCGGTGTTTGTTTGTGATTTTTTGTAACGTGTATTGCTTCTTTATTATCAACTCACCCTTAACTCAACTATTCATCTCATCATTCATACACATTAACCACCCGAACTACGAGTGTGTGCAAAATTTGAAGTTGATCGGTTATATTTTCTACTTTTTAGTCTATTATAAGCTTTCCGCAATTTAGTGTTGGCCGCCATTTTGAATTTGGAATGACGCCACATAGCTTATTGTGTTCTACCTGTCATATCCTTTCATTTGATACCCATGTCAGAGGGCCGCGGAGCACAATTTTAAAAATCGGGCGCCATTTTGGATCCGCCATCTTGATATTTTTACAAAATGGCCAGATTGCATTGTCATCCAAACTAAACGTGTATGCAAAATTTCAGCTCTATCCGAAACCGGGAAGTGGGTCAAATTTAACTTCCAAGATTTGACGACAAACAATGTAAGTGTTGTCCGCCATTTTGAATTTGGAATGACGCCACATAGCTTATTGTGTTCTACCTGTCATATCCTTTCATTTGATACCCATGTCAGAGGGCCGCGGAGCACAATTTCAAAAATCGGGCGCCATTTTGAAACCGCCATCTTGATATTTTTACAAAATGGCCAGATTGCATTGTCATCCAAACTAAACGTGTATGCAAAATTTCAGCTCTATCCGAAACCGGGAAGTGGGTCAAATTTAACTTCCAAGATTTGACGACAAACAGTGTAAGTGTTGGCCGCCATTTTGAATTTGGAATGACGCCACATAGCTTATTGTGTTCTACCTGTCATATCCTTTCATTTGATACCCATGTCAGATGGCCGCGGAGCACAATTTCAAAAATCGGGCGCCATTTTGGAACCGCCATCTTGATATTTTTACAAAATGGCCAGATTGCATTGTCACCCAAACTAAACGTGTATGCAAAATTTCAGCTCTATCCGAAACCTAGAAGTGGGTCAAATTTAACTTCCAAGATTTGACGACAAACAGTGCAAGTGTTGGCCGCCATTTTGAATTTAGAATGACGCCACATAGCTTATTGTGTTCTACCTGTCATATCCTTTCATTTGATACCCATGTCAGAGGGCCGCGGAGCACAATTTCAAAAATCGGGCGCCATTTTGGAACCGCCATCATGATATTTTTACAAAATGGCCAGATTGCATTGTCATCCAAACTAAACGTGTATGCAAAATTTCAGCTCTATCCGAAACCGGGAAGTGGGTCAAATTTAACTTCCAAGATTTGACGACAAACAGTGTAAGTGTTGTCCGCCATTTTGAATTTGGAATGACGCCACATAGCTTATTGTGTTCTACCTGTCATATCCTTTCATTTGATACCCATTTCAAAGGGCCGCGGAGCACAATTTCAAAAATCGGGCGCCATTTTGGAACCGCCATCTTGATATTTTTACAAAATGGCCAGATTGCATTGTTATCCAAACTAAACGTGTATGCAAAATTTCAGCTCTATCCGAAACCGGGAAGTGGGTCAAATTTAACTTCCAAGATTTGACGACAAACAGTGTAAGTAAAATAAAAGCGGGCGCCATTTTGGAACCGCTATCTTGATATTTTTACAAAATGGCCAGATTGCATTGTCATCCAAACTAAACGTGTATGCAAAATTTCAGCTCTATCCGAAACCGGGAAGTGGGTCAAATTTAACTTCCAAGATTTGACGACAAACAATGTAAGTGTTGTCCGCCATTTTGAATTTGGAATGACGCCACATAGCTTATTGTGTTCTACCTGTCATATCCTTTCATTTGATACTCATGTCAGAGGGCCGCGGAGCACAATTTCAAAAATCGGGCGCCATTTTGAAACCGCCATCTTGATATTTTTACAAAATGGCCAGATTGCATTGTCATCCAAACTAAACGTGTATGCAAAATTTCAGCTCTATCCGAAACCGGGAAGTGGGTCAAATTTAACTTCCAAGATTTGACGACAAACAGTGTAAGTGTTGTCCGCCATTTTGAATTTGGAATGACGCCACATAGCTTATTGTGTTCTACCTGTCATATCCTTTCATTTGATACCCATTTCAAAGGGCCGCGGAGCACAATTTCAAAAATCGGGCGCCATTTTGGAACCGCCATCTTGATATTTTTACAAAATGGCCAGATTGCATTGTCATCCAAACTAAACGTGTATGCAAAATTTCAGCTCTATCCGAAACCGGGAAGTGGGTCAAATTTAACTTCCAAGATTTGACGACAAACAGTGCAAGTTAAATAAAAGAATTTAAAAATGGTTTTATTTATGGTGGTACATTTTCATAATGTACTAAGTCAATTACTTAGTACATTTTGAAATAAAATTTCATAGTAAAATTATGATACTATGGTAAATGTTTTCAGTCCTCAGAAAGTTCAGCCCAGCAAAAGAAAGAATAATATTTTTCAAATCTTTATTTTTAATATAAAAAAAACATTAAAAAATTCAATATGAATACTAGCTATTGAAATTGATGGAAAATTCATTTGTATGACCCATTATACATCGGAATGAGTATGATTTGTGATAAATGTTTATGTGAATGCATAACTACTACGTCATAGATTGGAAAGCAATACAATATTAAAATTAAACAAAAATTGACTTAGTACGTTTTGGAATATCGCTCTTCAATTGTACTGCGCAGTAAAAAATAACAACAATGTTAGTGCTGAGCAGGAATCTGAATACGCCAGGTTTTAGCTTCAGAATTTAATCATAGGTCTAAGACTGTCGGCGAAAATATCATACGTAATCCAAAAAAAAAAAAAAAATTCTTTGATTTCGTTAATCGAAAGCGAAAAATATCAGTTTACTCGACATCAATGACAAACGGTGTCACACACTCCTCGTTCCCCCAAAAAAAATCCAACATGTTGGCGGACAGGTTCAGTGAAATCTTCTACCCCATTTCTTCAACTGTGCACACTGTCCCAAGAAAGAATTCAGAAACTGCAGTCCTTATAGACAATATACATCTATCATATAAAGATATAACGACTGGTCTAATAAATCTGGAGGTCAATAAAGGCCACGATCCGGGCTGCCTACCTGCAAGGTTTTTTGCAGAACCACACCCAACTCATCCTTTTCCCTCTTCACCTAATTTTTAACAAGTTCCTATCTGCTGCTGAGTTTCCATCGGTATAGAAAATATCCTAGTTTAGGGATAACAGATAGGATAACAATGCCCTATAGCTGCCCACAGCAT
The DNA here is from genome assembly GCA_949987705.1 of Thereva unica. NCBI lineage: Eukaryota > Metazoa > Arthropoda > Insecta > Diptera > Therevidae > Thereva > Thereva unica. Next base: position 148,722,989 of record OX465283.1, read on the forward strand.
GGTTATCACCTGATTTGAAGATTGATAACCATACGGTGGACAGCTATAGGGGCATTGTTATCCTTTTTGTTGTCCATAAACTAAAACTTATCTTTGACAAGATTGGCCTTCTAATTGCTTCGAGCCTAAACGATCAGCAACATGATTTCAGAAGAGGTCGTTCCACCACATCCAATCTGATGGTACTTGATCGGGCAGACCACAATATTTTATTTATGAAACTATTAATATTTGGGATACACCCGGCCCCTTTTTGGATTGGATAACATCCTATCTTAACGGGAGAACTCAGGTGGTAAGACTTCAAGGTTTCCATTGAAAAGAATTCAATGTAACCTCATGTGTACCGCAAGGCAGCCTTCTAGGACCACTTCTATTCAACATATTCATTTGCGATCTATCTAAAAAAAATTAAATGGCTTCCTCACTTCTTTTACGCCAATGTTTTAAAAAATGTATAGTTCTATAAGTACAAGTAACTGATGTATCCTTTTTACAGTCGAAACTTAATGCACCTTAAGACTGGTGCACCAGTAATAATCTTCTTCTTAACACCAGTAAGTGCCACGTATTTACCTTCTCCAGGAAAAGAAACAGCTGAAATATTATTATATCAATGACAATCAGATCGGATCGTGCCGATAACATACACTTGCCAGATCCTTTCAAGCTGTTGGACTTTATTAAAAGAAGAGCTAAAGAATTCGACAATGTATGAGCTACTACTACTAAAGGCTTGTTTTGCTTCAATACCTGCCTGTTTCTCTCCCTCAAATAACAAAATGTCTTATAAAAGAAAAATAACTTCCTTGCCGTCTTGATTTCTTACTAACACTATTGACCTTGATCTTAGTTTAATACTTAAATGCTCGCAATAAATAAAATAAACAATTAAATGTGTTTGAAAACGCAGGTTGATTTTCTAATAAGTTTCAAGGCAATAACGCAAGCCATGATATTGCATACCACGACAACGCAGCACCATCACCATTGAGAGACTTAATGCTGAGAGTGACAACAACTAAACACATAGTGGAGAAAACCAACGAAAGCCCAAATCAAACGTTGAACTGTTATCGTTGTTCTACTAAAAGAACAGCACTAAACCTTTTGTCAGTTGTTTCTAGGTAACATCGCTATTAATTATCACATTCTTCTCGATGAACTTAGGCGTATTTGCTGTTGAAATCCTTCACAACACTGGAACTGGAGAGACTGGCCATACGAAATTGCATTCCATTGATTATTTTGGGTCACCATCACACAGTGCCTTTAACCAGCAATTGAAACTTTAGTCGATAAATTCCAGCCAACCAAACCATTATCCATGACAGCCCGATGCATCCTTTAGAGATTTACTGCATTGTTGCGGTTTTTTCGCAGACAGTGCCCTTTGGAGATTGATGCTCGAGTTGCGATGTTGCGTTTTGTTATCGAGACATGATAAAGACACATTTTTCTTATGGTGCAATTGATGGTGTCAACATGTATCGATTCGATACATGACAATAGAACTTGTTACCATATGGTAGAGGTAGAAGAATGAAGGGATGCATTAGCTTGAGGGGGTTTAGTCTTTGCATCGATTTTGGACTAACCAGCAATTTTTACCTTGGAACATTACTCGAAATAATTGCAGAGTATAATGTTTTAACTCTTTTAGATGTATGTGTAACAATTAATCATATTCTTGCCATATGAAGCCCGAGTGAAATATTTTAGTTTACAAATATTCGAAGTTTTTATGACCAATTAGGGTATATGCCATATCCTAGTTCCATGGAGTTTTTCCATGCTCTTGAAACCTGTCATTCAGAGCATACCGAAAACAGTTGACTCCCACTATGGTCCAATTGTCGTCAAGGGACCAACCAAAGCTTTTGGAATATCTAGTCCAATTCAGTCGTACACCACAAGCTGTAAGGTTCTGGGCAAAAAATCTTCCACTTGAGGCTTTTTAGTGTAACCAATGTATTCATCGCTTTTGGTTAGTCCGGTAAGCTTACTAGGAATTTTCTGAGTAAACTCTTTCTTCTATAGAACTGGACTGAATGTTTTCTTTCGGGACGTTTAATCAAGGTAGTATTGAAGTATCTCGAATCTCTGTCGGTGGTCGCCAGCGGTGATATCGGTGGTCGCTAGGAGAACTGATGAACAATGACCCAATTTATAACATTTTTCATCATTCTCGCCAGAACTAAGTTCTCGCATTATTGCCAGAAATTTTCTTAGAGGGTCTCAAGAGTTTAAGGCTTGTTGACATAGACTCGTGACTTCAAGAAACCCCACAAAAAGAAATCCGGAACAGTTAAATCCGGCGATCTTGCCGGCCAGTGCAAATTTTCAAAACGAGAGGACAGGCGACCCGGAAATGCAACCTTCAGAATTTCGATTGTGGTTCATGTAGTATGCGCCATTCCTCCATCCTGTTTTAGCCACATGTTCTCCAGCCCCAATCCATCCAAGTGAGGAAGGAGAAATTCGTCTGTAGCCCTAGCCGTCCACAGTCGTTGTTTAGCCCGCTGCGCTCGCGACTAATTCAACGGGAAGAGCCTGGTTATAGAAATGTTCATGCGGCTATATGAGCTGCAATTTTGCATAAAGTCAAATTAGACATAGCACACACAATCATACACTGGTTACTTAGATTTTTGGGTTAGGACGGGACGTAATGCATTTACGAAATTAAGTGTTGGTGCAAGCTCGCCGCATATCATGGAACCGCTGAATGCAACTCAAATACGCAAGTACAAGCTTTATATTGCTTCCGACCGGCAAGAACAGTCGTACGCAAGCAGCTGCACACTAGTTTCAAATCGGTCTCGTTTCTGGCAACTCGCGTATATTCTCATTTTTTTTTTTAATTTTTAATTTTGTGAATAAATTTGGTTGCACAGAGAAGTGTTTGTTTCATTTACAAATACTACCTATGTACGGTTCCAGAAAAAAGCCTCTTTAACCCTAGAATACTATCCCTCGTCAAAATTACGACAGTCGAATCAATTTAAGCGGAAAATTTCGACATTGTTCGTGTCCCGATTTAGTGCGCCTGTGACTTTTCCTCAGTTGGTGTGTAGAAGCCATAGACTTAGTGCGAAATTATTGAAGTGGATTTTTCCTGGAAAACTAAAAGGCCCGTCGTCAAATATACGACACGATAGTGTTTACTTTAGTTTTTTTTTTAAATTCAAATTTTGTCATAAAATTTCCGACTTTATAGTGTAATTGTAAGTTTTTTATTATTGTGAAATATTGTATTGTATACTAAACAACTTTTTCCCCCATCGTGAGATAGCATTTGTTACAAATGTCATCGGTTAGTTGGAAGAAATATTTAGTAGAAGCTGAAGTAATGCAGTTTTTATACGAAGAAAACGAAGATAATGATTATGAAGATTCAGGAAGTGAAGACATAGATCATTGTGAAAGAGAATACGTTGAAAAAACAGACAGCGAAAATGAAGAAGAACTGCTTGATCTTTTAGATGCTGAAGTTGAAAATGGTAATATATATAGAGAAATACTCGATGGCGAAACGAAAGAATTATTGGCAAATCGTAAGCGACAAAATACTAATAATTTTCAACGAAGGATTTCCAGTCCTAATAATGATAGGGATTATGATGTACCTTTGAGCAAACTAATGAACACCAATCCATATATCATTGTACCACCAAAACTTCGTTTGAAGGGCAAAAATGGACACAGATGGAGTTCCGTTTCAAGGAATCGCGTTGGCAGAAAATCATCAAAAAATGTTGTTCATATTAGACCTGGTCCAAGCCATAATTGTCGAAACGCAAGTACAGAAATTGATATATTTAATTTATTTTTTGATGATTCAATAATTGACACGATTGTTTGCCATACAAATGAGATGATAGTTCTCAAAGCAGTAAGATATACAAATCAGCAGTTGGCATCAATACAAAAAACTACCAAAACAGAAATATTGGCGCTAATGGGTTTACTAATATTCTCAGCTTCAATGAAAAATAACCACTTAAATGTTCGTCAGATGTTTGATCCCAACATATCTGCAAGTATTTACAGATCTGCCATGAGCGTAGAACGTTTTCAATTTCTACTAAACTGTTTACGGTTTGACGATCAAGCCATTAGGCTTATACGAAAATCTACAGATCCGTTTGCTCCCATAAGGAGCATTTGGGATCAGTTTATATTGAACTGCAATCAAAATTACAAGCCTGGCTCGTACCTAACAATAGACGAACAACTTTTAGGGTTTCGTGGCCGCTGTCCATTTAGAATGTATATGCCAAATAAACCAGCCAAGTATGGAATCAAGATAGTTATGGTCTGTGATTCCAGCTCTAAATATATGATAGATGCTTCTCCTTACTTAGGCAAGGGTACAATAACCAATGGAGATTCTCTTGGTACCTACTATGTCAAAAAACTAACTAAAACGGTCCATGGATCCAATAGGAACATCACTATGGATAATTGGTTTACGTCTATAGATTTGGCCAAAATCATGATTAGTAATCCTTATAAATTAACAATCGTTGGCACAATAAGAAAAAACAAAAGGGAAATTCCTCCAGAGCTGTTAGAAGTCTAAGGTCGCAAACCTAAAACTTCAATGTTTTGTTTTGAACAAGATTTGACACTTGTGTCCTATGTCCCAAAAAAAAAAACAAAAATGTTCTTCTCTTGTCATCTACACATGATCAACCCTCAATTTCAGATTCATCTAAGAAGCCTTCAATCATTGAATTTTACAACGCAACTAAGGGAGGGGTTGATACCTTTGATATGATGTGTGCCAATTTGAACTGCAATAGGAAAACAAGACGTTGGCCTTTATGTATTTTTTACAATATGCTAAATATGTGTGGAATCAATAGTTACGTTATATATAACCACATGAAGCATGCCAAGAAAGAACAAACCATTTGTAGACAAGAATTATTGTATAATCTTAGCAATCAGCTAATGAGACCATGGATACAGCATCGAGCAAATTACAAAAACTTTTCACGCCCTCTCCAGAAATCTATAAGCGATATTTTAAAACCACAAGCTGCATCGAGTAATGACAATACACCTACTAAAGGAAAAAGAACCGTATGTGCAATTTGTCCATCAAAGAAAAGAAGAATGACGACCATGTACTGCAATAAATGCAAACGACCTATATGTGCAGAACATGGATCAAACTCATGCTTGAAATGTTAAAAAAAAATTTTTTTCTAATACTGATTAATTTAATGTTGAAAACATGTTCATTTTTTCATAAATAAATAGTTATAAAACATTTTATATTACTGCGTTTTTTATGGTAATGTCACATTTCAATAGTCGTTAATTTTACGAGACGATAGTAACAACGTATGCTAAAAAAACGATAGTATTCTAGGGTTAACATGTGTAACTCTTAAAATAATACTGTTTAAATATTCGGTAATTTTTCGGCAAACAAACCGAATATTCGGCCGAATACGAGCATTAAAAAACACGCCGAATATACCGAATACGAATATTCGGCCGAACATTCGGCGCATCTCTAGTTCGAATTAATATATGGGATTCACTATTGCAACGCAATGAAATCGACACATTACTGAAACGCCTAATAACGGATGATGATGGGACTGGAAGGGAATCGTCCACTATAAGGTACTTCTAGTTGGCCAGATAAATGATGATGGTAGCCCTAATAAGGTATCCTGTCGGCCTGACCGGTTAATAATAGGGTACCAAAGCTCCGCTTAGATCAGGTTTTGACCTAGCGGACAGTACACTTTCTTATTAATCTGGTATAACACAAAGACGAGGCTGTCTAACGCTAACCGCAACGATTGGATCTGCGGCATAGTCGGATGCTCAAGAAATGGAACGCATGCAACACTTAAGAGTTCGGTTCACTGCCTCTTCCATCATCCGGCCTAGTCTTTTTGCTTCCTTCGAAATTGTACCATGATGGATTGGTAGTATAAAGGGTGGCACCTGAGCTTAGCCTATTGCATAAACAAAAATAGAAAGATTACATCAGGCTACTGCACGAAACCTACCTGAATTGTAAAGCACCAAAAATCGAACGTTAGACAACGATATCTACTCACAAAGAACATGAAGAGCCGAGTCATACTCCTCAAGGCAAAGCAGGATGTGGGTCAAATTTTGAGATCTTAAGGTACATGCGGCCCAATAGCATTTCCCACTGTTATATAATGTCCTCCCCAAAGGCCCCCAGCACCAAGGGCACCATTCGCTTTTAGCCGCATCGATGCATGGCGGATTTCTGTACTTAAATGGCCAATTTATGTTTAAGAATTTAAACTCATCAGATAAAAGTTGCACTTAACCAACCAAACCCTACATTTTGATTTGTTGGTTAGTCGAATCAAACGTCAACAACGAATTAAACCAAGAAACTTTCCCAATATTTGTACAATTGCTCATCAATTAATCGATCATCATACAGAATCATTACCATCCCACCACCACAAAACTTTTAATAAATCATTATAAATTCCAATTTGAGCACTAATTTCACACCATGAAAACTCAATAAAACTTTTCTACAGAACAACATATTGGCCTCCTCCGTTTCGGGCTACCATAGTATCAGACAAATCTCCGCCATATTTAGCACCGCCATGTGTGTAAGCTCGCATTTCATAATTTTTTGGCATATAAAACTCGAATTAATAATCCGTGTCAATTAGTTGGTTATTTGCCAGCACAAATGCTCCAGCCAAGTTGTGGCGTTTATCACAAAACAACGATAATTTAGATTAGGGTAATGAATAGTTATGTTTGACTTAACTACCAGTAGGTGGAGCACAGCACAGTCCTTATCGAGCGTTCAACCTTCCAAACAGCATTGGCAACGGGTACCTCTACTATATATGGCAGCATTGGCTGGGCTTAAGCCCCAGTGTGGAGCTGCCCAAATGTTTGATGGATTACCACAAATGCATCTACACAGTGTCTTCCAATGGTAATTATTATGGATCAATGATGTTGAACTTCATGTATCCTGATGATTTGCAAATTTATACCTTATAGTATGGCTCGGTGGTGTACGATGGCTGAACACATCAAACGATGCTTTTGTGGCATTAATGAACAACAATTTCATGCTGTACGAGTATTTGATGCTTTGGATGATTTTGGATTTAACAGTTATTATTATTTGTGTATATGGTGATTTTAATTGATTGGCATTTTCTTGAGGGATGATTGCTTTGGCTACGTTTACAGGATTTTCTGAGGTAAGCTTAATCTAATATTACGAGAGGACAATGAACCTGGCTGCAGCAATCTATTGAAACGGACGAAAATCGGTTATTGCACAATTCTATTGTTTAACGTTGATTTTGCTTTCAGACATAAATCTGCAACGGATTAGTGAGAAAATGCTTGCCTAGTTAAATATTAAAGCGTAAATTTCGAACTTTGTACTTTCATTGCAGAAATTTCCCTTCAACGGAAATTAACTATTTCACACTCACATAGTATAAGAACGTGACGATCATAAAATGGCTTTAGTGGGATCAAAATTGAGCTTGACGTTAATTTTCTGGTAATATTTTAATAATACTCTACTAATCTTAATAATCACAGCTATAATTTTTCTTTTATTATTACTCCCTCGTATTCCTTGTTTTAATGTTTTCTTATTGAATCAGACATCTCGAATATTCTGCTAATGGATGTGGACTTTCTGATTTGGTACATAATATACCATGGACCCAAAAAATTTCTATTAAGATTAGGCCAGGAGAATTGCTTGTCCATGAAAGAACATTCATATCTTAATATTTGAAGAAATTCTGAATAGCTTTTGAGAATTAAGGTAAAATACATAGGCACCAACTTGGGGTTGGAATTGGCGTATGAAAGTAGGCCTTCAGATAGTATGAATTTGAACTGATTCTGCCGTATAGTTCGTCCGATGAAATGAGTAAGCAATCACTGCTTATGAAGGGTGTCCCACTCCGGTAGGAAAATACGACTTAACGTAAACTGTTTCTTGCATTCATTACAACTTAACTTGTGCACAGTTGAACACAATCCATGATGGTTATCCAAGTCTATTATGTAAATGGGAGTTAAAAAAATACGTAACAGTGCGCTTAATTTTTAATAAATGTGCATAAATTCGAGGCTACTGAATTGTTAGTAAATGTGACAGCACCAATGCGATTTCGTACAGTTCGTTCCATGAAAAACAATGTATAGGTATACGCGATGGTGTGGTTGAGTCTACGTATATTTGTCTACGCACTTAGGAACTACATATCTCACATATCTTTGCAGCGAATTTCGATAAAAGACTTGAATTTGCAACCTTGCAAATTCAATGGACCGAGGAACTGAATCACACATAAACGTTGTACGGCAGTGGAAGTCAACTTTCATTCATGTGAGAGTGATGCTAATCGAGTAGACTTTTTTTGCCCTAAGTATTTTATAAGTTATCCTTAGTTTTCCAAATTTTCATTAATTTTCCAAATTCAATTCCCGGCGTGGTATCTTACCTTTTGCGATACGCTGCAGTTTATTTCTTAAAACTACTTCTAAAATCTACGTATGTCTCCTAAAATTGAAGAAGTTTCCAATTCCTTCAACAGGCAAGTTAATGGATTGAAAGATGATGTTGAGCCCGTACAGCATGATGTGTCGGTATTATCCAATGAGCTAGAAGACCTACTGCGGCAGTCTAGGCTCAGAGATGTGGTTGTTCGCTGTATGCCTACCACTGACCACCACAAGCCGAGACGGATTCTAGATCAGATCGCCTCCACCACTGGACATGAACTGACGCCTTATGTTAAGTTTTTCGACTACTACAGCACCGATGGCGTGATTCGCAGGCTGGCAATGTAAGAAAGGCAAGCTCATTGCCGATTATTAAATTCCCGTCAGCCAACGAGCTGCTTTAGTTCTTACAAAAAAGTCGCCAGCACGGATCTCTTGCCTTGACAAATTTGAACGTGGGCTTTGATTCTGACAGCGTTATACACATAAACGAAAGATTGACGACTAAAGACACCGACTTCCTCCAGACTGAACGTAAGCTTCAACGAAGGAATGATGAGGCACACGTTCACCTAGATGGATCGTCAACAAGTGGAATTGTCGAATCTGGGCTGATGAGAACCCAAGAGTTATTGTTGGGAAGGCTATACATTCACGAAAAGTCAGTGTTTAATGCGGTTTTGGAGCGGCAGAGTCAGCGAGCGGCACTTCTTCAAAAACGAAGCCGGCCAACTTGTTACGATGAATGGGATACACTATCGGGCCAAGATAATATAATTTTAGTGGTCGCATTTGGAGGGTATGGATGTGAACAGAATTTTAATTCCAACAGGAAAATGTTTCCACTTACCACACAGCCAACCATGTTTTTAGCAAAGAAAGATGCACTGTGCATGGTGTGCCACAAGATTCAAAGCTGGGACCGATTGTCTTCATACTGTTCACAAACAAACTTCTGCGGCATTAATACAGCGGGTTCGACCAAGGAATGGTGATAAATGCTGTAAAAGTAAAATTGATGTACATACGCATGCCACGCCAACCGGAAGTCCCCATCACCATACATCGCCATCTGAATGAGGGCTACCCAACAACAACGAAAAGTGATGCAACTGAAGTGGTCAAGACTTTGAAGTATGACTAGTCAAGACTATGAACATTTTAAAAAAATACGGAGGCAGCTTAAGTGTGATGTTTATGCGATGGTGTACCTCAAAAGATACACGAGTTTTGAGGTGCAAAAGCAAGTGTGTTATTCACTAGCAGATTCGGAATATGAGCATGGGGAAATGCGTAGAAAGAACATCGATAAGATATTAGATGTTCAGCATCGATTATTCAAAACTATAAATACTAATCATTCTAATTTAAGGGGCCTAGATATTAACGGTATCTCTAATCTTACATTATTATTATGGTCAACCCTTCCGACAAAGAATACGCCATAGTCAAAACACTAGAAGACGAGCTCGAAGACTGCTGGAGATGTCAAAAACTCACAATATCCAAGTTTCGCCTTGCCAGAATTGATGAATGAACAACAAAGTCTCATAACCGAAAGAAACCTCCAAAAATTATAAAATTCTTAATCGCCTGCAGATAAGCACACGCTTCGCAGGTAACTTAACTATTGTAAGGTTTCTTTATAAAATGAAAATAATAAATTAATAAATACCAGTATATCCGTGGTAATGAGAAAAGTGAACATACCTTGGAGGTCGTCCATAAATAACGTTAGGCGATTTTTGCGATTTTTCGACCCCGCTCCCCCTTGAGAAGTCGTGAGATTTGGCTCGACCCCATCCCCCTCTCCCTAATATCACGTTATATTATTCAAATTTAAAAAATCTCTAGTATTTAACACTAAAAATAAGTACTTACGGGCGAAACCACAAGCTTTAATTATAGATAACTGATAATTCGAACTCCTACAAGCCTCTTCTCTATTCCACTGGCGTTTTCCGCTTATAGTGGACACACAACGATCAAAAAGTGAGCACTCATACTGAACAAGAATTTCATTACTCAACATGAATTTCAATTTCAAATTCGACGAGGCCTTTCCTGTTGTTCTATATTATACTGGCATTTTCGCCAGTGTTCGTTGGCTTGTACGGCGCAGCATTCGTCTTCGCCTGTGTGTCTGTAGGGAATCATGACATCACCTGCATGCCACGGCCCGTCAGGCGGATACCTGAAGTCCCCATCCTTCAGATATCGATTTTAAACCTACATATCTTCAAAACGGAGCCCCTAAAGCTTCCGTTTTTTATACCGAATTGAAGAATACGCAATTACCGAAAAAACAAGTCCAAATATGCTGCTCTATGGTGATTGGCATAGTTAATATAGTTTAAGTACATTAAAAAAATTTCAAAACGTATTCTTGTAAACACCTTGTATCTCAGTGGATAGTTTTAATAGGCCCCCTCCCTAGAACCATTTTTTTTCCAAACATACCCAGAGATTACCTCTTAATAGATTAGCATTTCAGACTGAAACACCTTGTTGTTCCATCATCGTATCAATGTATCAACTCTTGCAAAAGTACAGGACATCTGTTTCACTGAAACTAGGAGCTTCCTGTCTCCACTGCAATACTTCTCATCAAAATAACCCTTTTTGTAGCTGCGACAGTCAAACGATTCGATCAGGGCTAGACTTTGGAACAATATTCCGTAGCTAGTACATACATATTTCGCTACTTTCGTCCAGCACCCTCTTCTTAGCCAATACAATCCTCTATCTTTCACTAAAATAAAGGACATAAAGGGGGCATGACACTCTTGCGGCCGTTTTTCGTGTGGTTTTTTGATAATTTTTTTTGAGCAAACGAAGAGACGTAGAGGTATAAGGTTTTCTGCAATTGAAAGTACTCGTATTAATGAACAAAATTATATTTTATTTAACACCCTTCACCCCCGCCCCTCCCCCCCACTGGCCCGTGAAGTTGAGGTGTTCCATTGGACAAGCTTCGCGGTTCCCAGGATTGTGGAGACAGGTTTTATCTGAAAGCAAAAACCAATACGCTATTTTAAACATGACCATTTTTGCTGGTCCTTAACGGATGTTTTTTTTTAATTTCGTGTTTTTGATAAAATGGCGGACATTCAAAGTTTAGGTACTGATTTTGACTGAAAAGTTGTATCTTCAAGTATGTAAAAAATATAGTAAAAATGCAAAAAAAAAAAACGTCCGTTAGGGACCACAGAATATTGTTAGCTTCAAGATTAAGAAAAAAAAATAACATCGGTTGATTAGTTTCCGAGTAATCGTGGGAACCGACTTTGAAAATGTGGTTTCGAGAAAACGCGTTTAAAGTTTTATAACATGTTTGCACTGGAATAAATTTTTTTTTCATCATGCCGCTTGCCATTGGCATCATTATGCCGCTTCGTACACACATTCTTGAAGCTTTTATCTAACAAAATACGAAAAAAAAAAATTGATTTTTTGAAGCCGCAAAAGTGTCATGCCCCCTAAATAGATATTTCACCACGCAGTGTTCAGACTAATGGTAAAAAGGGTGACTAAGCTTATATTTAATACATTGTATAAAAACTACGGAAAAACCACAGCAGCAATAAAGCAACTATCCTTTATTATTTCAAGGATGTTTACTTTCTTTCCTTTAATATAATCAAACCATTATATCCATATTCATTATAAACTCTCGCTACCTGAACAGAAAAACAAACATTTTTGCTTAATTTCTCTCTCTCTCTCCCCCTATGTGCCATAAATGCAAACAACAACTCCTTCCTACGGGTTCTACCAAACAACGATAACAAATCTGTGCCTAAGTATCCCACGTATATCCTTACGCACGTATTAATAACATCTGCTAAATATCAATAAACTACACATCACAGTTTCTCGTTTACGATGTCATTAGCCCATCAGAATCTATACAAGTCGATGATGGTGGGGGGGGGGGGGGGGGGGGAGAAATAGAAAGATTGGGGCAAAGAACACTTATAACTACTTGAACTTCTTTTCGGGTATTTTTTCGATCCTTTTTTTTTTGAAAAAAAAAAAAAAAAAAAAAAAACAATAGAAAAACTTTCTATGGAATCCTTAAGATGTTTTCTATTAGTTTTGTCTTAAAGTCACAACAAGTATTCGCCCCCTTCATACATAGAGGGTTGTGGCCTGTTGTGCGTGTATAGTATATCGCTGAAGTTCGTATTCTGATGAATACAATTTTATATATGTATATAGGGCAACAGATTTTCCCTTTTATGGATTTTGATCACGTATCCGCCACAGGTGAACCCTACAAAAGCTAAGGGCGGTCTGTGATGATGGTTTGCATTTTGATGATGTCCCACTTCAAAAAAAGCTTTTTCAATTTTCTTCTTATCATTATAACAAAACAATCCTCGAAGAAAGCAAAAGAAACTTTCTCATTATCCTCGACCTCCTGACTTGAAACAGTATTTAAAATGGAACAGCCACCTTAAATTTCCCTTTTGGGCCGAGGACAAAATCAATGTTGGTTTTGTTCCAGACCGAGAACAATTTTTTTCATTCTTATGTTCGTGGTCCAACTAAAAGTTACAATCACTTTTAAAATATTCCAACCAACTTAACCCTTTCATCTCCAGTCTGTGCAGAAAAAATCTACCAAAAGATTGTGGAAGGAAATTAAAATCTCCTTGCATTATAAACACCACTTTCTACTTTTACAATAACCTTCTGGTCTGTCTGGATCTGGACTTTCACAATTATTCTGTTTGGGGGTGGGATTACCACCGTCGTTCAAAATGAGATCGTCGGAAAATTGTCTTTCTGCAGTGGTAAATTTTTGGTGAAAGCAATTTTTAATTTAATTTGAAATTGTTGCTATAAATATTTTATTTAGTGCTTTCATATCGGAACAAAAGGCGTTTGTGTTCACATGGAAAAAAATAAGGAGAAAATTCATAAGGCGAAGGCCACAGTTAGCTTGTGAACTTCCTTACTGCGTCCTGCTGTTAAAGAATATATTTTTTGGGGTCGGACTGTGTATATAGATTCTGCGGCGAACAATATTCAATTTGGCAGGAATGGCAGCACGTGTGCGTCAACGTGAGATTGCCCTGAATTGCAGCTCGCTAAAGGGAAAATTTTAATCAAGGATATGGAAGGATTATTTCAGCATATCTTGAAAATGCAAATTTTCTTGCCAATTCTGGGGGGTTTTTTCAAATCATTTTCGTTTTCAAATAAGTATAGAAACCATAAACGTGCAATGTATTGATTATAAGTTGAGTGGAAATGATTATCTAGTAAGATATCGTGTTAATGAATATCTACATATGTATGTATATTAAAATAAAGATCAAGTAATGTGTGTAGGTTTAATATACCTTATCTTAAAAAAAAAATAACTAAAGACAAGCTTTCCAAATTTTTAAAGACATTAAAGGTATTTTATAAAACTAAAACTAGTTTCAATCCCGAGTAAAAATGAAATTTGCTTGCAGCTAGCAGGTTCGCATTAGTCCGCACGGTGCGGCGCATAGCATGCACGCTTGAGTATACAAAAGAGTCGCCTGCCCCTGCAGGTACAATGAAACTGGCACGCACGGCAAGTGTCAAAGGGTCTTTTTCTAAACTCAAATTTAAAATGAAAGAAAAAAAAAAAAATATTTTCGTAGAATAAAGCTTCTTAAAACAGATAGCCGCAGGCATGCACTCTCCTGTTCGCCTCTCTGCCTTTAAGAAATCGTATAGGACGAGGGCAATTATCGTGGTGACCATAAGGCTGGTCGTCCACTGGAAGCGTATTCGAGCGGCTTCGCGCTTCGGCCATACAAATGAGCCGCTTGTAGCCGCTCATATGTATGGCCGTAGCGCGAAGCCGCTCGAATACGCTTCCAGTGGACGGCCAGCCTAAAGCGTGCCAATAGCATACCCAGTAGAACGGTTCTCCTTCAAATGCGTGGGTTAAGCAGCATTGGACCTGGTTAGTGCTTAGCTGGGGGACTGCTTGGTAAAACAACACTCGCGTTTGGAATATTCTATGCCGATACGGGTGCATTTACAAGTTTTCAGGTCTGAATTTTTAGATTTCCGTGTCTGTGGCGGAAGCGTGCATGCCTGTCGCGGGAGAGTGCGTACTTTTTTGGCATGCCTATTTGTTCGCTATGCGTGCTAGCTGCGGGCGCGTGGGTGCTAGTAATAATATTAACCAATAAATTATTTTTAATATCGAACATAGTGTGCAAAGGACGATAAGTTTCGAGGTTCAACCAAAGTAACCAAGAATTAAAAACAATGGAAAGAAACAAACTTTTTGTTTGAATGAACAATGAGCAGCGCTTTTATAAGATGAGCTGAGGGGTGATTCCTGAGTTTATGTATATGAAGCAAAATATTGATCAAGAGCCGGGGGAGGTTTACGAAAAGGCATTTAGAAAAGTTTTAATTTACTTAAAAACTTCTATAACAATTATCGTAGAGCAACATAGTTGTACCCAGGACAGGTAGCACTCTTAAACTCTAAATATCTTGGCTAGGTTGTGGCAGCTCCTTCCTACTCTCCTACTCGCTCCTTCTCTTTCTCTCTTTCTACTCTCTATCTTCCGGCTAGAGCTGCTGTTCGACATTCTATACGAAAAAAATAGATTGTGGAACAGTACAAAGGGGCTTTCCTTAAGCCTCTAGTCTATCACATAAAAAAAAAACGCAAGCGGGGTTTTTGCTAGTAGTTCATATTCCGAATCAAAATAATTCTTCGTAACCACGTCATACTCTGTTTTCTATGCAGAAGTCCTAATATAAGTAATGAAGCCTCGATGTTAGCTTTCGATGCTATCCTTAAACGAAACACGGGATTTTTATTTTACCACCCGGAGTGTGAAATCATTGTTGTGGGTGATTTCAGCATTCGTTATGTCAATTGGCTAAGTTACTCAAATGGCACCAGTGTTTCTGGCGCCGAAATCTTTGCAGACCTAAATAACTTACACCAAATTGCAAACTCCGGATCATGAAGTTCATGGATCCCATCTCCTTGTCCTATTTCTTACAACTCATCCAAATTGATACTCTGTTGAGGCTAGCTCACCCCTTGTCAACTCCGACCACAAATTAGTCAGCGCTAATTTCCCATATCTATCTATCTATTCCAACCGTCACAGTCGTCAAAGGAACTGTCTGGCACTATGGGAAAGCCTGGTTGCGGCCTATTCTTTATTTCCAAACCACTGACTTCAATTTGTGTTTCCGTGGTGCCAATGCGAACTATGCCGCGCTGTGTATTACTAAAATAATACGGGTAGGAATGTGTTCGTTCATTCCTCATTCCACCAAATCTATAAAGCCTAGGCCAAATAGATGATTTAATGGGAAGTGCGTGAACTCAATTAAAGCTAAGGATGCGCCTATAGAGCATACAAATGTTCCCCAAACGAGTCACTTCGGCGTGAGAATATGAAATCGAGAAACTCCTGTAATTCCATCATCAGGAAGGTCTAAGCGTTATTTGACGACAAGTTAGATCCTCAATATAAGCGTAGGCAGCAAATACTTTTGATCCTTCGTTCGCCTCAAATTGTTATTTACTCAAAACTGATACGCCACCCCCGGTTCTTGAGCGAAGCGCCCATTCAATGGACAGAATTTTCTTCAGGACACGTGAAGTGTAAAAATGTCTTAAAGAGCTCAACGCAATAAATCGGCTGGCCCAGACAGTATTCCCCCTATGGTATTCAAGATATGTGTCTCCCCTGTGGCTACACCCCCGCGCACACTTTTTGCCTTGTCTTAGTTCTTCGGAGTGTATCCTGACTCTTGGAAACTAGCTCATGTCATAAACGGGACTCGAGTTGAAACTGGGTCAGCTCAACCAAACTCAGCTCACCGTCCTGGATCGAGTTGATGTTTCGCCTCATATACGCGGGTTGAGTTTTAATTGGGTTGAAGTGACATAGGCTTTCGGCGTTGGTTGGGTGTTCGGTGTTTTTGCTGACTCAGGAATATAAAATTATTTCGATCTGAATGTTTACGTATCTATAAATGATGAAAATTTATCACAAGAATTGGAGGTTATGTTGTGATTTCAGTTCAACTCTATTTCAATCCAAAGGGAACTCAACTCGACATCATATACAGTGGTCGAAATTTCAACTCAATCTCGACTCAACTTTTCAACCTAGTCATAAACGAGGTGATAGATGGTGAACCATGCCCATGTTCAAGTTCATTGCGAAACATTTTAAAATAAAAAGTTTTAGATATGTATGCTTTTTTTATTGCTTTTCTTTTTATTGCATTTTTTAAAATGTCAAATTTTGGCTGTCAAAAACATACATATATTAATTAAGGGGAGGTTCTCATATAGAATTTTGAAATTTTCAATTTTTTTTATTACATTTTCCGAAAGAGTAAGATGTTAAAAATATTGTTTTCAAATTTTAAACCGATCCGAGAAGTAGAACCGATTCTACAGCCTATTGTTCGGAGCGGTGGACTCCAACTTCAAACTGATTTCCCCAACATTCCATTTTCACAAAACGGTGGAAGAGATTACTTGAAAACGGCTTAACCGATTTACTTCCGGTTTCTTTTATTTTAATGTATAAACATTTTATTGGAGGTACGAAGCAGAAAATATGAAAAAATATTATTTTTACTATTTTTTTAAGCTACAATTCGAGACGAAAATTAGTCCAAAAATGCACTTGAATTTCACGCGCTCGCCATTTCGTGAATTTTCAAAATTTTTAAAAACTGCTCCACTTAACCTCTAGCAAATTTAATGTAATTTCATCCCCATTTTGGATTTTTTGATTTCAGGTTGATGTCGAAGCAGGATCTCTTCCACCGATTGGCAATGTTTTGAAAACATGCTTTCTGCAAAAGCCAATAATGGCCGCCATTTTTTTTTTTTGTTTTGAAAAAAAAAAAAAAAATACTAACGTATACTTCAATGTACAATAAAAAAACGAGCCTAAAAGAATTTCGATCCCTTTTTTTCATTTTCCTATAAAAAAATCCCAAAGTGGAGCTATTTTTTCGTCGTCTATATGAGAACCTCCCCTTAAAATAGTACAGATGATGTCTGCCACCTTCTTTTTAAAGCACATTAAGCGCCTAATGTCCATTTAGCAAAATGCACATCAGGAGCGCTGTCTGTCCTAGGTATTAGTGTCAAATATGTAGAGGATTTTCATAAACGCAAAACTGCCGCAACACTGCACAATTCAGCTAGAGACTTCAAATTGCGTAATTTTGCAATGTTGCGGCAGTCTTGCATTTATGAAAATGCCCGTAATTAATAAGCAGCTCACCTATTTCCCTGCTTCCTTTTCTAACCTATCGCCCATCGCAGCCTAGCAAGAGGCTTTTTCCTTTAGTTATTAAGTTTAATTAGCTCCTTAACTAATGGGGCTGGGTGTATAGTTTGCTTGGTACGCTGAGGGGCTACATGCAACTTACCTTGACAAGGGTTATGTTGTTGGAGTTGTAGTTACGATCTAGATAAGCCATAAGCATTACACCGGGTCTAAACATACCACAAATTTGTCTGGTATGAAAAAAAAAATGTTTTGTCAGTTCGGTTTCGATGACAGTTTTAAGCTTACTTGAAGCCTACTTCAAGTACTAATGTAAACGCAAGCAGCCCGCTGGAGTCGACCAAAAAGATGCTTTAGGGAGCATCACAAAGTAATTAAACTTATTTTTTTTTTTTTTTCAATATTTATCAACAGCTACTACTAATGCTCCTCTTTAAAAAAACATTGAATTATAAATACTCCAATCATTAATACTAAATTTATGTAATACAAAATATTCAGATTAAAAATCATTCATCTCTATTTTAAGATTTTATGACAATTCTACGGCCTGCTGCCGTTGACAACCGAAACCTAATTTTGTGAGAAAAGAAAATTACTCAAATGAAGGGATTTTTCGGTTCGTCAGTTTATGAAGAAAACTTGGCAGTAGTTTGAGTAAAGGTAAAGACCCAAAAGTTCAAAGGTGGAATACCTATAATGCGCATAGTATTTACCACCGTAATACAATCCCACTGCTATTCGACGAACACAAATCTCGTTTCATAAATCTTAAAACTACATTTCCTCTGATACCGTTCACAATGCAGCGTGTAATAACCTTGTAGGTGTTACATTTCATTAACTTTACAATTAATGCCCCCCCCCACCCAGAAACATATTCGAAAGACGATCGAACGGGGAGTAAAATAATAAACACATTTTCTACCCCTATGAAGTCACATTAAACTCGTTACAGCCGCTCTGCAAACAAAATTCCATTTTCATAATGCAGAAACTTTTTGCAACCCCTAAACCAACTTTCTCGTGTGTTAATCCTGATACAATAACCGTAACCATATCGAACTCGTTAGATATTTTTTTTGTTTGCTTCTTGGTGTTGCTTATTGTTGTTTTGCTCTGTTGTGGAAATAGAGTGGATTTATCCTGTATGACATTTACCCCAGAAACAGAAGCAGCAGCGAATGCTCTGCAGCAAGTCCTGGGTCCGTAAAACTGGGACAGAAAGTGCTTCGCAATGTTTTTAGTAAAATTTCCATAACACAATTAACACTAATGACGACGATCTTAATGGCCCTTACACTGTTCAATCTTCACCAAAGTAAAAGGTGTGTATATATATAGAGAGAGAGCAAGGTGTAGTTCTTCCCAGGGCGGTTTAAGGATCAGTCAGGTGATGAGAGGAGGGCGAACAGAGCTACAATCCCAACTTTAGTGCTTAACTATAGTAATTTGCTGGTCCTCAAAATGCAAAAAGGACCAAATCTACAACAGTTTCAAATGCTGTTACTGGAGTTTGAAGTTGTCGCGTGATCTCGTTGATGGGGAATGTTAGGAGAACTATTATAAAGTTCAAAAGGTTCTGGTAGTTGAGAATTTAATTTGTGTTGCTTGTTAATTCAAATTATCCTTCACTCCTTCATTTTCTGGTGCAGTTTTATTTTCAGTTTTAAGGTGATAAAATTGTACCACGGGATTACGTTTGTTTTGCAAGTGACTCTTTAAACTAATAAAAGCTGAAGTTGTAAGAAGTGTGTTTTTTTGTAGATTCGAAAATATTTGACTTTTGAATGACGAATGCTCGACTACCATCATTTTCATCATAATCAATATTATTTTCAAACCTGCTTTAGGGTAGGCTCTCGTTAAGTTTACGTAGGTGCATAGCAAGGTAGCTACATCTCTGCTTAAAAAGTAATAGCAGATCCCCTCACATCTTTGGATCTACACCTCGACACCGTTCAGGAAATATTGCCGGGTCTGCACTACGACACGGTTCAGGTAATATTATCGGATATATTGTCGGGTCTACACCTCGGCTTGGAGTACTAGGACCGGAGAAGGAGAGGATCGGTTTATTTTATATCTGCGCGGGAGCAGGAAACTTAAGCTTTCTGAGCAGGAAACTTAAGCTCCAAAATTGTGGCGTGAAGCTTTCAAAGAGAGAAGAACATCCTCTTAAGGCCTTAGGGCTTTAATATTTGCTTGCTTTAGTTTTTTGTCACTGCGGCAGGCCTGCCACATTACCTTGCGTGGCCTTGGGCTAAAATATGTTTGGGGCCCTTTCGGGATAATGAAATTCCAAAACAATCTTTTACTAAAAAAAATTGTGGTAAGAATAAGTTCATTCAGATCATTGAATATAGATCCCTAACGGTCTGTTCTTTATTCGCGGATGAACCTAAAGTTACTTAGAGCCTAAAATAGAACAGGTTTTACTTGTACTTAGCTCTCGGCTCAGTATTAATCTTTGTGTTGGCAGATTCAATCCAGAAGTTATCTCAGCGAGAAAAATTGAAGCGCTACTAAGAGGAGCGCCTTTAGAGCGCTGCTAATATACTCCGAGTGGAGCTTTAAGGAATTGTATGGGGCGAAGAAAACGGACAAACGTAGACGATGCGGTGATCAAGCAGCATATTGGACGTGGTTGGTACTTAGTTGTGGGACTAATCGGTGAAACTGCTGTCGACTCTCGCTTTTAGAAGACCAAGGGGACCGAAAATTATCTAAGATCTTGTATGGGTCAGTCACGTTTTAATAATTGCATGATCTTATCAAATGATCCAGAGCTGGTAGAAAATGTAAACTATTATGATGCCATCGACGACTTTGCGGAAACGATAACAAGAAAAATGTTGTTTCCTATTTAAATATGATGAGTAGGAAAATCCATACCCATACAGAAACATAACATATTATATTTTAGCGTGCTGCATGCCTGCGTTTCAAGCCCTTGATTACTGCTTGCTTGACAATTAGAATGCAAGGATTCAGTTCAGTTTGATTCAGTAGTGTTAATTGGCATCGAATCTCAGAAGCACCTAGAGCGAAAGATTTCCCATTGAGTCTTGTAATTCATTTGGTGCAAAAGTCTCTCTTGAGATTAGTACAACATTTTTTTTTATTTGAAATAGCCTTTTTAATTCAATTTCTTCACAATTCGCAATATTTTCCTTAAAGCTTGTGGAAAAAATTTCTTTATGCTTACAATTTGATGAACATGATTGGAGGTGATTTCAGTCTGCAGAAAAGTTGTCCTACGATGTATGAAATTAGTTGGATTCTTCTGATGTCAGATGTGATTACCGCAATCGCTTGTATTTGAGAAGGTGGAATATTGCACTGGATAGGTAGAGGCTGTAATTCTGATAATGGAAATCCCACCGCTGCCACCAATTTTGTGAGCCAGTTGGACCTCCGGTTCAGGCTAGAGGAAAATGGATTAGGAAAACACTCGAGCCTTAACAAGTTTGTTTTATTAAGATTTATAATTAAACGCCAGCCCAAAGCTTTCCTCAGCGACAATCCACTCGCTAAAAAATGCGATCGCAACATTTTGTATTCATGACAATTTTAATTTGTATATAAAGTTGAAGTTCTTGCAACGGAAACGATTTAACTTAGTTGTATTTCGTGAAATTTGATACATGAGAAGTGTGTTTAAATAAATACTAGATAGTCCAAACAAAAATCTGTCGAAACTGCTGAACTAAAATATTGGCCGATAAAATAAGAGTGTCCGAGATAGAATGACCACATGTTCCAAACCGACAAGCAAGTATCCCAATCCCTTTGCGATATCTGAAAAGATACAAGATCTTCCTCTAGCCGACAGATCGGGCTGTAGTCTGTAAGTCTTACATTAAGTCTCGCCTTAAATATGACTCCTGTATATCCCGTGGGCGCCTTACAAAAAGCCTCTTAGAGTAGTTATAGAAGGTACTAACATGCACCATCAAACTCATCAATAATGGAAGCATTTGCCCGCAAATAACATATTTAGATATGATGATAGAGATATTTTGCCCTCAATACAAGACTAGTCCACTAGACTCATCCACACTTTCGGCAGTCCTTTTATTATGTAAAAGTCCAAGCATAGGGATCACCCTTTCTACTGCCACTCCCTGTCGTTCTCGTCATTGTGCAATGTCAAGTACACCGAGGATAGGATATATTTATAAGAGTTTGAATTCCTGCATGTTGTAAAAGCTCACACAAAAGAATAGAAAATTGCACGAAAGAATTTCGAATTGCAATCGAAAGAAACAAAGTTGTAACTGTGCTTTGATTTCACAAAGCTGGTATCCTTAATACCAGCTAGAAGTAGATTGTGGGACAATCTTTCACAATCAGTACTTCCGAACTCGTACAACATCCTAAAGTTCAGATCCCTGATACCTCTTAACCTATCTATTTGTACTAGACGTGACTATGACCTTGATCTACATAACGAACTGATCGTAGAAATGATGTTTCCTAAGCTTAGTTTATCGATTAAAAAACTTTCATAAAAACTATTAGAATTGTAGTATCAAAAAAAGGCAATAGAGGTAAACATATTCTTCAGTTGGGTGATAAAAATTTTCTGCAACATATCCGAGTAAAAATAAAATTGCCTTACAACGGGCGAACACCGACTGTACAGCCAGCGGTACACCACACACTCGGACGGTATGTTTGGTATATGTAAGTAAATGAAAAAAATGTTTTGCTTATAAAATACAATTTGGGAAAAAAAAAGTTTTCAGTGATTTTTTGGTCAAAAAGTGATTTTCGAAAACTTTGACCTTGAATAACTTTTAAAGGGTTAATCGGGTCAACATTTTTGTAAGAACTAAAGTTGTACAGAATTTCATTGTCAACATTTTGGGCACGAGGTTGTATGACCTATAGAAACCGAGATACATAGAAAACTGGGGAAAAACACGATATTTCCGGCGCCCATGTTTTTTTTGGATTCCGAAATTGTTTTCTTAAAAAGTCGCAAGGAAGCTGTGGACTAATTTTCAGCTATTTTGGAGTTTTGTCTCCTTTTGTGTGTGTTTTTTTTTGTTGCTAAGTTCCCGGATTATAAATCAAAACGCACCACCCACCTCACGTACAACAAACCGATGACTAGCGAGCTTGTTTCTCTTGTGCATCGATCATCTTTAAGTAGGATAAATCGAAAGGACCATTGTACATAACGAAAATGATCAAGTAACCATAAAACACATACAACAATACATTTAGTGAACATTTTTTAAGGCTCAAATATGCCGTCATATGCCTTTTTGTTCAGCCCATTATTTGGCCATTTACTTTTTTGGTCAAGTTTGGCCGTCGCGTTGTAAGGCCGTATGTGCTTCCATTGAAAAACCTTAAAAACTTTGCAGCCAACATATACCCCTTAAAAACCAAGTGGCCAGTGTTCGCCCGTCTTAAGGCCATTTGTTTAATTTTACTCAGGTAGTTGAGTGTAGCAGTCCCTTTCGTATACCAAATTCACCTGCTCCTTTACCCACTAAATGAAATGAAAAATTAAAGGATAATCACAGTCGAGCACGTACCCATCCATACGGAAAAAAGTACAATAAATATTAACGTCTTATCCTCATCTCAGGATCTTAGCGCGAGAACGCCAATAAATTAATATGCTCACATTTTAGCAAGTTCGTTGCCAATAAAAGCTGCATAATAACCGCTGACGTAACAAGTATCAACCAAACATAATAAACGTGAGTTCCTGTCGGGTTGGCGAATTTTAATAAGAAGCATCCTTTGAACAGCTTTTCAAGTTATATGAGTGTTCACACAGTTAACGATTTATGAATTTAATAAATTTGTTCGTGAATTACACCACAAGAGGAGGAGAAGAGGCTTTTTATACATAGCAACAGCCATAAGGAACGAATATAAGCTACCCAGGATAAAATTTCATGCATATACATATTTTCTTTACTTTTACATACAAATTGATGTATGCATGTGTATATATGTATATGGATACGTACATAAATGTAAATATAAATGCATATAAATGGTGAAGGATGAAGAAAACTCCAGTATAAGGTTGGATGGTGAAGCGCCCGCCATATTTTCATATCGAAAATTTTCAAGCGCGAATGTTACATGTAATCCTAAGGATATCTATATACATACATATCGCTTCCTGCATAGGTACAATGAGAAAAGTGCTGCTCAACTCTGACACAATGTATCTTTGCGAAAATTGAAAGTATTTCAAGTAAATATATCCTTGGTATACATGCAAATTGAACCCGAGTTTTATATGAAAATTTTATGAGTTCAGCATATACGCGTGTCCCATGAATCATTGGGCTTTCTTGGAGTTTTTAAGTAAAAGTCCTTCAAGTATTGAACATTCTCAGAAATTTATGTATACACATATATGGTAGCACACAAAAGATTGGAGGAAGCCTCAAAGGAATACTTCTTATATGACAGTTTACTGAAAGATACTTGCACATATTTATACATATATGTATATAGATTTGTGTGTGGATATAGAAGCAAACGAAAAATAAAGATGTAGAGCTGGGGACAAAAACTTTGTTAAATTCAATTTAGCATAAAACTTAGACGTTCAAGGGATAAGCTTGATATCAAGATGTATTTGTGGATATCCTTTAAAATTTCTTGTATCCCCCCTTACTCTATATATCTTTCTATCTCTGTTCTATCCTAAATATACATTATCAAATGCAAAACTGGTTTCGCTGTTGGTTTCTATCCTTAATTCTTGATATACGGGAGAGAGCCTTTTTAGTACCGAAAAAAGGACTAAAAATCAAGCATCCATCTACGAATACAGTTTACACGACATAACCTACAAAAGCACTACTAATGAAGACATTTCGAGAATGGCATACCACCTCAATCTCTCCTCTACTATATACCATTCCGCATCCCTATCCCATCCTTCTCGTTGCGACATTCGCAGGAAACACGGAATTTAATTTCAACCTGATGTGACACAAATGACACTCAAACAGAATTAGAATTGGGCTTAAAAGACAGATTAAAGAAAATCAGCCCGTAGAAAAGGAAATATTCGTTCAAAGACCTGCGTAGGGTACCTACCTGCAGCACCTTTTATGCTACCCAGAAATATTGTACCTAGTACACTCTCTCTCACGTTGTTGTAGAGGTTCCTAACTCTGAATATTTAATGCCTTTAATTTTGAAAAGACCCGCGAGGGAGAAACACATAATTGTAGAGTGAGTGTATTTTGAAGGAGGGATGATAACTCTGGTGGGTATGTTGTCGGGTTGGACTGGGTTTGGGGGTAATGTTGGGTGGCAGGTTGGCAAACAAAGGTGTCTACTTAGAATTTTTCAAGCGTGGGTGTAATAAAGAAAATTTAATTTTCACAATCATGTTGACCCAAGTTGATTAATTTGTTGAACCTAATGCAGAATGATGGTGAAATATATAACAGAGACAGAAATCAAATTCAAACCGGCGACGGGGGTGTGTAGTTACTGTTGGATTTTCCACAAAATCTACAGAATATTGCCCTACAAATTTATTAAATCTAATCAATTTTAAATATAATTACACAATTACCAGTTAATTGAATTTTGTACATTTGTAAATTTGTTGTGTAAATTTCTAAATAATTCTGACACTCGAACGAATATTTCGGATTTTCACTTAATAAACAAGCTAATTTATTGGAGAATCGATGTTGAAATAACATTTTCTTTTTTTGGAGAAAAACACTTCTATTTTGTCCAATTAATTATATTTTATACCACTATATTCTAAATTGTGGCGAGTCATAAGCTTTCGAGACTAGCGCTTGTCATTGGGAGTTTGAAAATTATTCTTGCGGCTATCAACTGTTTTGTATTCTAAGTACACAGACACAAAAAAAAAAAAAATAATTCACCCCTAATATGGTGAATTTGTACCCATGTAATAGTTCTGGGCGACAACATAGCCAACGTACTTTAGAAAATATTGATGTAGTGAGGTAGTATACAGGGTGCGGGAGAATAAAAGTCCGGGAACGATCCGATCTTTCCTGAAGAGTAGGTTTTCGTGAAAAAAGTT
Source organism: Thereva unica (assembly GCA_949987705.1). Taxonomy (NCBI): domain Eukaryota; kingdom Metazoa; phylum Arthropoda; class Insecta; order Diptera; family Therevidae; genus Thereva; species Thereva unica. The sequence goes on from OX465283.1 coordinate 148,748,849, forward strand.
TTCAGCAAAAGTTGCTTCACGGGGGGGGGGGGGGTAAATATAAACTCACTCACCCCCAACGACTCACATCCTTGCAAGGGGTGGTGATAAATCTAAAATTTCAAATGGCAAAGCCCACTTTTTTCATGGATTCTAATTCTCCGAAGACAAATATGAAACTTTTGCCTTAATTTTTTTACCGAAGCCCCGTGCACATCCAAAAATCATCAAAAATCAAAACTACCCCCAAAATTCATTCCCGGTTACCCCCCCCCCCACCACTTCGGATAAAAAAAAAATCTTCCAGCCAAAGTTTGATATTTCTCTTCGGAGGACCAGAGTCCGTGAGAAAAAATGTGGGTTGCCATTATTCACACCCTCTCACCCCCTCACAGGGTGAAGCAGCTTTTGCTCGAAACTTTTTCCACGAAAACCTACCCTTCAGTAAATATCGGACCGGTCCCGGACTTTTCCCCCACCCTGCATGAAAACGTCCAAGAAATTCTCATCTACGCTGTTTGTTTGCCGAGTCTATGAGAATGCTAAAGAAATATGCTTGAAACCTGATCTCTATAGTCTCCTGCTAGGACTCATGAGCCAGCTGGTTGGAAGTTATTCGCTTCTCCCAAGCCACTGACTGGGATTTGTGTTTCCGTAATGCCAACTCGAACTATGCCGCCCTCTGTGTCACTAAAATTATACAAGCGGGTATCGCGGGTACAGATATTTCAATGGGGACTCTATGTACGCAATCAAAGCAAAAGAGGCCGCCTATAGAGCATACAGACGTTCGGCCAACGAGTCACTTCGGCGGGAGTACATCCATTGAGAGACTCGGCTGAAATTAAAGCGGCTGTAGACCAAGACGGTCTTCTGGCCATATGCTTGTGGGTTTAACCGAGCGTTTCAACCAAAGCATTCACAGCTTTGGTGTGTCTGGCCTGGTTGCCTTAAATATCTCAAAGGCTTTTGACAGTGGACCCTGTTCTGTTGTCCAAACTTCAACCTATTGGTATAAACTTAGTTTTAAGGAACTGGTTGAAACGCTTTCTTTAAGTGCGTTCAATCAAGGTAGTATTGGGTAGCTTCGAGTACAACCCTTACGCCTTTTCGGCCGGAGTTCCCCAGGGGTCAATTCTCTCACCCGCACTTTTTCTAATCTTCATTAATTATCTGCTCTCAATTCCCTCCAACCCACTTCACTGCTTCGCTGATGACGGTACTTTGCATTTCTCTTACTCCTTCGACAATATAAGACAACCACGTGTCAGACCTTGTCTTTACCACCGTCAACTGATGTCCACTTCCATCAACCGGGATATCGAATCGATTCTTCATTGGGGCGAAATAAACCGCTTTGAATTCAATGCCACGAAAACGAAGTACTGTCTGATCTTCAATAAAAATTGTACCGACCTTCCTCCTATCTCAGTGGATAAAGAGGATCTAATGGCTGACTCGACTCTCAAGATGCTAGGGGTAGCTTCAACGGAGGATCTGCGATGGAATGATTACATATTCAAAATCGCCAAACAAAACGCCAAAAGACCAGTTGGCAAACCACGTTCAAGGTGGGAAGACAATATTAAGGCCGTTGTAGCAAAACTGCTCAATTTAAGAAACTGGAGACGAGGTTCGGGGCAGAGTGACGTCTGGAGGAAAAAGCTGATGGAGGCCAAGGCTCGAATTGGGCTGTAAAGCCATCGAAGAAGAAGAAGGCTTCAGCCCACCGTTTCTTCCTTTAGCACTCTCCAGACTTTTATTAATCTATCTTGTCCTTTATTAGATAAGTCAACACCAGATAAATTATAGAAAAGTTTGAAAGAACTAAAGGTGAGGCACATTTTAAGGACATTAGAACATATAATATCAGGGTTATTTTATTAGAGTCAACCTATTTGATATTCATTGTCGCCCATCACTCGGCGGCAGTATGTGGCATGGCAGAATGGGTAAAAAATAATTCGATGTGAACAGAAATGCCTTGGATTTTTTTCTGCTATAACCTCACCTTTGAAGAAGATGGAGTTGGGAATGAACTGAAGTTTATCCTGATGGAGATTACCGAAGACCAAAAGTTTGTACTGCCAGCAGTAGCATTGATGATTGTACCCAAGCACTGGTGCCATTTGAGTAATTTATTGAACTTACATTGTTAACGCTGTACACTTTCGCGGCAATTGGAAGGTTGCGATTGAATAGGCTTCGTTACTAATATTATCACCAATCCCGCCACATAAGCTTGAAGCTTTAAGGATGTTGAAATATCGTTAAAAAATTTATATACATACTTTTTAAGCTATGTGGGAAAAATTAATATTTTAGAGTGCTGCATGCTTGGGCTTCATACTCTAGGTTGTTGTTAATTCTATTTTTGGGCTTCCTCTAACCTAGGACCGGGGCAATTCCTCCAGTTGACCACCACCACCCCCGCCCCATTGTAGCGAGCCTGATTATGATTTATGTATGGAAAACTTAAGAAATGGACGTAATTATAAGTCGGTAAAATTTGCTATTCACTTAGTGCAAGAGATTATAAATAATGGCACATCATGGACAGGAAATTCAAGATTTTAAATACCATTTTCAGTCGACAGCGCCAATGTCATAAACAATGGCACCCCTTTTGAGTATTTAGCCTCTCAAAGCGATAACCCTCCAGGATGAGATATGTGGAGGGGGTATAAAACTTACTTGTAGCGTCTGTCGGTTAAATCTACTTTCGTTCCAGCAGTTTATAACACTCATACATGTTTAATTAAACACCTAACCCTTTTTTTACTTGATTTGTTTTGTTTGTCCTTCTACAACGGCACGGTTTTATATGGCTGGCAAAAAACCCTGTCCGCACATCGTTCTGACTTAGCCTAGACCTAGACCTTTGATTTGCTCAGCATTATGGCATTTATTCCACCATCGATGTTTTCAGTCAACGTAATGTAGCCACCCAACGATGTTACACCAAAATATACTCAAATAAACCCCCTGCTGCCTTCACATCAATATTACTCCTGTAACAATAATTTGTTTACTCAGTTAATTTCAACTTCCTCGCATTCAATAGCGTTGCAATTCGCAACAGAATATTTCGACTTTGGAACATTCTTCCGCAATCAGTATTTCCAATATTCAAGAGTTCAAACGAAGGGTCCAAGACCTCTAATTTATGTTTTCCTAAAACCCTCCTAGCCTGCAAACTACCCCTCGAATAATGTTCCTATTAGGCATTGCATCGCAACCAACGAGGTGATGGACTGATAGTAGCACAAGTGGTGATTCCTGCCTTGTGAACTGTCACTTAGTAAAAAATCGGAATCCAAGATTTTGTGACATCTCAAGTGTAAAACTCAACAACCCAAACTGCCTGATTAGTAACTCCTTTCCTCTGAAAAGAGTTGCATTTCCATATCAAACTTTCAACTTGGCTGAATAATATGCACTTATGCGAGATCCACATGGAGAGGACGGAATTTCTGAGGAATACCACCACCAGGACGGGCATATCCATCCTTGCATACCCCCGTTTTTATACGTCTTATCTGGAGAGGCTCTTAAAAATACTACATTATTGATAGAAACGGAGAAAATTGTACTAAGGGAAATGCTTGAAGAAGAATCCTTCCTCGTTCCCATCCAACAATCGAAATAAAGGTAGAAACTGAAACATTACGGCGGTGCTGGGATCTTTCAGGTGCATAGAATATTAAAATGGAACAGGGAAAAAACTTGTGTCCCCTTTAGCAAAGCATTTTGCTATCAAGAATATTTCTGCAAAAAAAAAAAGGATAATGGTGATTTATTATATAATATCCTGAACTAAAAGTATCGATATCCTTTTCCCCAGCTGAATGCTTTAAATTTAATTGGAATTCTTTTGGAGGTGTTTTTTTTTTGTAATTTTCTCCACTGTGCTTGGGTGTATATAGTACGTTGTGTGAGAAATCATAAAACTTTAATTACTTTCGAATGGATTTTTTTTTTGAATATTTTAATAATAGTAATAATTTATAGATAATGCAGAAATTTGGCAGTCGTTCCGGGGACATTTTTATGGATGAGTGCATTACGCAATGTCTTTTGCTTTTTAATTCGATTTTGTGAATATGTAAAAAATGTTGAACGAATTGGTGTAAATGCATGTATATGTGAGTTCAGCAACGAATATAAAATCAGGAATTTATGAGAGAAAATGATAATTGGAAGTGAATTTTCTATTTGATATTCCATAATTTACGTGACAAAAATAATTTTTTTTTTCAAAATTGGAAAGCTTGGACAATTTCCTATGAATAATGTTTAGCCAATTTTTATGCCGCCCCTTCAATTTTGAAGTTATTAGCAATTTTGATGTTAAAAGTGGCCTTATGTACGGTTTTTTAGTACTTTCTCCAGGGCTGGGCTGAGATTGAATTTAGGACCGGGATATTCAAAAATAATATCGATAGGGAGGAATCGTAACGGTGTAGCCGGTTAGCCCCATTGACATTTTTTACTACAGTTTTACATATAACCCAGTATTTTTGTTACCATATAACGTGCTTTCACGGATAGGACACCGATGTACATAGAATACTCTCACCTACCTTAAATTGCAGGGTTGAGTTTTAATAAGTCCAGTTGAGTTAAACGAAGGTAAGAGTGAGGTAAATGTTAAGTTTAAATAAGTAGAGTTGAGTCAATAGTTGATTTAAGAGCTGCGCTAACAGTTGGGATAATAATTAAGTTAAGAGTAGAGTTAAGCGTTGAGTTTAGATGAGTTCAGTTGATTTAGGAGTTGGATTAAAAGTTGCGTTAATAGTTCAGTTGAGTTGCGTTGAGTTAGGAGGAAATTTAGTGAAGAGTTGAGTTCAATAGAGTTCAGTCGATTTTTATGAGTTCAGTATAGAATTGAGTTAAGAGTTGGATTGAGTTAAATTGAGTTAAGTTAAGTGTCTAGTCAAGTAAAATAGTAAAATTTAAACGGGAAAATGTTAGAGCTGCGGGAGTTGCGATATATCAAAACAAAAATATACCCCGAATCGCTACGCTGAGAATAGAACTTACAATACAAAATACAGGTGAACTTAATGTTACCCAGGCAGTTATTGGTGATATATGTGCTTCTCAAGTTAAAATAGACGATGGGAGAGTATTTCTTATGGCTGTTGTGAATATTTCACCAAATCAAAAAGTCCGGTGGCACACCAACAAGGCCGGAAACCTTTTCTTTAGGTCTTCGCTGTGAACCTCAATTACCGACCGACCGACTCTCTGTCTGAACATATTGAGCGATGTGTATTTAGAGCATTGCTGGGATTTCAAGGATGAGGTCAGGATTAGGATTTTATGTGAAGAGATTAGCGACTCCCCCTTTGTATATCCGAGGACAATTTGATCTGCACTTTCCCACGGCTTGACTTCATAAAGTAGATGTTGATAGATTGTTGATAGATGAGAAGAACTATCGGTCCACATGCTCCCCAACGATTGCTACCGTTCTATGTATAGCAGCTTTATCCAAACCGCACCATCAATAGTGCCATCAGCATCCCCTGTAGCAACAGTTATTTCAATCCCTGCTGTTGTCATTTTCTGGCTGGGCAAGTGGATCAGTCTTGTTTTGTTCTTTTCATTAGCAAAAAAATTCTTCTGTTGAGCTGTGATGATCGTGCTTTCATTAAAGTTTAATTTAACCGAAGTTTTTGTTACACCTCTTTGCTTCTGCTCAAAACTAACAAACTCACCGAAAACTTCTCATCGTAATATTTCGGCACACAATGTACTGATGGAAAATTGAAGAAATATAAGAGGATTCCTTCCATTTCATGCGGTGGAGAAGGGAATCATCGTCTACTACATTGATACTATGGGTTAGATCGAGAGTTACGTTGTCCTCTATTGAAAAACATCGTAGCGGGAAGACTTTTTCCTTAACGGTAAAAGTCTCACCATTGGATTTAATGTACTTCTTCAACACCCCTTCGAACACTCATAACCCTTAACCTATTCCCCCCTCCCCCGGTACTAAGCTTACTGCTAGACATTCCACCATGACGTGACAAATGACATAACGGACTAGTAGTACAAAGTGTGATTCCTGAGCTTAGCACTGCATAATAAAAAAAAATACTGGTAAAAAGACACATCCTTCTTTGACTGCTTCATAGAACCAAATTTGCTGCCAATGAAGTTTTTCATGGTTCCAATATCTAGGGGTTGGTGGCAGTTTACTTTGTTAGGGTTTGCCAGGATGCCCGTTAACAGTGACGAGGGATGGTTATTGAACCATTCGTGAATCTAAGCTTCATCTCGTGAATCTCTCTTTTTCCGTGATACCAAATATGAACGAAAGTGCTACTCTACCAAAAAAGTGTATTGAACCCCTTTTATGGAAAGTTTTATATAGATTAATTTAGCGATTGTGAATTTTTTCGCTAAGGGGCGTAGTTTTCCAGTCATTAGGACCTTTATTGTAGTCGTTTGCAGACCCTAGGCTGGGTGAACCAAAAAGGCAAACTTCGGATTTGGCCTTCACAAAAAAAAAAAAAAATCGAACTAAACACTGACATTACAAACAAGTCCTCCCAGCTGCTGTATTTCCTAAACTCGTGCAGCCCACTTACCTCAACGGTGAGCCCCTCAAGAAGCCTTGGAGAGACCGATGAGGCTAACTAAATACGAAATATCGTTATGGAAAAACCTTTTACATATAGGTAATACGATACGATATTTCCCGCATCGCCCAAACATACGGGTTAAAAATCAATGCGGAAAAGACCAAAGTGCTCACAACGGATGGATCAAGAGCCAGTGTTCACCTCGATGGAACCCAAATCGAACAGGTTCCAAGGTTCAAATATTTGGGATCATTGGTTGAGGAAACGAAAGTAGCATCGACGGCCGACGTTCACAGCCGTATCGGCCAGGCAACAGCAACATTCGCCTCGCTCAAGTGGTGCATATGGAAACGAGCAAATATCTCCATCAAAACAAAACTACGTCTTTACCGAACGTTGATTCTTCCGATTCTTCTTTATGGATCTGAAACGTGGACACTGCTCAAACCGGACGTTAAGAAGCTCGAGGTCTTCCAAATGCGATGTTTGAGGCAGATCCTCCGTGTCTCACTCCGTGATCGCCTTCGAAACGAGGTTGTCAGACAAAGATGCGATCAGCAAACACTGATCGAAGAAGAAATGCAAAAACGTCGACTACGGTGGTTTGGACATGTTTGCCGAATGGATGATAACCGCTTGCCACGTAAACTTCTCTGGCGAGACCGTCCTGCAGACTGGAGAATACAACGATCGGCACCGAAGAAAACCTGGTTGAAGAATATCGAGGGTGACTTAAAGAATCAACGATTATCAGTTACCGAGGCTCGAGACACCGCCAAAAACCGAGAAGAATGGAAGCGAATCGTGAATAGAGTTCGGGACCCAGCGGCACCGACAGCAGCGTATCCGTTGCGGGGACGTCCCGCTCGGACCGCCAGCTAACGGATCAAAGAAGAAGAAGAAGAAAGACATATGGGTAATATTCACACGTTTTGAGCCTTTGGTTAGACCCATGTGGGTGCAATGTTCCTATAGGTGACCTTTTGGTTTGGCTGGTGCCCAAATGTTTATTTCAGGTGACTGTGGGCAGGAGTACTACTGTCCTACTGTTCTGTTCGGTTGGGTCTGGTCCATCAAGTTGATAGGGAGGTTTACAGCTTCGAACTCACTCCTTCCTCCGGACTTTCAGTATTGGCTCTCCCACTTTTTTTCGAATCCGTGGGATGTGCTATTGATGAAGCGATACCCGGAACTTTTCTTTTTTCCTCAATTTTAGGTTAATTAAATACTCAAATTTAACAATCTGATTTCTCTCTAAAAATACAAAACGATCTCTAATACCTGGGACACACATGTGGTATCGATATTATAATTTCGATATCATAATATCCACAATATCATAATATCGTCAGACCCGTGACACACATAAATCTAGTATCGAAGTAGTTTGCTTTGACATTTGTGTTTCCATTTGATTTTGGAGTAGCAAGCGGCAAATAATTAATATTTCAATGTTGTTAAAGTTGATTTGTCAAAATAATCAGAACATAAACAAAGCACGCGACTATAGTGAGAAAACACTATAAACACAGAATCTCACAAGCAACTGACAACTTTTTTGTGAGGAAAATTTTCCGGCAGAGGCGCTGTGCACAGTAAAAATAGTGTATATTACCTTAATACCACCTAAATTTAGCAAATCTCATACTACGTATAAATTAGATTGACAACCTGGTATATTGCTAGTATTGGGTGACACACATGTAGTATAAACGTAATATTTCGAATATTGTAATATCGATACCACATGTGTATCAAGGGTATAAGCTTGAACTTTCACATAAAACAGAATGAAAGTAACAAAATAAATAATAACTAATATCAATTTTTTTCTTGGTATAGTTCATCCAAAAATTTAGTTGCTTTCATTTAATTTGTGAATAATATATGAAGAAAATGTATGATAGGCTTATGCGCAAATCAGAAACAGAGTGCTTGATGAATAATAAATTATAATGAAAGAGAGTTGACCCAAATACTTTATTATAATTACTTTTTGCGCAATGGTATATTTCATTAGAAGCCAAAGATAGAACAAAGCAGGTGGATATTTATGAAGGCAAAAAATCTTAACAGTATAAGTTATGATACTTGTATCCTTAGTAGTAGTATAGTTGGAAGATTGTCACATAATCCATAAAAACAACCATACATTCATCACCAAAAATGACTGAAATTCCAGTATATGGTGTATAAGTAACTATCTTCACTGCTCTTGCAATTACGTATACGAACGAAGAGCATTGATAAAAAGTAGCAATCCACCAACGACAAAAAAAAGACCATACAAGAAGCAGAATAGGGATGCAGAGAAATACGTGAATAGAAATTTAAGCTCATATCAACTTCATCCTAATCCAATAGCATAGCCTGAGTGTGCAGATAAAACGAAAATGCAAAGGTTGTACACCACCCATATCACCAGCAGCAAGTTAATTTCTGTAACTATGCACGAGCCACCAACGAAGATCTTTTTCTCCCAAAATTCGATTGGCAAACCAGCAAAAAAAAAGGATAATGGAACGAGAATATAATCAGCCAACAAGGGCAATGCCATCACCAAATCAATCGACAGCGGGGGTGGAAGAAGCTAATTCTAATCCTGATGAAGCAAGGAATGCTGTGTTGTCGGCGGAACAGAAAAATGGTGGATAATGGATTATTTTGCAGGTGGAAACGAACGAGAACGAGAACGCATTAATCCATTCCAATATGATGTGTAAAAAAGGGAACTCATCCCAGTCGATCCCCCTTCACACACATATATATATTTTTTCTATGGAGATTTCCTCTGTGACACCCTGGTAAGATTCACGGAAAATAACACCTGGAATCTATTGAATTTCTTCTGATTTTAGACGAAATCTCACGGATTTCATTCGACAAATCCCCATTTTCCATCTAAGGTTATTCTGAAAATGCATTTCAAGGATAAGCTTCAGGCAGGATTTCTGCTCAAAAATAGGTCTTCATACAGTGTATGTATATATCACCTTTATACACAACACAACAAAAAAAAGGTGAAAAAGTTTCGTCTTCAGTTTCATACGCAACAGAAATAACGAAATTTATAGCTTGAAAATTGTGTATATACACTTTTACTGTCGCAGGTATACACCCACGATGTTATACTTACTCTTACTTCCTACTATAGTAAAGGGCGACACAACGGCGACATGACACCTCCCTTAAGAATGAATCCTTCACAGAGGAGATGTGTGTTTCTCCACTGAGAAGGGTTTTTACCCCATATTTACCACATAGTACGGGGGGAGTCATTCTGGGAACATGCAAATAACTCTAGACCCCGTTTTCTGATACGTGACGGCATTTTCGGTACCGAGAGCTCCTTACGTATTACGATGCCGACTATGACTACGACGACAACGACGAGCATGACGAGGACGGCTGTGTGTACATCAGCTGTGGTAAATTATGACAACCGAAACCAAATGAGGTTGAAAAATTCTTAAGAACAAAAATAAGGACTTTGTGAGGTCGGGATTAAAGTAGGATTGAAAAATTTAATAAAATTTGCATTTTTATAGGGAGTTCGAGTGATATCTGAGATCCCTTAATGCAGGTTTTTTTCTTACTTAAGACTTTGGGCCGAACTGAAGTTAAATATACTTGACTGAAGAAGCAGGAGGGCACAGAGACAAATAATCGAGAAATCTGTCAAGCTCCTCAAGAGCTGTTAAAGGTGGTTTTGAAGCACTTTTAAACTACAATTAAAGATCGTACTGTCATCTCCTCGATGGGGCCTCCTGGATAACCAATCGCCGACGGACGTACATAGTGCTCGGGAGTATAGTTGGGCCACCCTATCCGATGGGGTTAAATTCACGGATCCGGTCTCCCTGGTGGTAGGGTGGGGCGTTGGGCTAACTATCGGACCCTGATACCGTGGCCAGGATTCTTGGCAGGAACGTTGTCGGATCGTACACCTCGACAATGCCTGGGAAACGTCTCAATGGTATCCGGTATATGGTCGGTCTTGGTCGGGCCGTGGTCATACACTTCGACACGGCTAGGTTCGGACTAGATGACTTCTCCGGAACGAGTCCGTGAAAAAATTGTATTTGGCCTGCTGGATCGGTCTCTTTTATGGCCGGAAAGCTTTGCTGGGTAAGAAACTTTAAAGCTTCGGAGTGAATCTTTCAAAGAGAGAACACTTCTCTTTGGTCTGGTGATTTAATATTTGTTTTTTAAAGATTCTAGTAACGAATAGAGGCTCGTTACACATCTTACGCCATTGCGTCACTTGGATCAGTAATCTACCTGCTATCTCTCTTGGAATTCCTTTGCCTTTCTCTGTTTCTTTGAGCTTCTTGTTGCTTAAGCTTCTGGATAATGGCCTTCAGGTCCACTTCCACCGCTTAATACACACCCTCCAACCTCATCACCTGGTCCAGGATGTTCTCATTCTTGCCGAAGATCTGTTTACTACAATAGAACGCCATACTCGTCTTCTGTTCACTTTTTTCTATGTTGGGCATCCAGTTCTGCTTTAGATTGAAGATAAGAACCAAGAACATAGTTGATCCACCAGTAACTATCAGTATACTGAAACTGGTGAATTTTGTTTTGTTAGTGAAAAGCAATAGCTCTGTCTTTTATAGATTGACCGATATGCCACAACCATTGGTCCCAATCGTCAACCTTTCCCCGCGCCATCTCAACAATCTCGCTGATTATGGAGAGAAAATTTTAAGGCTCAATGATCACCATATCCGTACCCGAAAAAGATTTAATGTAATGTCGTGATTTTAGTGTTTCGCTTTGGATTGGTCTATATACCGCTGTGGAAGACAATAAAAAATTAAACACGTTCGTGTATAAGTTAATAGAAGTCAATTTACATTGTAATCACCAAATGAATCACATTGAAACAAAGCAATAATGAAATTACCATAGGACCAACTCAGCATGCAGTTCTCTATAGTCAAAGCGATACAATCCATGATACCTTTAACGTAAGCATATTCATTGGATGAACTTTTGCGATAGAAGCTTATCTCGCAAGTAATTTATTTCGAAACAGAAGGAGATAAGAAGGCCATACCAGGAGAGTCCCGCTTTTGTGCACCCCCGTCGCTCTGCCGCCACCCCTACTCTATCAAACCCTTAAAAAAGTTTTAGCTTTATACTTCTTTGTTGCAAAATATAACTCGTCTACACAATAACGACTTTCTAAGTCCTTTCTTGAGTCCCGGAGTCCTGGTAGTCCTGGAGATATCTGGGAGCCATGCTATTAAATTAGCTCGAATGAAGTGCTAAAAAGAGCCAACACCGAAAGGCAAATTAATGGCGCATTTTCGTAATCCGTATTGCCCCCAAATATCGCAGAAAAATGCTCTTAATAAGGATGTTAATATTTTAATGAGATTTCGGCGTCTGGACCATGTTTGCGGTTAATTCTTGGGGGGTTCTTCTCTAGACGCTTAATAAAAGGGGTCGCTGGCATCATCATCATCATCATCGTCTAATGTCGCTTAAGGAGAACATTGAACGAGTCCCGTTTTGTGCTATCATGGGAGCAATAAGATCTATTTATCTTATGATTTGTTAAATGATGCGTGAGAATTGTGAGAAATTCCTAAGATTATGGCCAAAATGGGCAAACTGTTGGTAATGGAGTATTAAACGATTCGAGTTGGGTTAATTTCAAGATTTTTGGGGTATGTTATGATTTTGTTTATGCTCTTATTATCTTGCAGACGGAGTCTTTGAAATATATTTGTGGGATGTTGTTGTGGGTAGTTGTCAGTAATATGAAATAAGTACTGTTTGCTACTTTCGATAGATAACAATCAGATTTTAGTGTGTCTGGTAAGCGTCTGGTGATATTTAGGATAATACTTCGTATATGGGGAGGGAAGACTTTGGCCCTTAGCCGGACTTATGTACAGGGTTAGAGATAATCTAAGAAGCCATTTGAGCTTACTAACCAAAAACTCAGAGTCTTAACCGGTCCCTCTTAGGGAATGTTCTTTTCGGATATCATCGGAAGATTACTTTGGTGTGACTTCATTAATCACGTCAAAGATTGTCAAACGCACCTTTAATATCTGAGAAAGCACAGAGGGGTATTTCTTTAGTCCGCATGGACATTTCGATATCTTTCACTAGTTTCTGTAGATCTTCTCGGCCGATAGGAGCCTTAAACCCCTTCTCCGTCGTTTTTAGAAGAAAGAAAGTGAGGCAGATGGTTCGATAGAATTTTCTACCTTGTATGATCTTCTCCTGCCTTGGGAATGAGCAACTCCATAGCTTGTCTTCAGTACGTTGCATTAGGATATGGGCCATACTAAAGCTGCCACTGAATACCGTCAGCAAGATATCAGGATCTCCTTCAAGACTCTCTGAACAAGAGCCCAGAAGTATTGGTCGTTCTCAGCATCCATAAGGGCTTAAAGGTACCAATGGACGGACCATTCATTCTTATCTGCAGAGAAAATCATGTTTGCCGAGCTTTTGTTCCTATTGTAGGTTTAGTACGCGGAAATTACATCCGATCCACTGTTTGGTTCTAAGCCCGTTTCTAGGTCCGTTACTAGAAAAACGGAAAATGAGTGGCATTTAATAGATCCATGGTAACCTTGGTTTTCTCCGTAAGTCCGGAATCTTGCGGGAGGTATCTAATATCATTTGATTGATCCTTAGACAAGACTTTATGTTACCACATTTGTAGATGTTGTCTATTTTTTCGCTCGGATTTTCTCAGCATTTTATTGTTATCCATGCAGGTTTGCTTGTAGGGGTACCAAAAAATAGAAACTTCGTATGACAAACGGGCGAATGGCGAGCTCTCTGCGCCACAAAACAGAGTTTTAAGTCGGTTGGGCTGAGGGTTAGCAACCCGCTCCCATAAAAAACACCATTGCTACGAATCGGCAAACAATGCCTCGGAACCGGATGGACAACACGATGACGACCTTTGCTTTTCGAACAAGGACACGAATCGGATCATGGAATGTGAGAACACTGCTTGCTGAGGGACGGCTGGATGAAGTCCTCAACGAGATGAATCGATATAAAATCAAGATCGTGGGACTTAGCGAGACCAGATGGCCCGATGCGGGGGAACATATCTGCCCAAACGGTGAGTCCTTCTTATATTCTGGTAGAAACGAAACTGAAAGCCGTAGGAGTGGCGTTGGCGTAATACTCACCAAAGAAGCAAGGTCCAGCCTCATTAGCTGGTCACCAGTTTCTGAGAGGATTATTACCGTGCGCCTGCGTACCAGACTAAGAAGTACTACGGTAGTCCAATGCTATGCTCCAACTGAAGACGCAGAAGATGACATCAAGGACGAGTTCTATATGCGACTGAATGAGGTTTTTCGCTCTATTCCAAGGGGAGACATCATTGTTTTAATGGGTGACTTAAACGCACAGATCGGCCGTGAAAACACCGGTGAGCTATTCGTTGACTTTTGTAGTTCGCACCAACTCATGGTAGGTGGAACTTACTTTTGTCACAAGAAGATACACAAAGAGACCTGGGTATCGCCCGATGGTAGAACGAGAAATCAGATAGATCACGTGGCCGTCAGCCGCAGATGGAGAACTATTCTTGAGGATGTCAGGAGTTTCAGGGGAGCGGATACTGGAAGCGACCACCATTTGGTTGTAGCAACTATTCGCCTTAAAATCGCCGCAATCAGAAACGTGCAACATGATGCTAGAACCCGTAGACGGTTTAACGTAGACCTTCTGCGGGAGTGCGTTAAAAAGCGGGAATTTGCTGGAAACCTACAAGAATTATTAAACCAGCAAACCGTTTCTGACGGCACAAATATTGAAGAATTGTGGAGTACGACAAAGGGCGCAATATTGACGGCTGCGGAAACGAGCATCGGTTATGTCCAAAGAAACCAGCAACACTGGATCTCGGACACAACCTGGCAAAAAATAGAACGCAGAAGGGCCCTCAAAAATAACGTAAACTCTACAAACGACCCGGAAAGACGTCACCAACTAGAACGGGAATACTCCCAATTACATCGGGAGGTTAAGAGAAGTGTCCGGCGTGATAAAAGGCAGCAGATAAATGAGCTCGCAGAAAAAACGGAAAACACGGCAAACACAGGCAACAGTAAGGTGCTGTACCAAATCACTAAACAGCTCTCGGGAAAGCACTCTACTAAAAAGCATGCCGTTAAGAGTGCGGATGGAAGGCTGCTGTGCAGCGACGAAGAGCAACTCCAAAGATGGAGAGATTACTTCTTCGCCGCCCTGAATGGTACACTTACACAGGAACCTCAGGAAAACAGCAACAATGCACAGCCAATAAGAATCACCACCCGGGCCCCATCCAAGACGGAAATAGTAACCGCAATTCATGCGATGGCCAATGGTAAAGCAGCTGGGAAAGATGGCATCCCGCCAGAATTGTTGAAAGCCGACTCAAGCCTCATAGCAGATGCGCTTCAGCGAATCCTAGAAATAGCATGGAACACCTGTACCTTTCCGGAGGATTGGACGGAAGGTATCATAGTCAAAATACCAAAAAAGGGGGACCTAACAATATGCGACAACTGGAGAGGCATCTGTTTACTATCTACAGTGGGCAAAATTTTGTCCCATATATTACTATATAGGATAAGTGAGGCAGTTGACCGAACGCTTAGGAGGCAGCAGGCCGGATTCAGGAAGGGCCGCTCCTGTATTGATCATATTAACACCTTGAGAATAATAGTGGAGCAGTCTACTGAATTCCGATCCCCCCTTTACCTTGCTTTCGTAGATTATGAGAAAGCGTTCGACTCGGTCAATAGGAGCTTTATATGGCAGGCACTACGGCGACGTGGATTGCCTGATAAAATAATAGAATTGATAAAAGCCCTATATAACAATTCCAAATGCAGAGTTCTCCATAATGGAAAATTATCCGACAGCTTTGAGGTGAGCTCAGGAGTACGACAAGGATGCCTACTTTCGCCTTTACTATTTCTTATAGTAATAAATGACATCCTTGTCGGCGCTCTAGATAATCGAACAGGCGGCATACAATGGGGTTTGGTAGACCGCCTTAAGGACCTCGACTACGCCGATGATATCTGTTTGCTGGCCCACAGACACCAGGACCTCAAAAACCTGTTGAACAATTTGGCAACAGAAAGTAGTCCAGCAGGCTTAAGGCTAAATCCGACTAAAACTAAAGAAATGCGGATAAATGCAAACACCATTGAACGGACAGCGCTGAATAACCGTGACGTGGAACTGGTAAATAAATTCTGCTACCTCGGTAGTGTTATTACCGAAAATGGCGTGGCAGAAGAAGACGTAAGTTCCAGAATAAATAAAGCACGAGGCGCATATGCATGCCTGTCCCGCATATGGAGATCAACGGAGATCTCAACTAACACCAAATTGCGGCAGTTCAACTCCAACGTGAAGGCAGTTCTTTTGTACGGTTGCGAAACATGGAAAGTCACCCAATTCATCACAGGGCGCCTACAAGTCTTCATCAACAGATGCCTTCGTCGTATCCTAAAAATCCGCTGGCAAGATAGAATTTCAAACGAAGAACTATGGCGCCGTGCCGGCCAAGAAAGGATAGACGACCAAATCAGGCGAAGGAAATGGAATTGGGTTGTCCACACCTTGCGACGCGAAAACGAAAATCTAGCCAAACAGGCCCTTGACTGGAATCCGCAAGGTTCCCGTCGAGTAGGAAGACCTAGAACAACTTGGAGGAGAACCCTACTAGAAGAAGCCGCAACAACTGGGAGATCCTGGTCGGAGCTAAGAGCTGTCGCGCAAAACAGAGTCCGCTGGAGGGCAACTGTTTCCGCCCTATGTCCCATGAGGGATTAAAGAGTTTAAAGAAGAAGAAGTATGACAAACTGAACAGAACGGCTGGAAGAAAATACATGAAGAGGCCCGAGTTCTACTGCAGCGCCATTTAAGGAAAAGGAGAATGTGAAATAAAAAATAAAGGTAATGTCTTTCCAGTCAATTTTCAATAAACGCAAGACATGTCAAATTGCCTCAAAAATTACCCGAAAAAACTGTTAACCTTTACCTGATGTGGAATCATATTAAACTTCATCAAAAATTCAATGATCCTTGCTCACGGAAATATTAATTTAACAAAAAAAAAAAAGAGTCAAGTTATCGAAAAGCATAAAATAAATGCTCCATCACAGAAAATCGTTAATTTTGCAAAGGATCCCCCCAACGAGGAGCATTTCGCTAGCTTCCGGTATATTAGCAAAAATATTGAAGACCATAAAACGGCAGCAAATTTTCATTGGTACCAAGTTTCCCCTCTTAAATTTTTATCCTCGAAAATTGAGAGTACTCACGTGTGGATCTGTACTGTTTATGTTGATCTACTTCCTTTTCCCCAACCGGAGGATATAGGGTAATAAATTCTAAAGGCAACAACAGCAAGGGAAATCCATCGACGGGGTGAAGAAAAAAAAGCAAGTATATACGTGTGTGTGTATAAATAAAATCCTGGTGGAAAATCCCAACTCCTGCCGAAGCTTTCCTGTATGTTCCGGTGAACTGTTCTCAAATATTTTATTAGAAGCGAATGTTCACGCTGAGCTGGCCCTTTACCAGCGCAAAAATCATCCCCCCCCAGACCATTGGTCTAAACCCCCAGCGCCAGTAATATTTTCATCAAATAGTGCATGTAGTGTGCGCGCCAGTTGCGAGGATAGGGCCAGGATACCTGGGGGTCATGGGAGACTTTCGGTATGAAATACAAATATTTCATTTCTACAGTTATTATTATAGCATAACGTGTGTATACTACGGGAATTGATAGCACATTTGAAACCATTCGGTTAAGTGTGAAACACCCTTTCGGCCAAATAAGGACCTAAAGTTGCTAACAAGGGTTCCGGAAGAGCAAATACAGATATGATTGTGTCCAATTGGGGGGAGAATTTTATCAATATAGTACGCTGAGCTATGTCCATACCTTATAGTATATGCACCTGTTGAGATTTCAACCTGAAGGCGGCACAGGAGAGGAGGTACTGGTCACGAAACATTACACACATACACAAAATGGTATTTTGATGCTGCTAGAGAAGGTTTTATCTTTTATACAGATGGACAAGTTTAGGAACTTTTACGGTTTTATGATAAAAGTTTGGTGTCTGAATTTGTTGTGATAAAAGATTGAGAATTCTTCAATGGAATTGAAAAGGGTTGACTCTGGGTTATTTCTGATTTGGTTGTATTTTAATATTGATATACTTTGTGTAGATATGTATATGTTTATTAAGCATGCTTGTAGCTACAAGTTATTTATAAGCCACAGAAATTGCCAGGATTTTACAAGAGTTTTCAGTTAGATGAAGATGCTCAGGGCGATTTGGCAAATATAACTAATTGAAGTGTGTACCTGGGCAATAGTTGAGGGTTCCATCAAACTCTATTCTGTAAGTTATTATATATTTTGACAGGAATGAAGGCACTTTTGATAGAAGTATTTATTATCTTTTGATGTTAAACTGAATCTCCATTAGAGAATAGTAAGCTTTTTTTAATGCTTTGTTTTTTTTTTTCTCTCAATCAAGAAATGATATCTGTAATTTAAAGATATATCATCGAAGCTTAGTTTAGATAACAGAACTTAATACTACTTGTAAAATTTAGCGAACGCCGACGGCAGCGCTGGAGTCTCTACTCAATTTTGTACTGTTCGATGTTTAAATAGAAAAAATTGCCACTAGACTGAACTTCGACAAACAGTTTATGACGATAATCAGAGGTCGGTGTGAATGGGAGTATGGTAGGCTCCTCTTTAACGTAAACACTCCCTTAATAGGATAGGGCTGAGTGTAAAATATTTATGGACATTAGCACGATCGCCACTTTTTTTCAAGCTGAGGTATTCAGAGATTGTCACGAACCACGATTCGTAACTAATAATACTTCTCCCAACTTAAGCTTTAGGAAAGTAAATATTCACCCTGCAGGTTAGGTGGTTCTCCTTTGAAAGCTTCACTTCGAAGCTTTAAAGCTTCCTACCCCGACGAGCTTTTCTAGCTACAAAAGAAACCCCTTCACCCGGCCAAATTCAGTCTTTCGCTAGACTCGCTCCGGAGAGGTCAGCTTCTCCAGCCCTATACCGTATCGAGGTGTATGATCCGGACGGTAAGGACACATACCGAATACCTGTGGGATGCTGCCCCAGGCCTTGTCGAAGTATATGATCCGACAGTGTTCCTGGCGATATTTTCTAGACTAGTATCAAGGTATGGCCCGACCAATCACCGACAATGTACCGAACACCCCACTATACCCATATCCCCGTAGACCGGAATAGTAACTAACCATAACACATATGTAGAGAAAAACAATAAGTAGGTAGCTACTTACCGATACCAACATGCATCCAGAGATAACAAGTAGGTAGTTGCTTAGCCATACTAGTAAGAAACATGTAGTCAGAAATAATAAGTAGTTACTTAGAGTTAAAAGATTTAAATTGTTAGTAAATAATGATTTTGAATTAATAAAGAGAAATTATTCTTGTACGGTTTTTGTTCTCCCAAGACCCTGCATCCTTCCATTAAAAAGGAGGTTTAGACAACCACTGGACGAAACACCATTGCATTATCTGTCTAGATCTTTATTAATAGAGCTCCAAACAGCTGCGTTAATTTCTCAGACAGTAAAGTTGGCTATTCCCGAGTAGCATTTAAAGAGGCTTCCCTCATGCAGGGTGTGGGCCCTATGTGACCAATGGGGAGCTTGCCGAAAGAGATATTTCCCCGGAAGCTCCCTATGAGGACCCCATGTGGCAAATAAAGGGCATGCCGAAAGAGGGTTTTCTCTTTAGATTCCTAAAGAACGCGCCACCCAAAGTAAAATCTGCGATACGAGTTATGCCCTATCAGTTTCTCATAAGGGCCCTATGAGACAAACCTCATTATAAAAGAAATGGGGAAATCCTAACCTCTGCCTTTCGTATAAGGAGATTATTTTAAAAAGGTTTAAGCTTACTAATATAAAGCTTTAGTTTTTGTTGTTGCCAGCTTCATATTTCAGGCGGTTTTGTTGGTGGACGTGGAAGCTGTTATTTAGTCTACTTAAATGACCTGTCCTTGTTCGATTGTTTAGGTCAAGTAGCATTGAACGCGATTAGTACTCAGTTGGGAGACCACTTGAAAAAACGAGACTCGCGTTCAAAAATATAAAGCTTTCGACACCGCCGCAGTTACTACTCGCATTTCTACATCTAAATTTTCAAATGAGGCACACATTAGGCAGTACAGCTAGCCTTATAGCACCCCTATATGCATCTCCTCAAAATTCCTGTCAATTTACATTTACAGGGGGTGCCAGGTTTCCTGTCCTGAATTGTCTACTATCTCTAAAATCGCTCAGCAGGAACAACAATGTTACACTATTCGCATTGCTTATAGTATATATTGTAAATATTCAATCTTTTTGTGAGTTTTCTTCGCCCTTTTGTAAAATTACCGCAAAATTAAAGAAACTAAAAGATTATTTGTGGAGGTCTCGTCGTCTTCTACGAAGAGTCGGCATTCTTTCTCTTGAGACAGTCCTAGGTTGTAGAAGTGATACGGCAGCCATACATGACCAGTCAGATAATCCACCAACCAGCTCGATCTGTTTTAAGTGATGATGCCCCTTAAGGCAAAGAGTTTGATAAGATCTTTAGTCTATCTAAGACGTGGGCCTGATTCGCCATAGGCTAGGCTTAGTCCTTAAACAAACTCTTTTACCTGGGATTTGGAGGTGGACCATGAGATTTCGCCAGAAGGGTTCTGGAACAAGTATCAACTTCTCAGACCCAATGCTTGCGAGGCTGTATGCAGCCACATAGCCCTCGATAACCCAGTCTCCGAGGGCCCAGCAGAGCGAGACTCTATTTTTCTGGCCAGGCTCTGAAGTGCGTCAAAACACCCTGCAATTATTTTGGAGAAAAATTTCCATTCTCAGTGTTGAGCCTAGATATTGTTAAGAATATTCATGTGTCCTTTGACTCTGTATAGGCCCAGTTCGATAAGATTTGAAGTCTCAAGGCATTTATGGCGGCGGATTTCCATATAAAGATATGCAATGAGGTAAATCCAATTATTTCTTCGATCTCGGCTTTGGGCAAGTCCGCTGAGCTCCAGTAATAGAGAGGCAACAAAGCCTTTGCTGTTTGCTGCACTTTGACTATAGACTTTGACTATTTGACTTATGCTAGGTTTCCACTTGTCGTTTTGAAATTGACAAATGGCCTATTATGACGTCATTTAGAAAATTCGCAAGTGGAAATAGCGAAAAACTGCCTATAATTGAATTGACCAACAGCACTTGGCAATGACTTACCAAGAATTTAAACGATTAGTGCTGTTAGTTACTTCAATTATAGGCAGTTTTTCGCTATTTCCACTTGCGATTTTTCAAAATGACGTAAGAATAGGTCATTTGTCAATTTCAAAACGACAAGTGGAAACCTAGCATTAGACTATAGCAGCATAAGTGACGACCAATTAAACGACCGTATTGTACATTCTGTACCTCATTTGCGGTGTAAAACCCCAACCCCATCCCGATGACTTACTTGACGGCGTAGTTCATATAAGCGTTCCAGATTAGCCTCTTGTCTAGCTTGACTCTTAGATATTTGACTGAGTCTGAGTACTCAATTGTGTACTCTGGATACAAATACGTTTGCTGAAAGGTACTAGGACAACTTTATTTGGGTTGATTGATGGGCCCTCTGTGGTACAGCATCTTTGAACTTCTCAGAATGCGGTTCTCATGATATTTGTAATAGTCAAGTCCAGCTTCCGAGGGGCAATGATGGCAAGATCATCTGCATAGACGATGATATCGAAGTTATTTCGTCGTACCTGAGTAAAAATAATTTAGTTGGTTATTTTTCTGATAGGCGTAATAGCATGCATAGCGAACGAATGCGCCTGACACACTGGTATGCACGTTCCCACTACCGGCTAGAAAATCTAAAAACTCACCCGCCAGAGGTATGCACACTCCCGCTATAGGCATGAAGATCTATAAATTCACCATAATCGGCATCAACCATTCTCGAGTGTCGTTTTACCAAGCGGTTCCCCAACTAAGAACTAACCACGCCCAATGCTGCTTGACCTACGCAATCGAACGAAACCCGGTCTACTGATTATTGATGTGGTTAATATTAATTTCCAGAGGAAAAACTCATTCAAGTATATTTGAGTAATATATTTCTTTGTAATGAAAAAAACAATAGGAAGAAACGTCTAGTCTCTAGACTAGAAAAAAGGCAAGCTGACAAAAAAAATTATATACTACTTCGTAGTAAAAACAATCTTGCAAGTTGTAATAGCAAGTATTAAATGTCTTTCCAAATTTAAATTTGCTTTAACAATTATGCTATTAGCACCCTTTATGGTCGCAAAGCAAATTGCCTTTTTCTTCGCCCTATACATTTATTTAAATCCCTAATTTAACTCCCTTTAGTTTAAAACAGTATGAGCAGACCGTTCTTAATTTGGAAAATTCCGTGCGTATTTTATTGGTTTGTGCCTATAGGGGGTGCATTTGAAGAAGTAGGATTTTTACTTAAACGTACCGTATCTTTTTCATGCCAAGAGTGGGCGAGTCTTATAAGCCGTACGTTGACTGTTCCGTTGTCAAATTCATTTCTTCATGCTTTGCATTTGTTCTAATGCTCTATTCGTTTCCGTTACTCCTTACAAAATCAAACATTATTCTTAGCATTGTCCTTTAGAAAATATGGAGCTGTTATTGAAATTATATTGCTGATATTGTAACTTCTTCTATTGTACGCTTTTTGCATCGTTTTCTGGGTCATCTGTACTTCGGTTGTCTGCTTTTCCTTAAATTACAAATATGATCTCTTTTAAAAAATCTCTAAAGAACTCCCACAATTCATCTTTTCTTATCAACTAAGGAGCAAGGTCCTTTCTTTATCATGTTTACTTAATTTTAGAAACTCTTACCATCTTTATTATTATAGCTCTGTTAAATTGAATCAGGATATCCGGAAACCACGAAAAAAGAAAGAGGATTAGCTACGATTAATATACAGAGAGCTACGGTTAATATATGTACAAACCCCTAATGAAATCGGTAGGTCTAGAAATATACCTACTACTAGACCACCCACGTCCTGTGGCCGTTAGAAATATATATTGGAACTGGTCCTTTGGGTAATAGATTGGGCGAAAGGATGACAACCTCTATATGAAAAACAAATCTTGTTTTTTTCATATTAAGCAATTTTTAAAATCCTTATGAATATTTTTATCCATTCTTGCAGTTGAAACTCCTACGCTAATTCAATAGAAAATTTAATCAAATTTAAAGTGGTTAAAAGTACTCAAGGATTGACGACGACGATAATGTAATTTTCCGTTATAAAAGAATATATTGTGAATATAGACGAAAAATAAATCCTTCGAGGATTATGATAAGCTAAGCAAGGATGAGTTGTTGAAAAAAATTATGGATCGAACTTGAATCGAGAGAAGTATGCGCATTTTCTAGGAATTTTTATTCGAATTGAGAGATTTGTTTTTTTTTTTTTTCTAAAATGTTTTTTAAAGTTAATTTAGTTTTTTTTTAAATCTTTTGAGCTATTTTTTATCATTTTACTGAAAATTGATAAAAAGGTTGATTTTTTATAATACTCTTATTTTTCTTGGACTGAAAATTTTACTTGGGATATTTCTTTTCACTTTATTACTTCTGAAGGATTTTGTTATTTATTTATCGAGCAATTAGGTTCAAGTAGGTATTTATTTATAAATATAAATTTGTTGTGTGATTATCGGTATGTAACAGCAATTATTTCACTTTTAATCGTTGTTCTGTAGTTGTCTCCATTGGATTTTGAACTTGTTATTATCATAAGAAAAGCCTTTGAAGAGCAAAGAGCAAGGTCGTGGAATTTTTTTTTATTATCAAATTTTTGTATCACGAGCGCTTTCAAATCATCAATACACCTACATATAATGCTATTAAATTACTTTCTTGTAATTTAATATATCTACAACATACCTATAAAAATGCTAAGATTTAACGCCAGAATTTAATAATTACATGGAGCAATTTTCAAATTTAATGGTTCGATCCTTTGAAAGACTAGCATTTTGGAAAGCGGGGGCAAATGGTAGAAACGGCCACAGGGACCTTTCTTGGTACCGGTACATCAAAAAGATATATCCCTAGAAACACCTTCTGCAATCTAAGAACTACGCGATCTAAGATCTTCCGATATGCTACCGAATCCTACCTCCACCTTCATGAAGATGTTGACTTTACATCGGGTGACCCCTGCAAACTCTTGTAACATACGAGGGAGGGTGA
Source organism: Thereva unica (assembly GCA_949987705.1). NCBI lineage: Eukaryota > Metazoa > Arthropoda > Insecta > Diptera > Therevidae > Thereva > Thereva unica. Next base: position 148,772,752 of record OX465283.1, read on the forward strand.
AAGGCAAGTCTTTCGCTCCTAAAAGCGAAGCAAATAGTGGACTGGTCCTGCAGCTTGGAGGCAGGGCGACAGGCTGACAACCTTCAATCGTAAAAACCCATCCGTCACGAATCCTCAAGGCAGGCCTCGGACAGGACCGACTCAATGCTAACGACTCAGTCAACGGAATATTGAATTCGATCTTGGAACATGGAGCGTCAGGACGTTCAAAAAACGGGCGCTCTGCGTTCGGTTTTATTAGTATTACAAAAATTTATTATATAAAATTGAAAGTATGACTATGTGTCTGTGTGTGTAAATGTTTTATAGACTCCGAAACCTCTCTTCTGATTGGCAAGAAATTTTGGGTTTTTAAACGAACGACACTTTTGTTTACGAATTTACTTTCGTGGTGGGATTCGACACTCTTACTACCCATGGAATAGCGATTTTGAGATTACCGATTAATTTGGCGCACGCCATACTATTGACGTATGGGTGCAGCGAGGCGCACCGGGTTACAGCTTATGTATAACAGATGCCGTCAGATGAAAATAAAATGGTGTTTAAAAATATAATTGCCAAAGTCAGTAAAGAAGAGGAGTCCCTAGGAGTATACTGGATGTAAGAACAATGAGAGAAACGTGCTGTGGCTCGGACCACTGCCTAATCAAGATGAAATTGAGAACCCGGATAGCAACCGAAACGTATAGAGGTGCTTCAACTGAAATATGATATAGATAACCTAAAACTGGTAGTAAGAAGAGATGCCTACTAGCATGCTGTGGTACAAAACTTGAAAGAGGCAGAAGAGCAGCCCAACATCAACGACAAATAGGAGCAAATTGAAAGCAGCATAAAGGGGGCAGTCCAAAGCTGGCCTCCCAGATAGAGAGGAATTGACTGGTTTGATCAGGACTATAGAGGCGCAATTGAAGAAAGAAACCAGAGCCACCGCGAATGCATCTCAAGGCCAACAAGAACACGGATGGAAGTATTCAAGCAAAAAACGAAAATTCAATGTGTGAGGTTTAGCAGAGTTGGCTAGTCTTGTGTTGTGGGGAAAAGGTTGCCGTGTGGACAGGAATGGAGCAGTCGTGGAACAGTCGTGGTAATAGCGGTAAAATTTACTGAGTGCTGCTACATTCCTACGGGACTTAAAGAGTTCATGGAAGTGCAAAGCGTTTTGCACCTTATCCGTCCAAGAGGAGGTGGTTTTTGGGGGCCAGTCCAGATATTACGAATTGTATTCTGGGCGAGGCCGAATGTAGGACCTGAGGATTGAAACCACGGCAGCTGGCTGGAGCAAGAGCTTAGTCGTCCACTAATTACGTGAGGCGTTTAGGGGGAGGGGGTCGAGCCGAATCTCACCCAATCTGAAGGGGGGGAGAGGGGAGGTTTCGGAAGATATCGCGTAATTGTTTTTCGTCAAGAAACAGTGTAAAATTGCTAGAAAGGAAGTTAAATTAAGTGAAACATGATTCTACACTAAAGACTCTCCCATTCACTTACAGGCCGGCGGCGTGCCAGGTCGCCAGGCATGGCCCAATGAAAGCCACCCAATACTTAGTCTGACTAAGAGATGAGGACTTCAGGAATCCGCCTGACAGGCCGTGACATGCAGGTGAAATCATGATTCCCTACATACACAGGGGAAGATGTTTAGTATAGCAAGTTGTTCATTCAAGGGCAAAAATGTTCATGGCCTCAACGAATGCTTTAAAGTCACAAACAGATTGATGCCTGAAAAATCTTTAAAACACACGGACCGCCATATTTGCTGCCACAATGGGTAGGCGGTAGTGTGAAACAGGCGGCTTCCGTTCCCGCCTCCGCGCCTATATGTTTGTACCTTAAAGCGACTCCAGACTCACGCCTAGAACATCCGCGAATAAGCGCGAATGCGAATGTGGGTGGTTTTCGCATCTAGTTGGCGCCTTGCTTTCAGGCCCGAATGGATACGGACGGCGTGTATTCATGCCATGTGATACTTGACTTCGAGGCGGAAACAAGCAAGCCAAACGAGCGATTCAACGAATGCTGCGTCGTACAAACCAAGTAACACTGACCCGCGAAAAGTCCATTAGAATATAGAACTACAGGAAGGGCCCTCGGCGAATTTTAGCGCAATGAAATTCTTAAATACTAGAGATTTTTAAAAACTGAAAAATCTCACGGCGGATTAGGGGGAGGGGATGTCTCATGACATCTCACCAAGGGGGAGGGGGGATCAAAAAATCGCAAAAATTGCCTAACGTAATTTATGGACGACCCTTTACTTCTTTTGAGGAATCGAAGTCTCCCACTGGCGACTTTTTCGTGTGTCTGACAGGTGTGCTTAGCTCTGTTAGCTAAATTCCAAGCTATTGAGCCATTGATATTGAATCGAAACCGCCTAGGAGTAAATTCTACCATCTTCTCTATTCTTAATATTTATACACCACCGACTTCTCAATGCATTGCAACCCAATTCACCGCTTTGCTGATGGCGGTACTTTGCGATACCCTGATGCCATCCATAATGCAAGACAAGCATGTCCCAGATTCATTCTTGATCATCGAATCAATCAACGAGGACATCGAACTCATTCTTACCGAATTAAATGATTCCTCGTTGAAATATACAAACCCTACATTTCCGAAAACCTACAACTTCCAAGAGTTAAAAAACAAGGGTCACCGCGACATCCTTCTGACCCCTCTTAACCCCAAATCTATTCTATCTCCTTATTAACTCTCTACTGCGCCATGGGTGACTCTTGAGCTTAGAACCTAATTTAAACATACATCGCTCCCGACCAATCTATTTCAGGAAAAGTTCTGCATTTTATTATGTCTTTTAATAACAATTATTACAAAGATTTGAATTTTTCTTATAAACTCCCCGCAAGCAAACAAAAAATTTTTAAATCAGGATAATCTCCCCGTACAAAGGTCATGTCAATACAGAACCAAAAATACTTTGTTTGACTTGTAAAAAAAAGCGTAAGGGAAACTTTTCACTTCCCTCGTGACTAAACCTTTTTTACACTCTTTCTTCTTCTTCTTTCCACCTTAAAATAAAAATCATAAAAAAAAACAAAATCATAAATTTTTGTCAGAAAATTCCCTCAGGTAAACACAGAAATGTGATGGTGATGATAGGAGGGATTATATCCATGTTTTATTCATAAAAAGCAAAAAAAAAAAACTCAACGAAACATACCAAAAAAATCATGGCATACCAGTCATCAAAATCGTAGCATGCAGAGGTTGAGTATAAAAAATGAAACAATGTCACCGAAGCTGAAGGTACAGCGCTTCACAGACACGATATTTCCTACCTGGTTTTTTTCGTTTTTTTTTTTTTTTTGAGGATAACGTTAGATTTGTCAATTTCTAATTGGTGCTTTTGACGGGGGAAGGATTTTGTGTAATATTCAAAAGAGGATACGGGAAATTTTCCGGGGTTGAAGTTTCCAAATTTGTCGTTTTACTTGGATTGTATGGAAAAGTTAAAGGTGTAAATCCAAAGGCATTCATTTCTTGATGCGAAATGCTGCTATCTGAATAAGCGCAAAATCCAGCGAAATAAATTCCTTCCAGATAAAGCGAAAAGTTCAAGGTACTTTAACCAAACTAACATAAATCAAACGGAATAATCAACAATGGTGTGCCGTCACCGCTTTTGTGAAGTGTATGTGTGTACGTCTTACACATTTCACCTCCCATATGCACGTTAAGTGTAAAGTTTTAACTTACCACATAGACATTGAGAACATTTAAGGAAACCATATCAACAATGAGAATAATGGTCTGGGGGGACTCTCTAAGGACTTGGTCGTCGTAGCTGAATGAATAAGGACTATACATATACCAAAAGCGTAACGAACTAGTTTACACCGCCAGTATAGCAATAGCACAACGAACGTTATCTTCGTTGGCCATAGATTATACTCAGTTCTTCTTAACGTTGATTCAACAAAAGGATGCTGACTCTTAAGATAAATGAGTCAACCACAAGGATATCATAATGCTATGTAATTTGAAAGTTTAACCCAACAGGTAAAATATGGTAACGCCTCCACCTTCTTAGCTTGTCTCCTTAATTATTTGTTATCACCACCTTGTATCGTTATGTTTGTTGTTTTTCATTTTTGGATATTCCAGTTGTAAACGGGCAAAGATGCTCAAGGATAATAGTTAAGATTCGCTAATATCCTGTATATATATGAGTATACAACATAAAATGCAATAAAACCCGTGAAAAGGACAAGCCCAGACGCCAAAGCGACTGCTGAATCTAAAGGGAGAAAGGACCAGGAAAAAGTGGCAGGGCATGAGACCTGTCATCAGTCACCATTATTTCGGTTCATAAATTTTATGGGAAAATTACTTGACCTCGTCGGAATAGACAAAACGGATATAAATGATGGGCATCAAGTAGCACAATGGATCTAGTTCCGGATAAGGATGGCGATGTTCTATCATTTTCTTGTTATATTCTAATTTATGACTTTTTCTACCCTGTTTAAGTGGCTCTCACTGGCACAAAATTCTAGGGACATGGCTCCTTTTTATGATGCCGCATGGAAATAGATCTTAAGTAACAAGAAATTATGTCCTTTTCGGTGAAATGCTGCTGAGTATATAAAAAGACCCTTATTTTAGGCACCTTCTCTCCATTTTGACTTTTCTCAAGTGATTTCCTTGGTTTATACTATATATTATATACTTATATAGAGAGATGAGATGTATTTTTTATTTAAGTATGTGAATAAAGTAAAATAATGCTGTACCTGAACTGGCACGATAATATGGAGTATGTAATTTGAATTTATACCAGGATATTTACGTGAATCTTAAATGCTGTAATAAAGAGTTTTGCTGAATGATTTATATGTGCAATATCGTTTTTTCTTTGTATCTTTTTTTAAGTTTCTTCGTCTTTAAAGGCTCTACAACCGGGATCCGGTCCTGGCAAAAGCAGTGCAACTCCAGACTACAAAACACTATGGGGTTTACCCGCTTTTGAGTCACATTCCATCACATCCCCCGCTACAAAACCAAAGCAATTCCAGAAGTGCGTTATAATTGCATTTATAGAGCGCTTATGGAGCCGCTATACACCCACAGCGAAAGATATGATAAAATGCGACTCTTAGTCAAATCAACCTCCAATACCCTAAAATACGGAGCCGCAACACTCCTACATTGAACGACAAAAATGTTGCTCTTTCCGTAATAATTCTTTTTTCCGGGTGAGGTTACTAACACACGCCAACCTTACTTAGAAGCGACTAGCTCGATCATATTAGCCTATCCTCTCTCATAGGATAGTTACCAGTGGCCACCGCTAGGAGGTTATGATCGCACTTCCATCACTCCAAAGCAGTTGCTACATGTTATTCCCCATATTCCGCTGATGACTGACTACGTAAGTTTATTTTCAACAAATAACAGTCATACAGACAATACCAAACAAATCTACAGGCACGCGAAGAAGATTAGGTCAAAACCACAAGGGTGCCCTTAACACTCCACACCGAGAGGCTACTAGTTTATCTCTTTCAATTTCCATTGACGATATCATGAAACATATTGATGAACTCCCATACGATTTCACTTCCGGCCCTGACGGTATCCCTCCTGCTGTCCTTAAATCCTGTGTGGAGGTTCTCCAGTCTCCACTGAAAACCCTTTTTCAAAAGTCCCTGGATAAAGGGTACTTCCCTACTCTTTGGAAGAATTCGTTCATAATTCCTATTCACAAAAGTGGTAGCAAGAACGAAATATCGAACTACAGACCAGTTGACAAGCTGTCTGTCATACCAAAGCTTTTTGAATCAATCATTTATTCTGCAATCGTGCCCATCTGCAAGAAACTTATTTCAAAGAACCAGCATGGTTTTCTTCCAGCTCGTTCCACTACCACCAATCTCCTTGAGTTCACTTCCCATGCTGTCGAAGGCTTTGCTTCCGGCTGTCAAACTGATTGTGTTTACACTGATTTTAGTAAGGCATTTGACAAGCTTTCCCACTCCATTATACTTTTCAAACTAAGAAAGTTAGGCTTACCTCAAGCTCTGCTAATATGGTTCCAGTCCTACTTAGCTGACAGGACCTACCAAGTTCTCTTCCGTGGATCCAAATCCGCGACCATAGAGGCGTCATCCGGTGTCCTTCAAGGCAGTCATCTTGGCCCTATCCTCTTTATTCTTTCTATTGATGACATTGTTCCCTTGCTAAGACACTGCAGAATCCTGATTTATGCTGATGACATCAAATTGTACCGTCACATAAAGAGTATTGAGGACTGCAAACTTTTGCAAGTTGACCTCGACACCTTTTACTCTTGGTGTGCTAACAACAACCTGGCTCTTAATATTAGCAAATGCGAAGTCATGACATTTTGTAGGCGACGTGATCCTATAATTTATAGCTATTCCTTTTTTAATGAGGGTGTCCCCCGTGTTAATTTTGTCAAAGATCTCGGGATTAGATTTGACACCAAGCTGGACTTTGCTTCTCATATCAACTATATTTCGACCAAGAGCAGCTTAGTCTTGGGTTTTATAAAAAGGTGGTCCAAAGAATTTAATAGCACCCTGATCACTAAACACCTCTACATCTCCCTTGTCAGACCTTTACTTGAATATGCGTCCCAGGTTTGGTCCCCTCACTTTTCTTCGCATGTTGGAAAAATTGAATCGGTTCAACGTAGGTTCGTTCGATTCGCATTGAATCACCTTCCTTGGGAAGACCCTTTAGTTCTTCCACCATACGAATACCGACTTAAGTTACTCAACTTAAGCACTCTCCACAAGCGTCGTGAGGTGGCCGATGTTGTTTTCGTTCATCAGCTCCTTAATGGACGTGTCGACTCAGGTTTTCTGAGTCGCCGCGCGGTGTTTAGAGAGAGCAGATACAATTTAAGAGGACCACCGCTCTTACACATCAACTCCTCTAGCACCAATTACGGCCGTTTTGAGCCTGTAAATCGCATGTTCATTAATGTCAATAAAAATATTAATGTTTTTAGTGTCACTGATGGGAATCCGGCAAATGATGGGGATGGGCTCGAAGGACCAATGTGTGGGGACGGGATGGGTATTAAAATATTATATAATATTATTAAGGACCTCGTAAATTTAAAAAACTTCGTCTGCGCACAATGAATATATTTGCTAAACTAAACTTTTATTTTACAAAAATTGTCAGCCTTTTTTATTATACGCTGACTCAATCAACTAATTACATTTATTTTATATAGTGTATTTCTCCAGGTGTTTTTTGGGGTTGTTTTGAACTTGAACAGTCACCATTAGTAAAGATCTCCTTAAAAGGAGTCTTTTTAATGTCTCGTGACTGGTTACGTTGTTTGCATGCGATTTTTTATTCTGTGTTTTTCTTTTTAATATTTATTTCTTTCATAATTTATTTTTATTTTTCTATGTTTGCATGCCTCAGCCGAGCCCACGTGGTCGTGGTAAATGTTTCTCAGCCCAGCTGAGAAGTGCGCCTTCTTCATAAGAAGGGAAACTCTATTATTATAAAAACTCTTCGAACTAAGGTAAGATTTACCTCTAACTAAAAATCCTAAGCTAAAAGAAAGCTATTTATAAAATTGTCTAAAAATAAAATATTTTTTCGGAACACTTTTCCTCCTGGAAGCATAATTTTATGTATGAAACTGAATCTGCTACGTGGAATCGAATAAAAATACATTTTCACGTTACAATTATTCCATACTTGATATCTATATAAAGTTGGGATACTGACAAATAAGAAATTGTTCGGATCTGACTATTATAATTCTGGGAAGTATATTCCAGCCGAATTGACCATGATAATTTGCTAGTAGAAAAATTGTATTTTCTGAGTACAACCAATGCAATTATATACTTGCAGGCTTCAGTCAAGAGGCTATGGCGCCAGACTACCTACCATCTGATGGTCCATGACTCGATTTCTCACATATACTGCGGTAACAGTTTTCTTGCACGAAATTACGTGCTTGAAAAAATATTAATATATTCGATACAACCGTTGTTCTGTGGTATCTAAAAAAATAGAATGTAAGACAAGTCTGGATGAAGGTTTATCGGATCTCGGATCCCATGTGCAAAATCCTTCACAAGCCCACCAAAATACAGGCTGCGCCATCTAGACGTTCGGTATTTCAATATTTAATAAGTGTGATATTTTTTAGCCGGTTTCGACAAATGTACACAATTCTGATGCGACAGTCAGTACTATTTTAGTTACGTACCAATAAATGCTCTGAAATAGTAGCGCCTTCCAAGCATCCCAGTGCTTGGGATTTCTTAAGAGGTGCAAGTTCCTCCTCCAGCCATCGGCCCGTGCTGTTATCTATAAATCCTACATTCGGCCTCTTCTCGAATATAACTCCCTCGTTTGGGGCGGCGCCCCAATAACCACCTTGGCATGGTTAGATGAAGTGCAAAAAAGGGCGCTCAAATTAATTGATGACGACACCGCCTGCTCCACCATCGACCCCTTGAGCCACCGTAGGAATGTAGCAGCACTGACAAAATTTTATCGCTACTATCATAGTGACTGTTCCTCAGAGTTAAACGCTCTCCTGCCTCCACGGCAATCTTATACCCGCAACACCAGATTAGCCCACTCGTCTCATTCCCTTCACCTGCAACTACCCCTTTCACGCACTCAACAAGATATGAATTCGTTTGTTAATAGAACAACTCGACTGTGGAATAACCTCTCGCAGTCAGTATTTCCGAACTCCTACAACATCCAAGAGTTCAAACGCAGGGTTCATCACCACCTTCTTCAATACCCCCCCGTACCTTTTAATCCTTAACCTATACCCCCCCCTCATCCCTCTCCCGTACTAAGCTTACTGCTAGACATTGCACCATGACGTGACAAATGACATGACGGACTAGTAGTACAAAGGGTGACTCCTAAGCTTAGCACTGCCACATAAAAAAAAAATTGTGAAATCTGTTCATGCCGGTACCATTACGAAAAATTGTGATTTCGAGTGGCCTCCACTTTCTCTCGATTTAACGGCACCACACGTTTCTCTGTGCAGTTATTTAAAAAGTAGACCAGCAGACCATTGACGAACTCAAAGCTCGCATACGAGCCGAAATAGATGTTACAACGCCCAATAGTATGCAGGATGCAGAAAAAGAGCTGAGTTTTGCGTATCGAATGGAGGAGGTCTTTAATCGACGTTGTATTCAAAAACGGATTTGAGAAATGGTAGAGAATATTCTAAATAAATTCTGCTCATTTGTCCAAATTAGCTATAAAATCGAGCAAAAGAGCACATCATCTATGTGAAATTGATCGAGCTGTTTCTAATTCTTCAAATTGTTTCATAACTGTTTGGCTCTATATTAGCCATTGAACCATTAGCCATTAAATTTGGATTTGGGCTCTACTTACCCTCTTCTTCAAAGTCGTCAATGTGCCGAGGGTTGCCTTTTATTTTTTTGGGGGTGTACACTACCCCTATTTGAAAATATGTAGAATTGTAGATTCAAGCGTTTAATCAATAGAAATTATCATTGCATCATGAATTATTAGTTGCAACTCTTATGAAACCCCTACTTATACAACCCCTATAAAACAACACCTACTGAATAAAATTTGATTTAAAAAATAGGAAAATTAAAAACATTTATTTAGTATGGGTCTTAAGTTTTTAATTTAATTTAAAACACAAAAAATCGTAATACATAATTAAAATATTTTCTTCTTCATCTTTACTCCTTTCAAGCCTGCCTCATTTTCTTCTTCCCCCTCGTTTTTCTCTTGATCTATAATTGGAGCACTATTCGTACAATTGTCTCCGGTGCATGTTGAACAAGCTGAATTGAAGAAGATTCCAAATCTTCGCCAAACGCAGGTAGAGCCACAACCGTTTTTGCAGCTGCAAAAAATCATATTTGTGTGTGCGCATGCGTGTGTGTCTTACAATGTGCGAAGAGATGAAGGAATCTTCTTCATCAGTGTTGTTATATACGTGTTTTGATAACTGTAAAAGTTTGTATTTTTACTATTACTCGCTTAATTTTGAGCTATCAAGTCCCCGAAAAGGGGACACACAGGTCCACACAGGGGTGGTAAAAGAAACTCTCGGCACATTGACAACTTTGAAGCAGAGGGTAAGTAAAACCGGCAGCCAAATTTTGGTACTAATCGGTGCTGTTTGGTAGAATTTCCAGTTCTTGCCCGGCCTGCTAGAGTATCCTAATCTTTATGTATATTTCGCGATTTCTTTCTTATTTTAAAGTATTGGAATAGCTGCGACATTTTCGTATGAACCAATATCAACACTGGGTGCTTTTTGAGAGCTCGCAGCTCGGTGTAATTTTTCTGAACTTGTACCAGCGTAGGCAGCTCAAAATTGATAGAGTCAACATCTCAGACAATAAGGAGCGAAGCAATTAGTTAGCAATATTCTATTTACCATATGCCTATGTCCATTGCAAACCGGAAGATTAGATCCACTCGTGACGTTAAGTTGTACCTTTCATTTTGCGATATTATTTTTCATGTTGTGCGAACCGTTGACTTTTCGTACTATATTGACATTGAAACAAACCCTTAAAAATGCAAAAACACCCCTTTTTAGGGGGTTTTCGCGATTATTTAAATGTTTCAGGACCGCGGGACCCCGATTTTCGTGATCAGCGACCCCAAAAACCTTTAGGGTTCGATTTTCTTAACGGTGTTATTTTGGAACACCCTAACGCGCGTTTTGAATGGACTATAAGATTTGATCGATATTTCAAATTTAAGTTCATTTTCGTTACTTTGGTCTATGGCTATCATTCCTCTGCATTATTCGAAAAAACCTTTTTAAACTAAACGTGGTGGAATAAATAATTAGCTGTACATTAATTTTGGTCATGACTTTAAATGAATTTACACAAAAACAAAATTTGTCACATTTGATATGAAATCGTTTTTAATTGCTTAAAAGTAAAGTTAAATTAGAAAAGTTTTAATTATTTTATTTAGTTAAGCAAATCTGTAATATCTAACACTGCCTAGCTTCTGTAATGGACTGTGCGGTAATTAATCCTGCCGGCATATAATATTCCGCATACATTAATATTTCCACTGTTTAACCACTTTAGTTACTTGTACACCATAAATCGACTTCAGGAAAATCTTCGGAACAGGAAAAGCCCTATTGTATTTCTAATATAAGTACACACACCCTATCGGGATCCTATCTAATTGCAAATCGTGTTTATTTATGAGCCTGATTAAGGAACAATGCCGAAAAGTTAACCTTTAATAATATCTCCTTAGTCCTTGAAGTCCTGAGAGTCCTTTGACTCTTTAAAAGCCCTCTAACCACCCATCTCCACCCAGCTCCACTAACTCAGCCTCCATCCCTCCGAAGAATAAATATCGTGGCCTTAACTGAATGATAAGTTGTGACTCGAGTTGTTTGGATATCTAGGAGTCAAGTTAACAAAGGTATTTACACAGCGCTTCTGGTAAGCATAGGATCCCGATTGCTCACGTTCTGCCAGAGAATATCTGATGTACTCGAGTTTGATTGACTACGTGCCTGGTGAAAAGGGTATATTCTCTTTGGGGTATACCTCGGCTACCTTCCTTAGAGGAAATTGCACTTTAATTGCTTAATTAGTTCACGGAATATGTTTGCATCCCATTAGCATATATGAATTATTGTCATAAGTAGGGACAGGTGCACATAAATGCTGCCGCTGCTGCCGGACTCTTTTTCATCCGAAATTTTACTCTAATTTGTTTACTAAAATGCCGCACATTTTCGGGCATGATGTGAATTAATTTAAAACGTATGAAATTTTACGCTTCCTAATGTTACGTGGAGAATTAAAAACTAATTTTTGCCTGCAAATGAGTAGTAACATAATGCCATAATACCAAACACTAAAAACATATAGACGGGTTTTTGTGCAATTTTTAGATCGTGCATAGGGAGTTTGAATATCACATTAGTACATAAATAAGTGAGTTTCATTGTCACATTAGTAGCAGATGCAATCTATTGTTGAAACATGCTCTATTATGGTCTTCATGTTTAAAACTGCATTTATGTTAACATAAATTTCTAATGAGGACAATGTGAAAGTTTTATCAGTGAAATTAAAATTTAACGAAGACGATAGCCTGACCGAAATGGGGTTGGTGGTGGTCCATTATCGCCATAGTGTAAGCTGATATTTTTAAAAATTTATGACTTTTAAAATTTTTAATAGCTTGATGGTGGATGGTTCCTTTTGTTTTTGTGCATCCTTCTTACCTTGTGATTTTATTATTAAATGTTGTAAAATGGTCTTTGTTTTATTTCTGATAATTTTTGGTTTTAAAATGACGGTAACTAACAAAATAAATTCGTACATATGTATACTGTAATAATATAGAAATAATTTATTCAATAAATCGACGGGGCAAAGAGTAGATTTATTTTAAGCTAGTAAAGTGATAGTGGATATTAATTGGATTGGAAATTGTCACTTAACTATAAAATGAAACTTCTGTGACTTTTATGGTATATTTAATTTGTATCGTTATTGCATCGTTACAGAGCCAAAAACTGCAAATCTATTTAACAAAAAGTGTTTTAATAGAGAGACGAAATTTATGACTAAATAAAATATCAGGGCACTGAGAGCGAGATCTAATAGATAGGTTCAAAAACGATATTTTTGACAAGTACAGGTGGAAGACACTAGTGACCTGTACTATCTCTAGGATGACTTGGCCTACTTACAACAAAGAAATAACAATGGGCCTCCTAAATGGACCCAGACGAGGTAATGCCAGAATTACTGATAAGCTTTCTAGACTGCACAGGATTGCTTTAGACATCCACCACAGTCGACTAAACAACCATCGAACTTCGTTACGTTCGTTTGGCGTGGCATCAAGACAGCGTCCCTTTGCACTAATTAGGCCTCCGGTTTCACCGGGTAGGGTCCCGGGTAGATGACTGCCTATCCTAACCAAGCTTGATTTCAACGAGAGAAGAGAAAGTATATGTTAGGAGTCTAGCAGATAGTTTAGAAGATGCTGATCAACCTTAGGTTACAACTCTGCAAGACTAAAGGGGGCATTGGAGCAGACCGCACATTAGAGGGAAAAATCGCAACAAGACCCCAAGTAGTACAAAATTCAAAGTATTTTTTTTTGTATCGATGCTTCTCTTAGATCCTATTTCTTGGCTTTATTTATAGCCGAGTGCCCCGGAGGAAACAGTTTAGTTTACGTGTTATCCCTACTTAGAGAAGACGATTCCCATCAGCTGGCAATATCCAGTAGTTAACTTAGCTCGAAAATGTGAAAAGAATATGATAGATTAAGGTAGTCTGGAGGAGGCAGTGAACCTCGCGTCTGAACTGTTGGTGTTGTATGAGTTCATTTTTTGGAGGTGAAGCCAATTTGACCCCATTAAAAATAATTCAGTTGGCTAATTTTCTTACAAGCACTCACGCGTCTACACTCTACACCTAGCACACATAGCGAACAAATAGGCATGCTACAAAAGTATGCACACTTCCGCCGGCACGAAAATCTAAAAATTTATTCTCGCTATGTACCCTCCCGCTACAATTATTTATTTTTATTATAAGGAATGAGGGGCAACCCATATGGTGAACACTGCGGCCAAGTTAGGCCTATTGTGTACGTACCCCACTAGCGGAACAGACTATCGGCCTTCCGAATGAAGGCAAGAAGGTCTTTAATTGATGAAGACCGGACTTGGGCAGGGCTCAAGAACTCTCTGATAAACGTTCTTCTTCCAAGCCAGATCAGAGCAGGACATTCACAAAGAATATGTGTGGAAGTTTCGTCGCCTTCCAAGCAGAGTCGGCATTCTGTCTCTTGAGACAGTTTTAGGTTGTGGAGGTCGTACCGCAGTCCTACATGGCCAGTGAGATAACCCACCAGCAGCCTTAGGTCCGCTCTGTTTAGAGTAATAGTGCCCCTTAAGGCAAAGGGTCTTATAAGATCTTTAGCCTGTCTGTAACAGCATAATGGCGCGATATAAATAGTGGGCGCCACTTATGCGAGGTGTTACCCCCTTAGCCACAAGCCCGGAAGAGCATGGCCAAGGAGCCAACACCATACATAAGAAATAAAAAGAAAATCCGGAACTCCTACGCCGGCCACGCGTAGTTGTCTAGCTCGCCGGAGGGGTCGTGGGGTGTGTGGCCGGGGCTTACCGCGGTTGGTTCACCACTTACCTGTGACTATAACACTCATCTTCCGACTCCATCCTTCGGGCATCGCCTGAACCGTGTCACTGTAGTGCGGTCCCGTGCCAACTCGTGGTATGGATAACCACCAGCTGACCAGGAAAGGCACTACCTAAGACTCCTGAAAAAGAAACGCCATCCGCCCCAACCATTCAAAAACGAAGAAATCTAACACATTACTTTCATCATTGCAACCATTACAAATTCTTTGTTTATTTCAGGTACATACATCAATACAAGAACACCAGGAGTTAAAAATCAATATTCAATAATAATAAAGGCAATGAACTCGAATCATTGTCAGATACAACTACATCCACGTATTCAATTTCAAAAAAAATTGTATTTTACAATAGTACCGGCCCAGATAAATCCGGTCGATACTAGATATGGAAACGCGTCGCTTTGGTACCAATACGATTAGTTTCTTACAAATGATATCACAATTATTGTGTTCAAGATACGGGAAACAATTGTCCCGGAAATAACAAGAAAAACTATTTTCACCAAATGAGCACACAAACTGACAAAATAATGTGATTAAGATTAAAAAAAATTAATATGAACTGCGCTAAAAATTATTGTATAGTGCTAAATTAAAGAATGTACGAATATTTTATTTTATTTTGTGTATTTTTGTTTTTCTTTTGTTGCGTTTTGTTTTGTATTATTTATATTTCATGTATAATTATTTATTTCATAAGGTTCGTACTCACGAAAAATATAATCAGAAACCTCTTACTAGTAATACCATCCGAAAAACCTTGCTGAAAAATGGCTGCGACCGTTTTTTTAGTAATTAGCTGCTGTCGGTCAAGGACTGCATTTTTTTTACCTCTGGAACGCCTCTGATACCACTAACACCCAAAATGAGCCACCGTTGCTCTTCTCCAGCACCTAATATGTCTCAAAAAAAATCTTCAGAATTGTTCCCCGTCGATGAACGGTATTTCGGGGCATTGGCCCAAGGGACAAGAAAAGAATTAATCCAGATCTCCTCCTACTACACAATAATCTGCAGCTACTAAGATCTATATAATTTATATCTTCATGTGTTGTTCGCCTTGCACCAGGACGACAGTCCACTTCCAAACACTAGTTTAGGTCTGCAACAGTACCCTCTGAGACTCTGGATATCCTAGCTGGAACACGCCCATGCAAAATTTCAGCTTCGTGGATACTCTCTTCAACTTCATAAGCCGCAATTACATATGCTCAGCACCAGATCCAAAATTAATGTGCATAATAAGGAATCGCCGTCAAAAACTTCCTTTTACCCGGAGTATACCAATCAACGAAATCCCTTATTCAAAATTACACAACTGCCTTTCTTAAGAATGGTTTTTTTCCAAATTTTACAAATCCTTGGTGGACAAATTATATACTTTTTCCTTTCCGGACTGACTTTCTAACTCTTCCCAATTTTTTCCTGACTCATCCAATTATTTTTTTTTCTCGCATACCTCGTTTAAAATTTTTCCTTTTCCTACAAAGTGATTTACAATAAATTTCCCATTCCCTACAAGGTGATTTCCAAAATAAATTTCCCCACCCAAATAAATAATAATTCCGACCGTTACATGTCTAAGACCTGGGAGTGACTCCCAATAGGCTAGGTTTATTCGCCTAATCCACTCTTCTATCAAGGACTTGGAGGTGGACCAAGAGATGCCACCGAAGGGTTCTGGGCCCTGGAACAACATCTCAGACCCCTCCCTCGCGAGGCTGGCTGCAGCCTCATTTCCCTCGATACCCCAGTGTCCGGGGACCCAGCAGAGCGAGACCTCGTTTCTTCTGGTCAGGCTCTGGAGTACGTCAAAACATCCTGCTACTATTTTGGAAGAAAACTTCCACGTTGAGAGTGCCTTGATGGCAGCTTGGCTGTCAGAAAAGATTTTAATGTGCCATTCAGACCTTCCTCAAGGTTGAGCCTAGCGCAGGTCGTAATGGCATGTATTTCAGTCTGGAAAACAGAGGGCCACTTACCCATTGCAATCGAGACCTTGGAGTTGGGTCCTGCGACACCAGCCCCTGTGCCATGTTCCATCTTTGACCCGTCAGTAAACCAGTGGAGATGGTTTGGATACCTAGGAAGAATAATTTCCTCCCACTGAGAGCTATCCGGGATAATCGCTCTGAATTTCCTTTGGAACCGCAGTTGACTAACCATATGGTCGGATACGCGGCAGATGGAAATGCTTGGGATAGTTTTAAGGATATCCGTATGGGGCCAGTTGGATGAGATCTGAAGTCTCAAGGCACTTATGGCGGCGGATTTCCATATGAAGAGATGCAAAGGGGTCAATCCAATGATTGCTTCCATTGCAGCTGTCTGGCAGGTCCGCATAGCTCCGGTAATGGAGAGGCAAGCAAGCCGTTGCAGCTTGCTGCACTTGAAGATCGACGTAACCTGTTTAGTCTTGGGCCACCAAACTATAGCAGCATAGGTCACAACAAGTTTAACGATCGTTTTGTACATCCAGTACATCATTTGTGGTGTAAGACCCCATGTCTTACCCAGAAGCCTTTTGCAGGCCCATATGGCCCTTGTGGCTTTGCTGATGACGTAGTCAAGTTAAGCGTTCCAGTTCAGCCTCTTGTCTAAATTTACTCCCAAATATTTGACTGAGTCTGAGTACTCAACTGTGGTATCCTGGATACAGATAGGACCTAGGTCCAATTAGTAGCGTTTGGAAAAAGGTACCAGGACAGCCTTATTTGGGTTGATTGACAGACCCTCCTTGGTACACCATCTTTGAACTTCTCGCAGTGCCGTTCTCATAACCTCTGTAATGGTCAAGTCAAACTTCCCAGAGACAATGATGGCAAGATCATCTGCATAACCGATGACATCGAAACCAGATTCAGATAGTTTGATCAAAAGTTCATCCACAACTAGTGACCATAGTAACGGGGATAAGACTCCACCTTGAGGGCACCCCTTAATAGCCTTAACACTAATGGTGGAGACACCTAGGGTAGAAGAAATGTCACGATCTGCAAGCATGGCATTTATCCACTCAATCGTGTGAGGATCCAGATTTCTAAGAGCCAGTGCTCTAGAGATAGAATCATAGCCAGTGTTATCGAAAGCACCTTTGATGTCAAGGAACGCGCATAGGGCAGTTTCTTTAGCGAGGAAGGCTTTTTCGATTTTACTGACCAGGTGGTGTAAAGCAACCTCTGTTGATTTACTTTAGAGTAAGCGAACTGGGAGCTATGTAGAGGGAGGGAGAGCTCCAGTTTGCACCTAATATGAAGGTCTGGCAGCCTTTCCATTGTTTTCAAAAGAAAAGAGGTTAAGCTGGTCTGTACGATTTAGGCAGCTCGAGGGGTCTGTTGCCCTGTTTCGGGATAAAAACCACCACGACTTTCCTCCAGATGGTTGGAATGTATCCCCAATTGAAGCTGGCTCTAAAGAGTCAAACCAGGTTGTTGAGGATCAGATCAAGGCCCTTCTGAAGAAGTGCGGGAAAAATTCCGTCTCCTCCGGGGGACTTATAGGGTTGAAAAGAGGCCACTGCCCATTTAACCCCGCTACAAGGATGCACCGGCTCAATATAAGCTGCTGCACCATAGGAAGGCTGCCCATCAACAAAAATTGCAACGAATGGTCTCGATCGTAAAAAGATTACAATAAATCGAAGATCCTAATATAAATGAAGTCTCCTTCGTCGAAACTTTCGAACAATAGATTCAACTATTCTTTATTGCTTAGCCTTCCATCATCTTTTCATAAATGTGGATCAATTCAATCACGATTTGTGGCATACTATCTCTTGTTTTAGGGAATACGCGCCACTTTAAATTATTGCAGAACAAGGTACGACCAACGAATATGAACTGTTAAATGAAATTGCCAAACGATTTGGAACGCAAGGAATTCGAACGTCGGCCTTCCATTCGATCATGGAAAAGGCATGGACTAACGGCAACTTAAAACCACCCTAATGCCAAGGGAGAAAACTAATCATTAGAGTGGCGGCATCCTGTGTAAAAATAAAAAAGGGCCTTACAACGGGCGAACACCGTCCGTGATTGAAACAATGGCTTATTGCCAAAGGTAGCACTGAAGATTTTATTTCATTCTGGCATGGAATGATGATTCAACTTCTCTGGTGGTGGGATTGCAGGAATACTCAAGGTAGCAATTCCGAGAACGTCTGTACTTTAATTTTGGCTTAATTGTATTCGCCTGTCCCCCCCACAAAACCTTTCTATTTCGACCTTGGCGCTTAGTTAAAGACTTGAAAGAATGAGTAATTAAACGAGTAATTAGAATGTTCAACTATTAATAACTTCAACTGAACAACAAGTTTTTTACTCATACTTTTAGCAAAAACCAATCTTTCGAAGTTACTACGATTTGTAAATTCCCGCAACCGCATAACTCCAATGTACTATAAAAACATTAATTGCGTCTTTACAATTTCTTAACAAAATAACATGTTGTAATTTATCAAATAAAGCATCGAAACTGAGTGCTGCCATCCAGAAATCTTGCCTCGAACAGCTTTTCTCAGGACTACAAAAACGAAACAGTGCCTTATTACAAAAGCAGAAAATGAAATTCTCATTATGAACAGTTTGAACTTTCCTCATACTAATTCCACATGTCTAAAGTGGGAATTGAATTTTCAGGAATGTCAGTGGAAAATTATTACATAATTTCACAGTTGAATCCCTCCTGTATTGTAGAGGGCATATATATATGTAGTAGACGAATACACAGCTGTATAAGGGTGTATAGCACGCTACCAGCGAGGGGGAGCTACATTTCCAGTAATATATACGCAGCAGGTGTACAGGAAGTTGTCTGTTATTTAAGGTATAAAAATTGAATTTCGAGATTTTATCCCCAATCATAGTGGCGCGTTTGGCAAGTCAAAACCAGAAGTGAGCACTGAATTTTTAATTTTCCCTTGTATGAATATATTTGAGAGCTGGAAATTGTTAGAGGGATGTGTTCGTTAAAATATGTCTAAATGACATTTCTCATTTGCGTTCATATAAATTTCGTTGTACATTCTCCCCCACCAACTCAGTCAATCTCTCAAACATTTCAATTTTTCCACAGTGGTAACAAAGCCATTTAATAACACCCACAATATCTGGGGTACGTACACATAAAGCTGTTCTTAATTAAATTTATTCTGGGCATTAATTCAGAAGATATACGTTCGACCTCTTCGTAATTTATTTTACCTTTACCAGAGGAATCCCTCGTCCCGTCTGTTTTACCTGTGAAAACGTCGTAGTACAGTTCCAATTTTCAGAAAACGTTCCCATACTTTCCATAGTTCACACTGAGCTCGTCCTTTTAAGGGCTTAGCTGGAATTCACCTTGTGAACGCTGCAAGGCAAGCAAAATCTCATTAGACGCGCAATTACAGGATAGATTCACATCGTGTTACTCCTTTTGTTTAAAAATGTAAATCTGTGAATCTATTTACCTCAGACGAATTTACGACAGTAGTGGTTTAGGGGTTTGCGAATTGCATAAATGCATTGTTGTTTCAAGGAATTTCATTTTACGATTTTATCTTAAGAGAAGTTTAATTTAACGCGAAAAGATTTGTTTTTGGCATCGTGAATAAAAATGAGAAATTTTCTAATGACATGCAGCTGCTCCGGCATGATGGGAGTTCCTTGAATATCACGTGCAGTGCGGTTGACATAATTTATCTAAAACAATCTCACAGGATTATGCTTTACACACCAAACTCAAAAAAGGAAGATACATATAATAAAAATGGACAAAAAGCACCTTTAAAAAGCACTCATAAAATTCCGTTGGATCCAACAAAGCTCCACTCGTGGTGTATAAGTATACCTGGCTTAGTTCGAAGGAATACGCAGAAGGTAGAACAGTTAAATGGAGTTCAGCGGGTGTTAAAGTAAAAAAAAAAACATTTCCTTCTTAAGCTTCTGGGTGCTGTACGATTTCGGAAACACAAATTGTGGAACATTGCAACACGTCGCACTGCTCGGTTCATGTACGTATTCTTTGAGTGAAGTGTGTGGAAAAAGGAAGCTGGAAAACAATAGGGAAGAGCCGATGAGATTGTATGAATTAAAAATAAATTTGTTGTGAATAAAGGCACATTTAATATGACTTCAACAGCTGTGACGGTAATAGCCATAGAATTCTTTTAATTCTACAGGACTACCATCGCACGGTGGTTCAATGTGTCAACGATCTAGTTATTTGAATCAGGAATTTGTCGTTCAGACTTTTTTGGTCCAGCAGGATCGCACCGAGCAACAAGATCCTAATCCCCGCTGAAGCGGAAAGTGACAGAAAAATGAAAGGGCAATTTCGGCCTTCTCGATGTAGAGCCTGCAAATGGGGTAATTAAGGTCAGTCGCTGCTCTAACCAACCACTACTGTCCTAACATTTTTTCTGCTCCTGTCCATTATTTTGGTCTAGTTGTTAAAGCACCCAAAAATAAACCACCGTGGATTTCACCATGCTAAATGTGGAGTTCTACTAATCGATGTATCTGTTTAAAGTTGATCGTCTCAGAGGCAAGGGTTTTCATACGAACTTATAACTGTATAGCCTAACCTTTTTAAACCCAACCCGACTAGGATTCAAAAGCAGATTTCCAGGGACATGCCGAAAAAGGGGTTTCCCCATAGACTCCCACACGAGGACCCATGTGGTAAATGAGGGCCATGCCGAAAGGGGGCCTCAAGCTTTTTTTGTATTTCAAGCAATGAAGGTTGTCATGTAGCATACTTAATACATTGGTTCTGGTTCGATTGCAAAGGTCAAGCAGCTTTGGACGTGATTAGTACCCAGTTGGGGGACACTGGGTTAACGACACTTGCGTTATAAATATAAAGCTTTCGACACCAGCGCAATCACATATCCATGCCGAAATTTTCAAACTTTTCGGCCTCTTTTTCCACTCGCGGTCGGCTAACAATGATTTAATGTTTTCCCGGGGCATTCTCCAGTAAGCTGCTAAATTCATGATGCCATCCAGATGTCCACCCGATCTCAACTTCAGTGCACCGTACATAGCGGATGTATTTACTTCAAGATGATGCCAAATTGAATAAAATGTACAGAGTTATTGTCGGCGATGTGTGAATAGCTCCGGTCTCGAAAATCCAAGCATTTTTCGAATTTTGGTTAGTTTGGTTTTGTGGCACCCACTGACATATAGAAATGGACTGCTAAATGAACAAAATCCCATACAAAAAAGTGGCACCAAAAACTATTGCCGCCTCACTCCCACGTTAAATTCCTATGAACTGTAATCGTCAGCACATGTCAGCGATGTAAACGTAATTAGAAAAAAATAGACAGGTATAGTTTTCGTTCTTCTGTCTCACTCTTGAGCTATTTTGAAAACTTCGTTAAACAGGGGAAATAACCGTCACAGTTTTGAGATAAATACATTTATTTAATGGAAAAACTGCTGGTAAATAAAAATGAGTGATGGAAATATATTTCTATTAATTATTACAGACATTTTATCACTTATTTCCTCTTAAATTCGAAGAAATTTTTTTTGTTTACGTAAAAAAGGTTTTCTATATCTGGAGAAAAATGGTGCCATTCAGCATTGTCAATCAGCAGTCCATTCCTATATGTCAGTGGTCCCGATTAAAAATGAAATTCGCCCGCAGCTAGCACGCAGCTAGCATGCACTAGCCCGCACGGCGCCCGCAGCTAGCATGCACGCCTGAAGACTAGCCCGCAGCTAGCATGCAGCTGGTACGCACGAATATTATAAATCACGAGTAAAAATGAAATTCGCCCGCAGCTAGCACGCAGCTGGCATGCACTAGCCCGCACGGCGCCCGCAGCTAGCATGCACGCCTGAGTGAAAATAACACTAGCCCGCAGCTAGCATGCAGCTGGTACGCACGAAACTCAAATTTAAAATGAAAGAAAAAAATTTTTTTTCCTAGAATAAAAATTCCACGCCTCTTAAAAAAGATGGAGAAGAGTATTATATATGTATGTAAAGTCGTCATCAGGCACATTTTGAGATTTTCGTGCGTGTGGCGGGAGAGTGGATACCTGTGGCGGGAGAGTGCATCCCTCAAGCGAACAAATTTTTAGATTTTCGTGCCAGTGGCGGGAGCGTGTATCCCTGTGGCGGGAGCGTGCGTGCCTGTGGCGGGAGAGTACGTACTTTTGTGGCGTGCCTGTTTGTTCGCTATGCGTGCTAGCTGCGGGCGCGTGCGTGCTAGTAAGGAAATTAACCATGAAATTATTTTTAATCGGGGTGGCACCTCACTATGATGGTTTATGTGTATTACATAGTTTCAGGGTGTTAGGGAGGGGTTGGATAGTTGGCGGTTAAAGGGTCAAAGCGGTGGTTGTTTAGGCTAACGTTGACTGGTCTACAAGAATTAATTATTTTACATTTAGATATAAGTTATATCCCCATAGCCCTTTGGGAGTGGTTTTGGGGCTGAAGAAGGGTGTCCATTGAAAATTTTGATCTACATGTTGAGAACTATCGACCTGCAAATTTTCAAGAAAATTAGCCGAAAGTGATATTCTATAGAAAAAGTGCGGGGTCCTTTGTTTCGTTTATTTTCTTCTTCTTATTCTTTCCAGGCTCTACAACCAGGATCCGGTCCGGGCTCTCTAGCAACTGCTCTCTCCACTGGTCTCGATTTCGAGCCGATGCCATCCAGTTTGACCATTCCTAAGCTTTGGGCATCCTGATCAATGCCATGCTTCCAGCGGAGATTGGTTCTCCCTCGCTAGAGCACCTCATAGATCTTATCCTCTTATTGTACTAGCTTTAATTAAAATTTATTTTTTGGATACGATAGGCGACATCGTTTATCCACGTAATAACAGTGGCGAGCGCTTCCACTTCCTTTTTAGTTTTCGCCTTCCTCAAATCCAGCCCTGTACGCCCATAGGTCGTAGCGGTTCTTCATCCTGTCGCTGGCCGATTGCAGATTTCCCCGGAAAGTCTCGTGGATGTCTATAGGCTTGTTCTGGCACGTTTCCAAACTTTAAATCACCTGGCAGAGCAATCTGTTTCCCGACGATCATCGTTGAAGGTGCTTGACCGGTAGAACTGTAGATAGATGTCTTATATGCCGTTAAGAAGAGCCGTTGATAGTTGTTAACCACCATCCTTAAATGTTCAAAGATGGTGAAGGTGGAAATGCTCCACCATTCCATCAGATTGCGGGTGTAGTAACGGTTGTTCCTATCTGTTTCTACTCCCGCTACGTCAATCGAAATTTTTTCGAATGGAGCGCCAAAACTTTACTACTGCATTTCGCTTTGGGTTTCATCTAGGGTTTTTGCATGCGGTGCAGATCGTGCATTTGTGACACGATGCCTCGACGTCGTTCTTCATATGGAGCCAGTAAAAATGTTCGAGGTCGCGACTGAAGCTCACATTGCTTCCAACCAAAAGCAGGACCACGATCCCACGAACATCACCACGATCCCACGAACATCATCATGATCGGAACTGTAAAATACATTTTTGTTATTTGACGTACAACTTCAATATGTTTTTTTTTGTTTTATAACTAGCCCATCCAGAGATTCCAGGACCTATCCATACAAAGATACCTCTAAGATATTAATTTATTGAGAAACTTAAAATATTTCAATAAAATTTCCATAGATATTTTGATTGTTATTAAAGAAATAAATAGTTAATCGAACCCCATATTATCGTATTATTTATTTAATAGAAAAACCTGGTCTGATGGCGCAAATCTATAGATGCCTCTGGCCCTGTAACTGGCAAAAGGAGAGTAATACTAAAAACTTGTATAGTGCAACCCACCCACTCCGGACTAATTACAACAAGAGCAAATCAATTTATCGTTCAATAAAAGGTGGCGTGCTTATTCACACGTTCATTTCAATTAAAATGCGGTCTTAGAGCGATAACTCTCACATGCCTGCGGATAAAGTCAATAACTCTTTCCACTTGCCCTACGGCGGCGCCCTCTACGTAGTTCAATACATGGCTCTATAATAATCTGGTAATTCTTTTTTCATAATTCACAGGCCATCAATTTTGCATCAGTAGCAGGATATTAAATATGGCAGCAATAAAAATGGTAAATTGATTTTTATTCTCAGTGTGTATATCATGAAATTGGCACATGATATTTTCGTATTATAATTTTAAGGATAATAAATAAAAAATTTGTTGAGTTTTTAAGAATAATAAATTTTTTTTATGTATGAGCTTTTCTTTTTTTTTGGAATATTGTTGTAAGGGGGAGGAAATTGTTTTTTTTATAAAGAGTGTATATGCCAAGTACATTATCAATTTTTTGCGCTAGTAACATGTGACACCGGAGAATTTGAGAGTTGGTGGAATTTATGTTTTGGTAATATAGATAACTTTTTATAACCAAATATGCTTTTGACAGGATTTTTTCTGTATTGACTGAGTAAAGGATGATACAATAACATAGAGTTAATACTTAAGATATGTAGGACTAAATATATTAGATACAATAAAAATTAGAATTTAACTTAGAAGTAACTTTTTATATTATAACAAATATATTTCATTACATATGATAAGCAAGTCGTATTGGTGCTAATATTGGCTAATATTGAAATTTGTAATAATTTTTAATTATATATATTTAGCTTGAATTGAATCTTTAGAATCTCTTATGAAATAGCAACAATAAATATATACAATTTTTTTCTTAAATAAAGTTGGGAGAATATAGTTCGGAAATTTAGCCTTTGTTATTACGACAATAGGTTGTTCGCCCAGAGTTTCAATTTTGTTATATAGAAAAATTAAAATCATTATCTTTTACAGATATTTTTCAGTCTATGACCAACTCACTATTCTCTTTAAAATGTTGTTTTAAGTTTCCATCAAAAATGTGCTCCTAGTATCCGGAACCAATAATCTGCTTTGTCATATCATTTATCTAACAATTTCTAAATATTTAAAAACTTTGCACAGACTGAAACAACCACTAAAATGAAGCCCTACCGCTTTGACTGAAGTATAATAAAATTGACAGATCAGAGATCATTCTTATGTTACCATACGACAGCATTTCATAGGGCAGAGATGCTTTCCGGTAATATTTGAGCTCAGCAATAGTTGTTTTCTTATGTGGCAGTTTTAAGCTCAGTATTCAAAGTTTGTCAAAAGCTCGTCATGTCATTGTTCAAGTCAGTCAAGTCATAGTCATAGTGCTAGTGTAAAATAGATCTTCATGCGCCTCGCCTTCTAGTCTGTCTGTTTGTCCGGTACAAATTTTGCAATAGATTTTTTGAATACTTCCGCTCATCCGATCATGCACACAGCTTTAGCTCCGATATCAATGCAATATAGCTTACTCAATATACCGTTAGATCCATGGCGGCCGTCTCAAGAGGGCAGATTACCATTTTTTTCACAACCCCCTCGACATAAAAGGGTGTAATAAGTAGAATGCAATAAGTTATGTTGCGTCATTCGAAATCCAACATGGCGGCCAACACGAGCTGGCGGATTACCTAATTTTTTACAACAGCCTCGACATGGGTATTAAGGGGTTGCTCTGATTTTTGGTTTTAAAAAAACAAAAATTTTTTTTTTGCTTTTTTATATTTATTAATATGTGTAGAATACGTTCCTAAAATATTATGACAAAATTTTTGTTCGTTAAAAAGTTATATGCAGTAGCACAAACTGATTTTCCGCAGGGCGTTCGACGCGCGAAAACTTCAAACGCGTTTTTCTCAAAATGTCATTTGTCAAAACGGTTCCATCAATATAGAAAAAACTATTTAACATATTGACTTAATTTTTTCGGCAATTTGTCGAAAATGATGTTGTCGAGTTCGCTTGTGTAAAATTTTTTTTTCAAAATCTTACTATTAGTATTTTATCCTCCCATTTTGGGCCAGAAAAGTTGCATTTTTACGTTTTTTCCCTAAAATGTCCTTAAATTTTTTTTTTGATGCAATTCTTACTAATGTTGACACAAGCGAACTAAAGGACATAATTTTTAACAAAACCGTTTTTCACTTTTCTCATTCTGACCAATGGGGACGGAGCTATCGATGGAACCGTTTTCCATGTTATTTTTGAGGTGTCAACTTCAGCGCGTGCTACATATTTATTTATGACGGCAAAAAAACAAAAAAAAAATTTTTTGTGATCTCTAAAAGTTATCTAATACTATGAAAAAACTTTTGTATATAAAAATAATAAGGGTTTTCTGTAAAAAAAAATCCAAAAATAGTCAATTTTTTGCCTCAAAAATCAGAGCAACCCCTTAAATGCAAGGATAAGCCACGTAGAATTAAATAAGCTGATAATAATTCAACATGGACACCGAGCAAAAATGACAGATTAAATATTTCTTTACAACCCACTACACATGGGTACACGTCGGTTGAGAATTTGCGCTTTTACTCTTTTCAGACAACAACGAAATCAAACGCAAGTACACCAAAGCCATATTTCTCAGTATTACCAATAAGCCATATTAAATCAACCAATGGTTTGGACCTCACCACCTCCGATGATGGGGTTTGAACACACTCCGGCCCTAACAGTTACTTTCTCGTTCGGCAGTGGTGTTTCTTGAGTCGGTTGTCTGTTCCCTAAATACGTAAGCTTTGTTTATTGACTCCGCAGGAGATTTTAAAATGAGCTGCGTCCGTCATCAAAATTTCGGCTTGGCATCGATCATTCTTGCAACGGCAGTTCCATATTAAAAGCTACGTGGCTTGCCCGTTAGCAACAATCTTTGAGTAAGTTCCGCTTTTTATGGGAAGAGATAAAGATATGGCTTCATAATCCCCCTTAGAGTCGTCGCACTCACGTTTTACTTTGGATTATCGGCAACACTCTATCTTACCGCTCCAACAACTTCATTGGAGCTTCGCGGAGGCGGTCTAATGGGACGATGGCGAGTCACTACAAACCCGTACTTAAAGAAATTCTTCACCAAACTACAAATTGTGTTGTCTGAAGGAACCGAATATCCCCCATAGTTTTTACGATAAGCCGCAGAGTTTTCAAAATTTAACAATTGTTTTTAATGTAAAATGGTCGCCCCCTGTGAACTATTAGCGCCCCCGGTTTGGAAACCGCTGGTGTAAGCTGTATTTTGAACCCAAAATCAACCAAATCGGACATGCGGAACCCACCCCCACAGCAACTCCTTAAGTTAAATTAAAGGTCCAAAATAAAGGTTCGCGCCCCCCTCCCCGCAATTTTTAAAGAGCATGAACATATTTCATATAAGACAATTTTTAGAAACCAAACCTTCCCTTCAGGCCGAAGAGCGTAGGTATCGATATCTATTATTATTATTAAATCCCGAGTTCGAATCCCGGCAGCGCCACGGTCCTTCACCTTTTCCACTTTCCCACCTACATAACTTTCCTTCTTTCTTCTTCCCTCTTTACATTCCTGATTCCTCAGGTCATAGCCTTCCTTAGTCCTTCTCGGTTGGTTGATGAGATTCAACTCGTTTCAGGAGGTGTAACACTCCAGCGATTTGTTTCTCTATGCCCCATGTCAGAGCCTCGATAGTAATGGTTAGGAGTAGGTGGAATAAAGAAATACCGTGGCTCCTTCCCGACTAGAGCTGCTGTTCGACATTGCACTCTATATGAAGAAAATAGATTGTCGACAGTACAAAGGGGCCTTTCTTGAGCCTCTAGTCTTCCACATAAAAAAAAACGAAATAAGTTAAAACCTGGGAGTTAACCAAACTACTCTGTTCCTTAGTTTTATATAGAGCAACCTTGGTTTATTACCATGGTTTTCCCTATGTTTCTCCTACGTTTTAACTTAACTAAATTACGATGCAACTTTAGTAATATTTCTATAAGAACTTCACACTTTCCAAAAAAACATATTTTAATAATATATGTCATTGTTTTGACTTTGTTGGGATCCCCTTACTTTCTGGGCTATGTCCCATACAGATTTTGTCCAGATCCGGTATTGTCATTTCGGATTTGGGACAAAGACCTCAGATATCTACATATACTAACCCAAGTACACCCAAAGTGCTAAGAAACTTGTTGTTCTTATAACCTTCCACTCAAAGTCTCCATCTACATATTTTATCACATTTTAACTTTTTTTTTTCGTTTGTTTGTTTTTTTCCTGAAAGTATTTTGCAATTTTGATTAAAGTCAACCATATTTTCTTTCGCAAAATCTTTAACATTTTTTTTGTGTTGTTCTTGAACATGAGAAAAAATCTGTTTGGGGGTGAAAAGGCATAATTTAAGCACACAAAGCTCAGCATGAAAAAATCGTCTCTTTCTTCTTCTACATTCTAGGAATCCAACAGAAAAAACAAATGCCTTTTGCCATCATTATGAAAAAAAAAAATTAAATTCCTCAATTAAAATTCTCTCTTTTCGCAAATAGAAGTTGGAACGACATAATAACTGCTGGCTTTAATAATAATGATTTAAACGAAATCAAATTCACTTTAGCATTTCTTTTGATATTGATGAAATTGATGAATAACACACACACCCTCTGACTTAAGTATGAAAAATATATTTCTATATAGTAGCAAAAGAGAAAATTAAATTTTCCCTAAATGTTTTCAGAACTTTAATAATTGATGTTCTGCTCTACTGGAGGTATACTTGGTATATTTGGGCTATGTGAACTGTGAAAATTAAGCATAACAATAATTTTCCCTTCATTTTCGATGTTCATTTGGAAAATGTCTCAGGGTTCGTTTAAAATTATATTTAATTCCTTCATAAAATTCATATCTCCTTGAGGTACTTGTGATACCATAAAAATGTTCCCTAATGAAAATTGGGGTTTTCTTATCGTAAAATTCAGGTTTTAATAAAAATTACTTCAATCCATTGATTTCTTTCGTGAATTTCTTCATATAATATTTTTTCTCTCTTAATTATACGTGTGTGTTATATTCAATCCAAAGTCCAGGTGAATTATAAAAGGACTAAAACAGGCAACCTTTTCCTGAACACTAAACAAGCTTCGTCACGTAATTTCCTTTTTCACTGGCCAAGTTCCAAGTTCCCCTTTACCATAAAAAAAAATCTCCCCTCAAGAAAGCTTTTCCGATATCCTTATTTAAGGATCTTCCCTTCGATATTCCCCAATTTCGAAAATGTAAGTCCATACAGCTGGAAACATTTCCTGCTGATTTCCTTAGCTTTTTCATTAGTGCGTGTTGATTATATTAAAATCATATTAAAATTTTTCTTTCTAGCAAAGGTTTTTTGATTATACAAAAAGGAGACAATTTTTTTTTTGTGTGCGTTTTTCAAAGGACGCTCTTTAGTTTAGGGGTTTCTAATGAATTTTAAACGAGATTTTAACACCTGCTTCAAAGGGGGCCACCAAGTCTTATAGTTTATTATAATATAAAAAATATACCAATATTACCCCATTTGTGGAGCTTGAATAATGGAGGGGGGCTTAAGAGAAGATTCCACATAGTTTGGATTTAGTGTGAATCCTTCATAGATAATAGGATTTAAAAAAAAATATTAAATCTAAGAATAAGTTATACTTATTATCAATATTAAAAACGTTTATTTAGTAATTTTTAAAAACATATCAATATCAAGAAAACTATGTATATTTAAAAAAAATACTTAAAAGTCATGAAAAAGGATTTTCACTTTATACTTCTTCACAATCTACTCTACAAATATTTTTATAACACTTTGATGACTTGACCAACAATATTGTGGGCTTTTAATATTTTTTAAGGTCCTTTTGTAAACACATCCTTCATTTTATTATATACATACATATATATATTTTTTTGACAACATGTCCTTTATTGTGTGATATATGTATGTATGTTTTTCGGGTGAAATCGTGATAGGCCGCCAGGTATTTTCACTAGGTTAAAAGAAATATCAAAAATAGAAAAGCGGTTTGAGGTTATATTTTTGTATCTCTATGATTTCGATGGTAAGTTTTTTTTACTATTTTTCGGGATGTTGTGAATTATCCAGAATTAAATTCTAACTTTTTTTGAGTTTAAGTACTTTATGGAAAAAAAGAATTAGTCTACAAATAATTTGATTGTTTTAGCTTATATGGTCTAACCATATTTACTACGTAAATATGATGAGTGGAATAGGTGAGTTAAGGTTGAGTTGAATTTTCGACTCCTGGCACAAATCAAAAACGAAACACAGAGATGTTGCTGTCAACTAAATTCAACTACTTAGCTCGCGTCTATGTGCATTATTTAAATTAACCCCGGTAGCACAGCTGACTCGACCATAACTCATCTCGACTCGGGTTTCACCTGATTTTAACTCATCATGTAAGCACACGTTAACTGGAATAAGATCTCTGTAAAGTTGTAATTCTTTTTTTTAAGTGCCTTGATTGGCAATAAATAAATATATGAATAAAAAAAATATTTTTGAATGTATTTTATTTTAAAGTTGTTATTTTGAACAATTGATAACTAATACCTGCCAGTCACGGAAGCTATAATCTGATCCATCCCATTTAAATATTTTCTATAGGATATAAAATATTTACAACCTCCAATAGTATCTATATGCTAGAGCTTTTCTCAGAAAGTATACTAGGCGAATACCATGCTGGCTTTTGGAGAGGAGGATCAACCACCGAATAATCATTAGTGATGAGCAAGACTTTTCTTGCAGTTCTTCCTCTTATTGTACATTTAGCAAGACCAAAGCAAGAATAAGATAAGACAGGACAAAATAAGACTACGAGTACAAGATCAATATAGCAAAACTTTTTGCTCATCACTAAATGCCTCAAGTCTTGCAGTGATGAGCAAAAAGCCTTCAAAAAAGTCTGGCTAAAAGCCTTGCAAAATTTCTTGCAAAAAGTCTTGCACTCTTGTCTTTGTCCTGCTAAATGCGCAAGACAAGATTTTTTGCTCATTACGGGAAAATTTTTGCTACAAAGTGATGAGCGAAAAGCCTTGTTATCTTGATGTTGCAGTCTTGACTTGTCCTTGTCCTGTCTTGTCTTGGTCTTGTTTGGTCTTGCTAAATGTGCAAGACTAGTCTTGCTCATCACTACCATTCATGCTGAAACAAATCCTAAAAAATTCTGGGAGACGAATATTGCCATTTACCCGATCTTTGTGGAATTCAACCAAAGCTATGACTCCATCCAAAGAAAGAAGCTACTAATACAATTAACCCTCCTCGGCACGTCTAATAGAATTAACCCACCACGACAAAGTGCCCAAGTAAGAGATCAGAACACTGTAACGCGAGCTAGCCAACCAGCGGCCCTTCGCAGAAAATTTTGCGGCCTGCAAGATTCAACAAGATTTAACAAAATATTTTGTACTAGAAGGTTCTAACATGTGAAAAAGATAAAAAGGAATTTTCCCTCCTTGTTGTGGCCTCTTTTGGTAGGGTTAGTCTCCACGTTGTTCTTGGTCTTACAACTTGACGGGTTCCTTGCGGAATCCAGTCAGGGGCCTGTTTGGCTAGATCGTTTGCACCTCGCTAAATGTGGCCATTCCAATCGCATTTTCTTAGCATGATATCGTCATTTCGCAATAATTCTTCATTTGTCCGTGGTGCCAGCGGATTTTTAGGATGTAAGCTAGAAGGCGCTTTGTAATGAAGTGGGCGACTTTCCATTTTTGCAAACATTCAAAAGAATTGCCTTAACATTGCAATTGAACAGCCGCATTCTGGCTTTAGGAGAGATCTCCGTCAATCTCCATATGCGAAACAGGCTTGTATATGCACTTCTTGCTCTATTTATTCTGAAACTGACGTCTTCTTCTGCTCCTCCATTTTTACTAACAATGCTTATGAGGTAACGGAATCAATCTATCACTTCCACATCACCATTAGTCAGTGCTGTGCGTTCAATGCTGTGCACTTAAAAAAAAGTGAAAAAAATGGAATCGAAAATCGACAATTTTTGCATTTTTTCATCAATTATTCAAAAAATTAGATCGTCTTATGTTGAAAATGAACTAATAATGCAATAGGAATTGAGCTTTGCCAAAAAAGGTCAAATTTTTCGAAAAAAACACAAAAATTGTCGATTTTCGACTCGATATTTTTCACCTTTTTCACCATCATAAAGTGAATAAAGGAACCTTCATTCAAAAACAGTAAGAAACTCATAGGATGCAATGCACAAAACTGATTGGCCAATCTTTCAATTTTGAAGTCAATTTTTGGGACTTGCATAGGATATTTTGATTTGAAATTTTAACCAATTATTATTGTTCTCATTACAAAGTATAACTTTCGAAAATTTCGTCAAATTTCACTACAAATATCCGAAGTTATCACCAAAAAAACCAAAATTGAGCAAATTCTTCAGTTTTTGATTTTTTTAAGTTGTGTGTGCAGATAGAATTTCATATTGTAACTGCTGCTAGCCAATATCATAAAGAACAGCCTCTATTTTTTTTTCGGACCTAGTCATACCGAGATATACGCATCTAATTTTAGAAAAACCGACCAAAATGCTAAATTTTTTACATAATGGCCGATAACTTAAGTAGCGTCGGTTGCTAGAGGTAGAAAATGTCCATTTCGTATATTGATGTAAATACCATGTTCCAAAAAAATTTTTGAGACTTGAAGCAATTTCATTTTCACTAAAATTTGATGCTTATCTGACTCCAATAAAAAACGAACGGAATATCTCGAAACCAACAAAATTCTTTATTACAGACACTACGGCTTCAGATCCACAAGATCTACTTGCGACCTCCTTGTATGTCTAACAGAGCACCTTCACCAAAACATCCATCGAGTCTGCTCTGGTTGCTCTGGATATGTCCACAGCCTTTCACCGAGTATGGCACCCTGCTCTGTTGTCTAAACTTCAAGCTATTGATATACTCAGTTCTAAGGAAATGGATTAAGAGCTTCTTTTCTGACCGTTCAATAAAGGTAGTACTAGCGCTGGAGCTCATTAAGAGTCTATTATTTCACCGGCTGTCCTAATATTCATAAATAAGCTGCTCTCAATCCCTACCAACCCACTTCTCATCTTCAATATAAAATATTCTGCGTTATTCCTCGTGCAAGAGTTCAAACGTAAGGTTCATAGACACCTTTTCTCTCATATTCTCTTCTATCTTCAACCAAGGTGTTACTAGACTGCACCATGACGACATGACAGACTGGTAGTACAAATTGTGATTCCTAAGCTTGGTTTTCCCACATAAAAAAATCATCAAGAGATAAGAAAAGCAACAATGAAAGACCCTCTTTGCTATGGTAACATAACAATTGTTTTAGGTGACAGTACTAAGCTCAGGGCTTTATGCTACGTGACGTTACGGTAAGTTACGTCTCATTTTGGTTGATCGTGTATATGTGATCTTTTGTTAGATCACAGAATGGAAAAAGCACCGCACTAAAAACTAGCTTCGGCAGATTATATAACAGAGTGAAAGTGATCGTTATATACATATGTGTATCTTGGAAAGGCGGGACCCTGGTTAGACTTATTAAGACCAATCATCTGGCTTTGATCTTTGTACGTCGTACAGTACGTTGAGAATTTTTGGATTAATTTTCTGTGAGTAACTTTGGTGGTCGTTGAAATGAAGTTATGCACACTCTTCCCAATCCATACTTTTTTTTTATTATTTCCTTGGTAGCACACTTCTAGAAAATGTTACTGCTTAAAGTTGTCCTGCATACGACTCATAAAACCTCGTTTAATCCATCCATCACTATTAGGTACATATATATTGGAAAATATCAGAGAACTACGAACCTCTAGGCTGTGGATGCTGGCAATAATTAAAATCCCTGTAATGTAAACACACACTTTATTTTAAGTCAAAACAAAAATATCATGCGCTAAAGGTTTAGTCTTCAATAGTTGTGACAACATTTGTCGTTTCGTTACCTTTGACTCTTGCTTTGACCTATAACGTCTTCAAATGCTAAAACCGCATCAAATGAAAGTCCTGAAATTCAAAACAAAATTTATCGTGTAATGCCCTGTGTATGTACTTTCCAGCGTAATTTGTAATTGTTAACTTACCTTTGCGCGCAGCATACTAAAATTTAAATTAAAGAAAAATTAAAAGTAAAAAAACAAAAATAATTTAATATTAGTAAGAGATTGCAAAAATTTAAAAACACTCTGGTTGAAAGAGGTCCTTTTTCTAATTGATTCATTTTTGTTCCCAAAAAAAAATTTTAACCTAATAAAAAATATTTTTCACTTGCCTGAAAATGGCCCCAAAATCTTAACGATGCTTTTGCCTGAAAATTTTCCTAAGGCTCTAACGAAATTAACTGTTTATTAGCCAGTATTTTAGGCCAAAAAATAATGCAAAAAAATAAAACAAAAAACAAAAACGAAAAAAAATAAAGGCCCTCAAGGTGTGGTGATATCCGACCTAAATTTGCAAGCAAAATTAAAGCCGCTATAAATAATGAATGAAGTAAATAAAAATTTTCACCAAAATTAGGTAAAAAATTTCTCAATTAGTCATAATTCTGTGGAAAATTACCTTCCATGGTTTCATAATTATTATTTTCACTTTTTCCACCCTGCAATAATTTTGCTGAAACCTGGAACATTCTCTCTCATCTCATCGTGGTGGTTATATTCTTGTCGTTGGTGGGTGGATGGTACTGACTTTTCACTACAAAAAAAAAATATAAATTTCTTTCCCCATTTCCCCGAAAAAAAGGTGGAATTTTTTTTTGTCAAGTGTCGGTCGGGTGTCGGGATCGTAGTTTGAGTGCTCTTTATATCCGCACCTTGGCACAGCCTCTTGGTCCGTTGTCATCGCAAAACTCTTTGATAAGCACTTGGGCAGCAGGGGTTTGAATATCTCCTGCGGCACTAGTACTTAGAAAAGAATTTTTATAATCCGGCTGGATTTACGTTATGCAAATTGCCAAGTTAATTTATTATCCTTCAAAGTTAAGCCCAACGCCGCGCCGTTACGATGAGACGAAAGTTGGTTTTTTTCCGCACTCTCCTTGGCTATCCTACCTTCAGAATATTGAGTCAACTTTTCATCACATCATAATTACAGCATTAATGAACACTTAGAACTGTGGAAGAGCACTTGTCAGTCCGTTTAATAAAGCTGGGATAAGTATTGATTTAAAACAAAATACTCATTAAATGTCCTAGTAAGGGATGAACAGGACGATCTTATTCATGCTTTCGTTCTTTTCGTGGTAGAGAGGATGCTAATTCTGAAAATGTTAAAAAAAATATGTTTTTAGTAATACGCTAAATAAAAGAGAGATCTCTCTTGTAGTTATAAACTTGATTAGTCAAATTTTGTATAGCGTAAATGAAAAAAACAAACATCTCCACTACATCATCTCATGCAACTACTTTTACATCTCTCGCGTTCTCCCAACAAGAAGCTATCTATCAAAGTCGAGGTTATGCAAAAGAAAGGTCGCTTGGATTTAATTAAAATAGAAATTGATTGCAAGGATTCATGTTTCATTCCATTTTTAGAAGCGGAGCATTGTGATTACACAACTAAATACAATTTTTTGTCTGGAACTAAAATAAAACATTCTATTTGTGGAAACATTAGACCTAAGGTCAGTTTGTCCCAATCTTATATTATTATTACACCATCATTAAACTAAGTGCTGACCATCTCAAACCATTTTGGTTGAAGGTGATTATTGTGCCTTAAATGGTTAAGCGAATAAAATTTCATAAAATTAAAAACTAACTCGTAGGCATGGACATTCCCTTCATATCTTATAAAAATTAAAATATCAGATTTTAACTCTTATTTTGAGGCACACATCTCTAAAAAGAGACAATCTTGAAGTAAACACCAGCTTTAAATATTCTGATCTTGGGGGGTTGTAAATGTGGCCCCTATGACCCTTCCCCCATGTAAATCGCGTGTAGATTGCTCTACAAGGCCTATACAGAGCAGCATGTGACACCTTGCCCAATTCGCTCCTCGTCAAAGGGAATACCCCATTTGGCCTCCTTGAAGAAAAATCATTGCCCCGATCCGGAATGGAAAAATTTAGCGTGTATATGTTAGTAGCAACTATGCCGGTGTCGAAAGCTTTTTATTTTTAAACGCTAGTGTCATTTTACCAATGCGGCCCCCCAACTGAGTAGAAATCACGTCCAATGCCGCTTGACTTCAGTAATCGAACTAGAATTGGTCCATTGAGTAGTAAAGGTTAAGGGGGTATAACTTTAAAGTGTTTTAAAAAGTAACGCAGATTTTGGGATTGGCCGATTTCATTTGTAATGAGGTTGCCTTATAGAGCCCTTATGAGAAACTTACATACATACCTTACATACCTCAGCGCTAATTTTTTGTCTGTGGTGCTTATAAGAAAACTAAGGGGCACACCACTTTCGGCATGAACCTGATTTGGAACATCGGGTCCGCATGGAGAACCTACGGGGAAACCTCAGTTTCGGCATGTTCCTCACTTGCCACATGAGGTCTATACGCTGCATGAGGCAGCCCCCTTTTTAAATGCTAGTCGGGTGGGGTCTAAACAGCTTAGGCTATAAAGCTGTAAACTCTTAATAGCTCTAATATAATATATTTAGTTTTCATATGAAAAGCCTTACTTGTGTGCGGCCCTTCAGCCGGTGTACATGAAATATTCTGGGTATGGATTTCCCCACCCAAAAGCGAAATTCCGTGTGCAATTTTTCTTCCATCCCCACGCTCTCCGCCACCTTTGCTGGTGAACCGTCAGATATGACCATTCCCAACTCTCACTCTCCTACCACGACCTTCAAGTGGTGAGGCTATTAACTCTGAGTGGATGCTTGGCAACCTTCCCTCGAAAGGAGGCGAACAAATGCAGTAGGTGAGAAAGAGCATACGTTTCAAATCCTACCAATTCAGTATTTTTTTATGTAGTAAAGTCAAGCTAGGGGCCTTAGTAGTCTAGAGGTAAGGCTATCCCCAGAGGTCCCGGGTTCGAATCCCGGCGGGGCCACGGTCCTTCGCCTTTCCCACCTAACTTTCCTTCTTTCTTCTTCCCACTTTACATTCCTGATTCCCCTGTCATAGCCTTCCCTAGTCCTTCCCCGCTCCACCAAGCGCATGCCATCGGTTGGTTGATGAGATTCAACTCGTTTTAGGAGGCATAACACTCCAGCGAGTTGTTCTCGACGCCCCGATGTCAGAGTCGCGAAATGGTTGTGAGTAGGTGGAATAAAATATCGCGGCTAGGTTGTGACAGTTACTTCCTTCTCTTCTCTCTATCTTCCGGCTAGAGCTGCTGTTCGACATTCACTCTATACGAAAAAATAGATTGTCGACTGTACAAAGGGACTTTCCTTAAGCCTCTAGTCTGTCACAAAAAAAAAAAAAAAGTTTTGGAATCACCCTTTGTTCTAGTAGTCTGTCATGTTGTTCAAGTCGTGGTCAACATCTAGAAGTAAGCTTGATTTGAGGGATAGAGGAGAAAGGATAGATTGCGTTTGAACTCTGAGATGTTATATGAGTTCGGAAACACCGATTGTAAATGTTATTATGTCGACTTGCAGGAGAAAGGATGGCAGACCACTTGCGGGCTCGATTACCCGACCCTGTGCCAAGAATTACCACTTATGGAAGATAGGAGGAGCGAAGGACCCCACCTGCAGGCTTTACCTTAAGTAGGATGAGATACCGTTTGTGTTCAACGGGAAGAAGAAGAGTTATGTCTAAGCGACAAGCTACTAGGCAGATTGCTAAACCTTCTAAACCGGCTTGGCTGGCCCACAAATATGAGGCATATGGGTTAGTATAATAGACCAAGCGGTGTTCGTGGTACTTTTTGACCCAATACCTCACTAGAAGAAAAACAACCAGTAGAACAATAAAATCAGCAAGATATACAAACATAAGGATACTAGTAATAGTCGATATTACTTAATTTTACCATTAATTTTTTTTTTGAGGAATTCAGAAAACTTCCTACAGGGCAGATTTCAAGGATTAAGAAGAACTGTTTTTTTTTTTTTGTGTGAAGTACTGGGTCCCAAGTTACTGCAGGAATTCGTTTGGTCTATTGTACTACACTCCTATGACAATAGCAATCATGCCATTATACTGCAGAGTCAATGCGACCCAATCACTCTGAAAAATATTTGTGGCTTCCTTAGGGTATCCCAGTTCTTAGACGAATTGCATTTATACTACGAGCAAATCCAGAAAGTTCTGGATATACTCGGACCAATTCTTCAAGCTGGTAAGCCTCTCGTCTTTTGGCGCACCGAGATAAAGATAAAGACTTGCTTATTTACTACTCCAAACTAGCCCTCTTCTCAGCACAAGTGCCAGACCAGAAAGTTCACTGAAAAATGTTTATTCACAATCTGCTTCATAAACTGAAAATCGAAGGTTAAATATGGAAATTGCGCTGAAAGCGATATGAATGCTTTTGGCCAAGGCTCTAAATGGATGAGGTCTTAGCAAAACTTTTTGAGACTATACCTAGTCTATCTTAAGAAGCCGCAACCTGACTAATCTTATTTATCTGTAATGTTCCATAAATGCAGTGGTTACATCTCCATTTCTATGGTGCCTTGTCGTAGATGGGTTTGTAGAGTTACTTAACGTCCAATTTTGTTCAGTCAGGGTTACTTAGTTGATGTTGCTCGTGGTAACTTTAAGACAGGGGATACCACGCCAAGGTGTTTACAGGACGCGCTCATGCTTTAAAATCAAATTGATGCGCTAACGTACGCTTAAGTGCCAAACTCATCAAAACGGTTCTGGTATCAAGACAGAAACATTATCGTGCTTGACAGAACGGATACTTGAAGGCAGAGTTTTCGATTTTTTTCTCGCCGAATACTAGACGCTAGATTCCAAACTACATGAGGATGTGCTGATCTTTACTAGTGGATTCATTCATGAGCTCTACGTGCCTAAAACCATGTATTTCCTATACACAGATATCATAAACCCCGTGGTAAAATACCGGTGCATAGTGTTGGGGTATAGAACTATGATGTGCATAGTGTTGGGTAGGACACGATAATAAAACGAGTTTGTAAGAGGTGCCTCTTTTTTCTTTGAAGCCAGTACAATGTCATATGTACATATGTCCTTCAAATGCCAAAATTGTAAGGCAAAAGCATGCAAATTAATGAAAGAAAGAAAATAAATACCACTGATCCTAATAAATAAATACCACTATACCTATTTACAACCTCACCTCGACCTCACCTCGCCTCCCTACATGTTGAATTTTACAGCTCCAAAAGAAATAAGAAAGAAGAAACCCGTGTCTCTTCACTAAGTATTTACAACGAAACCTCGCCTCATTTATCTTGATATATGCTCATATACAAGTAGGGCATTAATTTTGAACCGGGACATTTAAAGAAATTGTGGCCTCAGTACAATTTACCATCGTGTAAGCAAAAAGTGTATTACCTCGTGTAAGTCTAGTCAACTCTACTTCGATCACTTGGCTATTCGTATTGCAGGAGACTATGTTCAACTTGGTACTGCCCACCGTTCTGACGTACAGAACCTTGCGCTGACGATGTGCACTGGTAAATTTCTATCTTGTGAGGGGACATTTGATAATATTCAGTATTTTTTAAGAGGTTCGTTCCTTAAGCGAAAATGCGATTGGCAACATTTCGAAGTTATATTCCCTTTTGTGAAAATACAGCAAATGCTCTACTCCATTACTACCGTTTACGGAGAATCGAAATGGAGTAGTGTCTAAACTGTAGACTTTGCCTTGAGGAGCACGAGTCAACCTATCAAGTTCACTTTCGAGGAGCGAGGAGCAGAATTTTGCTATTTAACACCACCTGGCTAGAATAGACAAGTCTGAGCGGCAAATCCCTAGACAGATTTCTTGGTAGTCTGATTTTCAAATTAGGTGTATAAAAATGAATTCTTAATAATAATACGAAATGAGTTTCTGTAAAATGCTTTTTGGAATATGGATGGAATTAAAAAGCGCAACCATGGAAGCAGTGTAAACAAAGCTGTGATAATTAATAGAATTAAATGGTGTTTTAATTACTTAAAAACAAGAGATTACCTGCGTTTATTTACGGACTTGGAATTACGTATATTTTAAATCCTGCCACGCTTTTTGGATAATCGTTTCCAACGAATTTAGCGAATGGATCAAGCAAAAACAACCTTGTTGAAAGCGAAATATCTAGGAATTGTGCTCATCGGATTTATCACACATTAACTAAGGATGACTTTGTTAATATTTAAGCGGCTTAACATAGGAGAACTCACTCCAAAATGTTCTTGAATTAAGGCATGAGGGAAACCATGATGTAAAAAAGACACGTGGAAACAATATTCTGAACTAAAATCGCATAACATATAAAAAAATATTCGATAGATGATGATATTTCAACTGAAGGTTAATTATTCGTTAGAAAACAGTTGACCTTTCTACTAAAAAAATATTAGCTGTCAATCTAGGCATGACAAAAATTTGTATATTCTGAAAATAAAGTTTAACAATATTTCGATTTATGAAGAAGGTAATATGTTGCCGAGACTGAGGCTCAAAAATCATCCATATGATATTCCTGTTGAAAATGTCAATCAATCTTCTATTAGCTGCATTCTTTTTCTACCTTTTAGTACTTTGGGGGTCCTCCTTGACTTCAGTAAAATTTAACATACGACTTTAAAGTCTTTGCAAATGAAAATTCAAACATTAAAATTAAGTAGAAAAACAGGAAAATCTAGGGACTAATAGTTTTTTTTATGTGTGAAAGTCTAAGCTTATATAGGTATCACCTTTTATACTGCCAGTCCGTCATGTCGTTCACGTCATGGTGCAATGTCTAGCAGTAAGCTTAGCTCGAAAATAGAAAAAGAACATGAGAGATTAAGTGGTGGATGCATGAGGAGGAGGCAGTAAACCTCGTGCTTGAACTCTTCGATGTTATATGAGTGCATTTTTGAAGATCAGATCGAAGGAGTTTATATTGAACATCACGGCTTTGAACAATAGGTATATATCCAGCGTGCATTCCAAAACGGCAAAGCAATTGACTGACGAAGATTATAGACAAACGTAGTGCAGTCATTGAAAGCTACGAGAAGTTTATCGCGACAAGAGGCATGAAGAGATGGAAAAACTGCATAAGCTGCATAAGTGATATGCGGTAAAATAGCATTTTAATTTTCTTTGAACGAGTGTCTAGAGGCAGAGAAGAGACATACAACCAGAGGCGGCGCAAGTTTAGATTTTATAGATTTTAGATAGAGTAGTAGCCGTATGATCACAGCAGCTTAATTGAGAATAGTCACCGAGATTTTTAACTGGTAAGTTAAACAGATGTTCAAAGAAGAGATAGTTGGAACAAAAGAGGTATCCAAATTGATCCAGTATATTGGAATGCAGCAGAATATAGAGGCATTCAGGAGTAGGTTGTTTGAAAGAGATCACACAATTCTCTACAAGCTCAAGAGTACTGTTTAAATAAATTTAGATATCGTCGCATACATGATCAGTATGTAAATGCTAAAAAGCAATGGCTCTAGTAAGGAGCCTTGGGGAACACCAAACGTAATTGCCAAGGAATCGGAAATTGAGTTTTGTAACCACATTGTTTGAGATGGATTGTGTAGGTACTCTCGAATTAAGGAAGCAGCTGAGTAACAAAAACGCATATGGGTTATTAATTTTGTTTCTAGATGCTTATGACAAACACTGTCAAAACCTTACTCTAGTCAAGAAGGACTTGAAAGGTGATATCGAAGCTCAGTGGCAGTAGCCGCTCGAAGATCAGTGGTCACTTTCAGTAATGCAGTTTCCCAACTGCTATTTGCCTAGCAAACATAGGCTGCTTGTTGGACGACAGTCCGGAAGACTATTTGGGGATTTGTATGACAAAAGTGCAATCAATAACTTTCGCTTTTTTCCACTGAAGCGGAAGACGTGATTTTGTCAGACAGTGTTGACAATGTACTACGTGATATAATGATAGCGGGAATGATCGGAAAAATGGGGCGAATATTGTCAGGACCGAGTGCTTCGAGTGCTAGAAAGTTGGTCTTGGGCAATGAGAGTGCCTGCATAGGGTGAGTCCGGAGGTGAAATGTTTATTTAATTCATAAGCATTAAGAGATGACTGGGCTTCATAATCATCTCCGTCATCTCCGTAAATGCCAAGCCGTTTGACATTAGCCCAAAATTTTCAGCCAGGTATATTAGGACTAAGTTTTGCCGACAAATACTGCAGTTTAGTTTTGCGGATGGAAGAAGTAACTCAATTTTTAACTTTTATGTAAGCTTTTAAGTACACTACAGTTTTTTTTTTCTTTTTGTATTTTTTAAACAAGAATTCTCTTTCGGAGATAATTCGATTTATTTGAGCGGAAAACCTGGTTGAAGTAGAGGAAGAAGTGTGCTTTGTACAAGAGTCATGCAGATGGTGACATAGTGAGTGGAAATGTTCTAATTGATCCCACGAAAGTGAGAAATATTCATATATGTTAATGGACTTAAAGTCGCGGTAGGAGAATAGTTTTCGCATATTATTATTCACTGTGGAATTCAGAGGGAGGTAAAGAATGTCATGTCATGTCGGGCATTTAAGTGAAAGGTATGGAAGAAATCGAGGAAGTTTTTGGAAACGGAATTACTTGTGAACTGTAAAATGTTTACGTTAAAATCTCCCCCGATTACAATGTTCTCGTACTTGTGACTCACTTCAGACAGGAATACTTCCAACTCGCACACTTCACTGATCGAGAAAATTTTAACAATAAACCACAGTCGCCAGAGACTTGCAATCCCCACAGCTTACTTAAATCCTAAGAAACTCCAAATGGCGGAAGACATCCATATAATAGACTAAAAACTATAAAAAAACGCCTTTATTTTAAAATGAACCAAAAAGTAAAAAATAATTTTGAATGTAAAGTTTTTATTGCTGCAGCCAAATTTAAATGTAAAAAAGCATGCGGCGCTAACGAAAAGTGCCAGTATTAATAAAATAAGAATATAGATAAAGAGTGCTCCACGCTTTTTTACATTTAAGTAAGTAGCTGCAGCAATAAAACCTTTACATTCAAAATAATTTTTTACTTTTTTGTTCATTTTAAAATAGAAGCGTATTTTTTATTTTTTTTTAATATTTATTCTTTACATTAGGAAAGAGAAGTACCTGTACTTGATTGCAACAAAATATTGTTTTATAAAGAAATGATTTTTTAAAATTAATGCACAGAATTTAAAAGGAATCCTTACATAAAGGCAAATTGAACGAACATCAACATATTTATAACTTCTAAAACAAAAACTTTCTTTTACCTACAATCGCACCAGTTGCATACCCATGTAGACTATGAATATCCTAAAAGCATACTCATCCTACCAAAACAACAATGCAACAGCAATAAATAAACACCCTCTATACACACAACGCTCCCTTAACTGCATCCCTTATAACAAGATAAATCCGAACCAACTGAAAAGCCAAAACTAAAATCTAACAATTGAACAAAAACTCCTGATTTTGATTTCCTTGTTCTTTTTTGTTCGGGCTCAATAAACTCCCCCATTAATAGTCCAAAGCGATTGCACTTACCCCGTCCAATTTTGCTAGCAAACCTTAAAAGCGTGGTGCGGGTCGAAGCCCTTACAGCGAATGCAGCATCGAGTGCCCTCGCAAATTAGGGAAGTTTCAAACTCTCCACTCTCGACACTCAACTAACCCGGGTTTGAGTCCCGATTGATGATGGATGCACGGCTGCTGGCCGGAGCCGGAGCCACCACAATAGGGGTCAATTAAGCCAATTTAAATTTAATAAATTAGACATCTATTAACTAATTTACATGTGCAATTAACTTGTTTGTGCCTTACACTTATTCGTGGCGGTTCTTGAGTGGTCAAGTAGTCACATAATGCCCGCTGCTGGACGGACCTGGGCCGGGCGGTGGCGGCAGCAAGCAAACGCATCACGGTAAAGTACTTGATGGGGAATCGTGGAATTGTTGGATGTGTTTTTTTTTCGATTTGGTTTAGTGGCGTAGCGTGGGGCATTGAGGGTGGGTGGATATGTATGTGGAATATGGCCCCGGTATGACTGTGCTATTTACAGCCGGGCTTTCACTTTGTGTCAAGAGGAAGGATAAATGGCAGCGGAAAATGTTTGTTACTGTGCTTCCTCCTTTTGGCTTTTTACTGTGGGGCATCACGACGACGACGACGAGTCTCCAACCGACGTCTCCACTCACGCTTGGTTTGCACTCTCAGGCACATTCTGGTTTTCCTTTTCTTGCCACACTCTGCCGCCTCATTCTGTCTTGACTAATTTTAGCATTTTGCGATATTAAAACGTCAAAATTCTGAGCTCTGGACAAGCACAAAGGCGCAATAATAACT
The DNA here is from genome assembly GCA_949987705.1 of Thereva unica. NCBI lineage: Eukaryota > Metazoa > Arthropoda > Insecta > Diptera > Therevidae > Thereva > Thereva unica. Next base: position 148,817,249 of record OX465283.1, read on the forward strand.
TCGCAGTCGACATATACGACGGGGGATGAGGGTGAGGCTGTCAGTCAGCTAGGGAAAAGCTTTAAGCGAAACCCGGTGGAGATCTAGATATGGTAATTTTCTACCATTAAGGGGCGCATACTGGATATAAAAAGGATGGGTTTGGTTGGTAGTTTAGTCCTCGTGCATTCTCAACCCTACCGTAATGAGGGATTAGTTACCTCATTCTTTTGATGTAGATTTCATTCTTTTTTATATTCAAGCCAACGTGGGAGCCTGCTAGCCTAGCATGTGCACTGCCTCAAAATCGACCTAATCACCTCTCTCTCATATATTTAAGTATGTTTCAGCTTAATTTTCCGTTTGTTGGGCACGAGCGGAATGGGAGGTACTCTGTGACTATGTGTTTGCCAGTTGGGGTCATTATTTCTAAAGGTCTCCGGGTCATATCAATTTGATACGGAATACCTCCGCCTACGTTCTTATCAAGCAATCAAACGGCAGAGGCGGTCGCTGCTAATTTTAAGATATTTTCAAATTTGCTACGGCATTCAGCAGATACACTACTCTACTCGTAAATCAGTTCATGAACAAATTCTTTTGTCAAATTTTCAAGTGATGTTCCATTAATTGTGACAATAATTCATGGTTACTTTATGCATTCTTGTCCAATTTATTTTTTCTTTCTGTGACAAACAGAATTTTTAGAAGAAAATTCAGTTTTAATGAAAATTACATTGAACGTAAAAATAAGTCTGCAGATGCTCGAAGTTTACAGTCAAACAACCACATATTTTCTATAATTAGTTTCAAAGCCCTGAGAACGAATATTAAGCATAATCAAATAAAAAAAAGCCTTATACCCCAGTCGTGGTCGAACTGCCCAAGTTCAAGCAAATTGTTGTACTGAACTTCAATTTCAATTCCCATTCATTTTCACATATTGAACTCAGTAAAAGTCACGCCTGAGTTCACCCAACAGAACATGAAATTGTGTCAAAAGGGAGTAATCAACTGGAATAATGGTAGGTATATCATCCCAGTGAGTTTTCACATTCGTTCCTTCTGACGAAGAAGGAACAACAATTTCAAGTATGAACTGAACATGCCAGCCCGGTGAAACCACTTACGACGATTGAACTGAACTTTATTGAACTGAGGCCGTTGAAGCCGGCATGTTATAATCTAATTTGTCAAAAACAAAACAGCTAAAATATTAAAAATCTGATTGCAAAAAGGATCGCAGCTGCATGATCTACAAATGCCATTTTTGTTTTTGGTTTTCATGTTTAACATTTTCATTCGTCCTTACTTCAAAGTGTGTTTGCTGAAGAAAAAGTATTCCAATACTTTGCTGATGTGGAAGACTAGAGCTTGAAGTGAGAACCAATCTCTATTGCTGACAATAATAGCATCTAATTCACTGTCACACAGCCAAAATATTAGATTTGTTTTGATAAACTAACACTTGACAGTTTAATAGTTCAATTCAGCCTTTATTCACCATTAAGTTTTCACGAATGCAATGAGAATCGCTTTTTCTGGTTCAATGAAGTAGAAAAGTTGTGTAAAACTTTGTCGACAGTATAAACGGCCTTTCCCTAAGCCTCTAGCCCTCAAATGGCCTTTCCCTAAGGCTCTAATATATCACATAATGTGCAGTGTAAATTTTTTTTCACGTTTTCACTTACTCTTCCCATAAAGCTGTGTTAAGTGGTAGACCAGTATACAGATCAACAACAAGGTAGAAATAAGGACGGCATCCATCCAATGTCCTACAGCCCAAATCGAGCCTTGGCATCCTATAGGGCATTTCTCCAAGTTTGACGGTCCTTTGCAGCATATCTCCAGTTTCAGATGTTGAACATTGCCTCTGCATCAGCCGTCACTCATCACAGAGTCTATTCATCTCCTCCTGGGTGTGCCAACTAGTCTATATCCCGAAATTTCTGATGCCATAAGACGTAAGACCTATGGAGTGCGACATCGAGGGAAAACCGAAATCCGCTGGAAGAATGGCATAGACCAGGACGCTCAGAGCTCAGGGATGCCAAACTGGATGACATCGGCTCATAATCGGATTGCGAGATGCCAGGACCGGATCCGTTAAAGAAGAAGAAGCCATCTCCTCCATTCTGATTACGGGGCCGGATAGTCTTAGTCTTAATTTTTATTAAAGTTGAGAGTTCTGGGTCGTCAAAAATTTCACACAACTCGTTTTTGTATCTCCTTCGCCGTATTCCTTCATCTCTGGTTGGGCCTATTATGCATCTGAAAACTTTTCTCTCAAACTTGTTGACACGTTCCTCTATGTCCTGGGTCATAGTCCAAGTCTCGCTGCCATAACACAGTTCTGGTCGTATTACAGTTCTGTTCTTGAGTGCAGTATTTGTTTTTGGGTATAAAAGTCTCTATTAACCAGTAGTACTCGTCTGGTTATTTCTTCTTCTTTTTGTAACTATAGATCCAAGGTAGACTGTTTTAACGACGGTTTCTAGGTTATGTTCATCGATAGTTATATTTCTTCCCATTCTAAACCTTCCAGCTCTGGATTGATGCATCTCTTCGTTGATGTTCAGTCGTAGCTGGTGCTGAGGAGAGAAATGCCTCTGTAGTTCGTACAGGGTAATTTATTTCTGTTATTATATAATGGACATACATATAATCGCTTTCCTCCAGACATCTGGCCTTCTTCGACCCAGATGCTGCATATGAGTTGATGTAAGGTAGCTAGGAGTTGCGGTCCTCCTTCCGTTAGCAGCAGCTCTCCATCAATGCCTGGAGATTTGTTGCCTTTTTGTCTTCTTAGAGCTTTACGTACCTCATCCAGTCTTGGTGGTTCTATTGAGATATTATCTTGAGGAATTACAAATGTCCCCGTCTGTAGTTCCGCGTTTATTATGGGGGTCCGATTCAATAAGCTTTGAAAATATTTTCTCCACCTTTCTTTTATTCTATCAGGATCTTCTACCTCTACCAGTTTCCCGTCTCATCAGTTTCCCTTGCAGATGTCGGTTCTTGACTGAAACTTATTGCTGATTTGGCAACTTCCTTTGTACGCTTGTCCGATTCTCCCTTCATTGAAGTCTTCCTCTATCTGTAGGATCCTCCTGTTTAGATATTCTCTCTTCTTCCTTCTGCAAAGCTAATCTGCGGTTATTCTTTTTTGCTTAAAGACTTCCATCCTTGCTATTGTGGGCCTTGAAATGTACTCACAGTAGCTCTGGTTTCCTTCTTCTATTGCGGATCTACAATCCTGATCTAACCAGTTAATTCTAGTCTATCGGGGGGGCCAGCGGGGTGCCTCTTCTGCTTTTAAATTGCTTCTATTTATCGTTGACTTTGGCTGTTCTTCTTTTATTTCTCTCAAATTTTGTGCGACAGCATTCTGGGTATCTTCTTTCTTCAAGTTTATCTTTGCTATGTCGTATTTTAGTTGTGGTTGGTCCGAGCCACAGCACGCTCCTTTGATTGTTCTTACATCCAGTATAGTACTGATGGTCACTTCTCTCTCAATTACGTTTTTGAGACTAATGTTATGCTTTCTTGTTTTGATGCATTCTTGATTTGATGATACTTACTGGCTTGAAATCCAGAATCAATGAATTCATTTTCTTTTCCAAAGAAGGACGCATTACCAGCAAATACAGGTACGGTCCTACGAAACTTTAGAGTATAGTTCTTGGTTGGATATGAACAATGATGCCATAGAAAAGAAAGAGAAATAAGTTATTATAGGAGGCTGAATTTAGAAACCTAGTAGTCCAAGGAGTTCTTTGTCCCAAAAATATAAAAAATGTATTCAACGTTTTTCTAATTGAAAACTTAATCAAATTAATTATAAATTCAAAATGATGTGGCATTAGGAAGAAATAATACTGGATAAAATTAGACCAATAATAATTGAATAATGATATCAAAGTCAATAAAACCTAAAAAAAAGTATTCTTCGATTTTATTCTCAACGTTTATTTCAGTCAATTATCTTTAGTGGTTTTTAAATTTAAATTGTTAAGCAAATTTCATACTGTCTTTATCACATGATCAGAGTGGATTACATCATTTTTCCGGTCTAAGTGAATAAATAAGTGAATGGGTGACACATAATTTTTAATTTTGATTTTATTGCATTTTCTAAAGATTGCTGCAACTAGTTCTGCAGGGGAAAATATGTTACTACGTGATGCAGGAAGGGTTTTTAATATCATGAGAGTTTTTGACTAAACCAATTATTAAAAAGTTATCAAATCAGTATTTTAAATCATATAAAAAATATGAATTGGCTTGTATTTAGAGTCGGTGCACTTTTGGTTAAATCGTATTTTGTCAAATTAATATATTAATAAAATTTGCAGCCTTATTCATGAAAATATCTTAGAAGGTTACAAAAATACAGGGTGATAAGTAAACCCCTTACAAACAATGTCAAAATGCCCAGCGTCTAAACCGTTACGATTTGCAAACCCCTAAGGAATGATTGCCTATTTATGTATGTATGTATATATGAAGAAAAAAATCAGAAGCCATACTTCTTCAAATCCTTGATGAAGTATGGAGCTATCCAAAAAGTTCATGCGAGCCCTGGTGGAACGAAGTCCTATCATAGCACTGGCGGAGATTTGATTGGATTTGGTTATATTCAACTGTTCATCAACGCCTTCATGATATCAAAAAAGCTATCAGGTTCGGTCAATGGGTGCGCTGCCAATTTTTGAAGTCTAATTGAAAGTGAATGTGTGAAGGTGTGCGCTCGGCTGTAAAGTCACAGGAAAGAATCTTTTTTTTTTACCGAATTATGGCTGGCGATGGAAAGTGAATCCTATACAAAAATGTTAAGCACCAAAGACAGTGAGTAGACAAAGAATACATTCGAACACCCTAAGATAGTGTTTTTCAACCTAAGATGCCGCAAGGTTTAGGCATTTTCTAGGAAATTTACTTAAGTGTAGTTCAAGATAACTCATTGTCAGTTGCATTTTGCTATGAGATAGTGTTGGGTGGGACACGTTTATGAAATTAGTTTGAAAGTGGAGCCTCTTTTTATTTCAAGTCAGTACAATGTCATACTTCAAATGAGGCGAGGCCACATTGTAATTGCTTTGTTCATTAGTCAGTCCTAGAACGATTTAAAACATTCTAGGATAGAAAAGTACAAGTTTTGGCGTTCATTAGTTATCAAACTTGTTATTTTTAGTCCGAAATAGTTCTAGTCTGGTGTTCATTAAGTTGTTCTAAGGCTGTGTGCGAAACCGGGTAATTCCTTGCTAATTCTAGTACGTTTTCATTTAGTAAATTTTCGAGCTTGCTAATTCTTCTTCTTCTCTTGCTTAATATTTGAAATATTTGTGCAGGAGTTGCTACTGGTAACGGAAAATCTTAATTTCGCACAGTACTGGAATTAGACTGGGAAGCTTCCAAAAAATCTGGAAGTTTAGCAAGGAATTAGCCGGTTTCGCACACAGCCTAAATAGTCCGAAACTTCACTTTTTTGTTCTCGATTTTTTTTAGGGACTGTTTTGGACAAGATTTTTTTGTTGTTGTTTTTTTCTAGTTTTGACAAATGTGTATATGAAATTTTGACAACGGAAATTGTCAGAACAAAAAAGTACAAGAAAGCGTTCATTAGATTTTCTATTTAAAGTTGTTCTATTAGGTTTGACGTTTAATTGCTTGTTGTCCAATTCTCTTCTATTCTGTTCTGATCTGTCCAGTCCTGAAAACTACTGAACAAAGCTATGCGAAAGTGAAAAAACCAAACAAATTAAAGAAAGAAAGTAAATAAATACCTTGTTTCACTAGCTGGATTCTAATATGAATTAAATTGGCTCCGAAAAAGAGTAAGAACGTAAGAAATCTTTGCCTCTACGATGTATATTTAATAATCACACCTGGCCTCTTTTCAAATTGAATATTTATCTGCCAAAAGAAGTAAGAGAGAAGAGACCCACCACTACAATCCACCTCGCCTCATTTTATCTTGATACGCGCTCATATACCAATTAGACATTATTTTTGAACCGGGGCATTTAAATAATTGAGGTCTCAGCACAATTAACAAACCTGTAAGGTACAGGTGTACTGGCTCGTGCCGGTCTGGCTAAACTCTTCCTACGAGATACGTATATAGTAAGTAAAGAAGCGATAACTAATCGTATGTTAATGTATTATTTTACCCCCCGTGTAACAGTTCGAGGCACATTGCTTTGCCTTCACATTACCAGTACCAACCAGCAGAGAAGAACGACGTGAACTTTGGAAAAGGTGTGGTTTCAATTACAAAATAGTATAGTATTTTCATAGCATGGAAAGAAGGGAGTTCCCTCGACGGGCCCCACCCCAGGTTGCGCAAGAAATTCATCTGACCCATTAGCCCTCCCCCACCTTTTCGCTGGCCAAGGGTGCCACGATTTTATATTTTACGATCATTTGTCACCTTTGACACGCAGGCAGCAGTGACTTTTGAGCGATTCATATTTCAATAAGACAGGCACTACTGATACGTTTAATCTCCACTAATGTTATAAATGCGAAAGTAACTTTGTCTGTCACACTTTCACGTCTAAATCGCTGAACCGGTTTTGATGAAATTTGGTACGGAGATAGATTGGACCCTGGAGAAGGATATAAGCTACATTTTGTAGCGAAAAATCGATTGAAGGGGTTGAAATAGGGGATGAGAGTTTGTATTGGAGCAAGTCATTATAAGAAGATAAAACTATGAAACTTTATATTTAGGCATATGATAAAAAATAAATAGTTCAAGCAAATTCGTTGGACTTTAGATACCGAGCGTCACGCAGCTTAAACAGCTGGTGAGATTACAGGGCAAACTCAAGCGCCTTCATTTTTAGATGCTGAGCGTTACGCATCTCTTAGAGCCGCGTAGATTTTAGAAGATACTCAGGCACTTCAGCTTTTAGATGGCAAGCGTCACGTAGGTCAAAGGGCTGCTGAGATATTAAAGCAAATCCGGGCTTTTAGATGCCGAGCGTGACACGTCACTGATAGCTGCAGAGACCCACGAAGAATCACACAGACGATGTGTTTTAAATACTGAACGGCAGTAACAAAGGGGACGTGAATTTACACGTAGTACATGGGAAGCGTTTGAAGTTGGTGCTGTTGATTATCGACTATATTAACCATTGGTTAGTTATCATAGGGCAAATTGACAAACAGTGTAAAAATCTTAAAGCACTAAAATTGTAAGAAGAAACACTTGGTAGATGTTGTTCTGGTGGTAAGGTTTCACTTCGGTCACATGGTAAGCCATATTAGCCCCTAAAATCTTTACCTACTTTTTTAAGGTAGCAGTTTTTTAACAGAATAAGGAAATATAATTGTAACTTCCGAATAACGTCGTATAGTGTAGATAATGAGGTTGTTTCGCCTGGGTTTTCAACTACATTTACAATTCAAGGTCTAATTTATCACAGGATTTGCTCTTTACTACCTATAGAATCAAAATGTTTACAGATTTATTTCATGCGAGATGAAAATAGCGAAGTTGACCGCAGGTGTCAAAATATTTAAGTGGTTGAAAGGGATGCCGTTCTAAAAATTCAAAGAATGTTCCACGATCATAACCTTACTTCATTAGTACTTTCAAAACAGCTTTAGATCGATTTCCGGGAGAATATGTTAAGTTATAGTTAAAGAAAATCATAAAAGAGGCTTAAAACTGCAATATCACATTGGAATATGTATACGGCCGATTTGATCTACTGCCTATATTGAAAATGTCAAATGACTCCCCAATATTGACTCACACAAGCACAAATATGGTGCTGCATTTCATTCGATTTAAGTTTGAATGCGCTGAAGGTAAATATGCAAAGAGCTGCTATAAAATTTAAAAATAAGCTTGTATTATTTTTTAAAATAAGGCGATATTGATAAAAATTTTGTACATCGCATCAAATTTAAGACTTGTACATGATATTAAATTTTTTTCTCCTATATTAATCACAATCCATCAAATATTGAAAAATAGTTACTAGCCTTTTTTCATATTTTAATTTTAATAATAAAATAATATTATTTTAATTATGTAAGGTTTTTTTCAACAAACATAAAAATTCAAAAAAAGAACTGCACACACCCAGAAAAAACGGTTTTGTAAATTTCAAACTATAAAACAAAATCAACATTTTAGTAAAAATTAAATTCCTTTTAATTGCAATCATATATTCTAATCTTTTACACTAAAAACAAATAAAATAAAATGCAATAATAATAATCCCAGAAAAAAAAAATACGTTGCAAACACTCAATTTTTTAAATACAATGCCTTAAAAGATAAGAAATTTTTAAGATCGTTTCACAATATTAATTATAATATTGTTACTAAGACAAGTACCGATTTAAACAAAAACAAATTCAATAATTGCATCTGGTAAAATTTAAACTTAAAGGTCAAAGGGTGAAGGTCACATCAGATAAAATTAATAAAAAAAATAAATAAATAATAATTACTTATTTGGTTAATTTTAGTATAAATTGAAAATTATTAACTAATAGATTATATTTTATGTCTAAATTTTTAATTATATATATAAGTAGTAAAATCATTAATTTATATACTTCACAATATCGCCAGCACACCTTCCTTCCAAAAGCAAAATACTGTTGATTTTTTTTAATCCACACATTTATGTTCCACAATTTAAACAAAAACCAAAAAATTAACGTTTATTTTGTATTTTGAAATTTTTCGTTGTCGTTTCGCCGCGATTAAATTTCTTGATTTTGCACATTTTCAGAACGTTCGATTACACTTCTTTATCTTAAGGTCACAACCTTATCTTTGTCTTAAATAAGAATTTATATACCAAAAAAAAAAAAATGAAATACAATTTTTTTTTCTTATGTCTCCGACTGATCTTAATCTGTCCATTTTCCACTGTTGACTGAACTGATCCGAGAACTTTTTCTGACTGACCGTTTGATCCCATCTCCGATCACAATATATGAATGTTTGCCTTTATACACAAGTGTAGTCTTTAATCTGAACGAATTTAAGTGACTTAGACTATGGGCATTATTACTTCATTTTGTGGCCATATCACATATTGTTGTTCTAATTCAACTAAATTGCCACTTTACTGGTGGTAGTTGTATATTACGGCAGTCACATCTCATCCAACCAACAATATATGCGTATAGAAGCCAGAGACGATCCACAATTCTAGTCAATGGTAAATGGTGAGATGCTCTTGCCCGCCGCGGGGACGAAGATGGAACAAAAATATACCCCTATAGCTACCATTGTATAAAATATATGTGTACTTTGAATAGATGTCAATTGATGGTGAAAAAAGTCTTTAAAGTGTCACATATTGGTCCACAGTACATGCATGGTTACACATTTGTGAATTGAGTGATACATGGACACATGGGAGGGAAGCGCTATACTCGTATATATATGATTACATATCTATATATTTTTTTTAGTTGTCATGCCTCGCACTCACTCAATTTTTGTGTCATAGGGGAGAATCTTGACGCATCGATAAAGACCCCCGATGGACACAGCAGCAACAAGTCATCTTAACAATATCATCTCGAAGAAACTAGGTCCAAGTGGCAGCACGTTATTTGTGTGTCCAGAGTTGCTCAGATATACACGAATATATGCCCTTTGAAGAATATGGTATATTTAACTCAATTTAGCTATGTCAGCCTAATAGAGCCGCTATTTAATAGTTTTGTAACCGTCGCCTTTAGAATGGGGCACAAACTATTAACAAATCTGATCATGAATGCCTAACCTCCGTGCACTATCATGCTTGATTCAATTTACTGGCTTCAAATACAATTAACTCATAAGTCGGAGACGCTAGAGGAATTCTCTCATATCATACATATATTGCCACTGGTTTTGCCACTGAACGCGCTGCATATGCTGCATATGCGCTGTACATATATATGAATTTAATTGAATTATGGGTCAGGCAATGAATGGCGGAATTTAAGTGAATGTGACTTAAGGGGATTATTATTACTATACAAAATGTACATATATGCATATATAGCAACAAAAAAATTTTTTTGTACACATATACATACATTATCAAACCTCCCGCATCCTAAGATGATAAAAGATGAAAAGTGGACATCATGAAAAATATATTAACCTCCTCGTTCCCGTCTCTGAATATCATCATAGCTGGATGCAGTCTCTGCATCGGCATTATATTTTTGCCATGCCTTTCTTTCCATTTTTTTTTTTTTTTGATATAATACAAATGAACGAGTTGATTCATTCCAATAGAATTTCAATAGGCCGCGACGACGTACGGGGGCCATTGGACTAGATATAAGCTTCCTTTTTAACATTTTCTTCGTAATATTAATTGTTAACTTCCAACATCTTCACTTCATGTGGGAGGAAACTTTAATTTTCTTAAATTATGTGGTTTTTAGGTTGATGACATCGTTTTGCATTGAATTTTCAGGGATGCTGGGGGGGAGAAAACAATTTTAGTGATCATATGTATAATGTGATCCTCGCACTTGAAACAATTTTTTTTGTGGTCAGAGACAAGACTTGTCACATTAAAAGTTGACCGAAAATTGTTTCCTGTCTAGAATTTTTGTGAGAAAAAATTTAAAAATGATTTTGAAAAATTTCTTGGATTGTGATTTAATTATGATTGAAGTGATGTTTAATTGAAAATTTTGGAACAGTTTGTGATTCATATTAGTTTTTTAAAACACATAAGAATCTAGCTTAGAATAGCAAGAACAATATTCACGGAGAACGTTTGATCGAATTACGATAAGTTACACAATAAATTTTTACCATGATACATCGCAATAATCTACTTTGAAATAAATTTACAAAAAAATAATTGTTAATGTTTCTTCTTCTTCTTCTTTATGTTAGGTATTGCGTCCAAAAGTTCCACTGCTATTTCACTTGCCATATTGACCTTATAATTGTAGGATTCAGCTGCCTGCCAGTGGCTTGTCACTTAGAATTGACCTATCGAGATATCACCGAGCACACATTGAGTAGGTACATGAAGGGCGTTTACGGTCTCCTAAAAGCAAGCCCTACCGGCGGGATCACCTGCTCTTCCTATTCTCCATAAGGCACAATGGCCGGTAATCAAGCCAACAAGTATTTTGACATGAAGTAAGCAAGTGGTCTGACATTTTTACTGCGGCAAAACAATTACTTAGCCACGTTAACAGACGACATAAAAACCAAAACGCTTAGATTTGGTCTATCTAGGCGTATACCTCCAAGTGGGTTTCATACAAGACCTATTCACCAAACTCAATGCATCAAGTGCATCAACAGCCGGTTGTGAGCCTATGAATACAATGTTATTGGTACATAAAGTCCCATTAATATGGAAGCGGCTTGCAAGGGAATGGCCTTTCCTGTCAGAGTTGTCATATCAAGATAAGCCACTCTACAGCTGGGTGCGCCCGGTTGCCAGAAGAGTCCGCTTAAGCCCATTCAGAGATAACAATGCCAACACTCACGTTGCATATCACTCCCCTTAAACGGTATTGCTAATGCTTATATATGTACATCTGATTCTTGGCCATCACTATACCTACTATAGCCATCGTTACTTTCAAGGAGAGGTGATAACAGAACGGAAAATCTAAAATCTTATTTACCCAAAACACTTTGTCCCGCCCTGTTCACAAGTGTGAACTTACTATATTAGGGTATATTAGGCAGTGGATACTACGAATGCTAAAAACTAGAATCATCCACAGCAGCTTAGGAATTTGCATAGAGTGGTAAAAGCGACGGAACCGGACCATATTCCAAGGAGGAATTCTCTCGGCGCTGCTTTGGCTTATGCCTATGTAGTACAGTCAATCTGTATTTTCGATTTGAAAAAATTACACCGGGGATTTTTTTCCATAAATCGTTAGGGGGTCACGAAAAAAGCTGAAACCCACCACTTGCAGGTTCCTGGAAAACCCCGAAAAGTGTTTTCGTGCATTTTTCTCGGAATCAGTGCACTTTAAAGAAAAAGTTTATTTCGTACGATTTAAAATGCAAAAAGTAGGTGGCGCTAAAGTAGGGGTGGTCTATACAACGTTCAAGCGGCTCAACACCTGTTAAAAGAAGTTCTCTTCCTCCTTGGCTAGTAGTTGAACGAACACTCTTTAGTGTATACCGGGCCACAGGCATATCGGCCAGAATATTGAATCGGTACGTACCGAATACGGTGTATGCTAAGAAGAGCAAGATCACTTACTTTCAATAACAAGCTCCAGGTGTAGAAATTTAACATAATTTACCAAGGCTAGAATAACTTGACAAGACTCAAGCAAGCAAGGTAAACACGATCTCCGATTGATACCGTTTAGAATTCGCCAGAATCCTGTCGATCGATACAGGGCATTAGTCATTTGGGAAACATACGTTGAGAACACCTTCTTCTGCAGGTGAAGGAGGAACATGTTTAAAGGACAGCCAAACGTTTTCTTTGCCCTTGTTCGACTCTCGATAGGAACACATTTTTTTACAAAGTTTTTGAGAGGTTTTTAAACTTAAAATAGGAGATGTAACGCATCACAACCCTTATTTAAGACTACAAAACGTGCTCTTTCAATGCCAACCTCAGATGAGATTGCAGCCTGTACCTGACTAGACGCTTTGGCTAAGCCACTACCTCAATTAGTCCTATCATATTTATTTGATGCTTGGGGTCTTCGAAATATGCTCCTATTTAGCCTATACCGAAAGAAGTCTTTACCGAGCGGATGATACACCTCCTTGTTCAGTTTGGAACTGCCATAGCCTTTGTCGGCTGCCTAGCCAGACACATGCAAGAATTCAAAAGTATGCTGTTCTTTATCCCTTCTTTCGAACGAAACTTGCTACTCGACATTGCACCACGAGGTATGTAGACATGACACACTATTCGGATGACTCGCTTGGGCTTGGAATTCCACTCAGGTTTGCCAATAATTTCACTCTTTCTCAGTGTTAGGCCCTCCGAACCCGAGCCGACTGATAGTAGGAGAGCTAGTGAACCATCTGACTAACCCGTTTCCCACAAAGCTAGAAAATTTTTAAATGATGTTTCATTATCAGTCGAGTAAGAAAGTACCGTTCTGGCAGACATCTCGCGGTTGCGTCATCATCCCTTAAATTTTTGAAAATGTAAAATTTTTTTTTATTTTAACCTACTCCCACAAGGCTGAAATTTTAATATGTTGTAATTTACATATGTTTAAATGTAAAAACAAAATGACAACCTATTTTGAGGGTTGCAAGTATGTGCCAGACAATAGCAAAGTTGTCATGGGGATAGTAATTCATAACCTGCTCCCACAAGGCCCAAATTTTGAGCGAACATTCTTTCAATTGTATAAAAAGTATATGTAAAAAGCCAGAACATTCTAGCGGTTGCAGCTATCTGCCAGAAGAGTATAAAGGGTGCGGGGAAAGTCTGGGAACGGTCCGATATTTCCTGAAGGGTAGGTTTTCGTGAAAAAAGTTTCGAGCAAAAGTTGATCCACTTAGAGTGTGGAATCGGTTGCACATAAAAACTCACCACCACCCATTCACCCCTCGCAGGGGGTTGGGGTAAATCTGAAATTTGAAGTGGCAACCCCTATTTTTTCTCACGAATATTGGTTCTCCCAAGAAAAATATCAAACTTTTATCTGAAAATTTTTTCCTCGAAGCCCCCCTGAATCCTGAAAAATCATCAAAAATCAAAATTATCGCATAACATCATTCATTAAGCTGTATTTCAAGTCCTACTGCCATGAGTGGGTGCAAACGTTTACACCTGTTAAAGTGTTTGCCTTGAAGAAATCCGTCAACAGATCCATTAGCAATTATTTCCCTGTCCACAGCAATTATCATTAAACCACAGCCACTAATAAACTTTCCAATTGCTTTGAAGAGAGCCAACATAACGTGAAATGGTCCAAGATGTATGAACAAATTGTCATATAACGGTCGCTCAACTGATTGGATTTGCAGGGCTACTTTGGCGATGGCTAAATCGTATGTGATTTCCAAGTACTTTTGATTTAGTTCTCCAGCAATGTTTTTAATTATTTTCATCGTTTCAATGATAGCAGATGGATTTGTTGGGGAATCGTTAATAGGTGTTAAAAAGGAAATTTTTTGCTTAGAAGTATTGATGTCTTCAACAACGTTATAATTAAAACCAACCCACATTGGTGTATTTGGTATCTTCAAAGCGTGACAAATCATCCATAATGTATCCAATTGTTGTATTTGGGGAAGAGTTTCAACATGTATCTGAAAAAATGGTTCTAATATCCGTAATATTTTCAGGTTCAATACAGACATTCTCAGGTTCAACAAACACATTCCCATTGACATCATCATTTTTAGGTATTGTCTGATAAATAATACCACGGTATCATGTAATGTATCTTTGCCGCTTGTGGTATCCACAAAACGATCAAAATTATCAAATGCCACTCCAGTAAATACTTGTTAGAATCCCTCTACAACCCAGCGGGAAATGAAGCGCTCTAACAGGGATGAGGAAGCGCTCATTTATAAGCTCGATGTGCTTGCTGTTTGTATGATACTTCATTTCATTTTAACATTGCATGTCCGCAGATGTAAGCCCTTATAAGCTGCTGAAAGCGAGTGCGGTTTAAGCGCTTGAAAGTAAGGCAAGAAGAAGCACTTGCATCATGTTTTATCCTGAAAACGACCCCACCGTTCAGTCGTTTCACACTTTCCTGCTGGAAAGTGTAAAAACCATCCGGTGCTTCAACTACGCATACTAGTAAGGCTGGGGCAAGCGCTTATTTCTTGCTTCTATTGTAAGGGCTTGTTATTTTTCCCGCTGGGAAGCTACAGTATGATATGGGTGATTGTCATGAAATGGGGGTAGTGGCTGGCTGGCCGTTGTTCTCTAGCTACAACGCCTCAAACAAATTTTTTCTGGGGTGAAAATCTCCATCCAGTAATAAAACATTCTCTCCTTCATCGCCTCCCGCGGCAAGCACTCTTGAACAAAATGGCGGCCCTTCGACCACCGAAAATGTCGCCTCCGTAACCTGTCCATTTTCCGCTTTTACGTCACGGGACTACGTTTACGGAAAAACAGTGCATTATTGCCGCGCGCCTAGGGTCTCAAACGATAGCAGCAGTGTTCCGAAACTGATCACCGGTATGTATTACGCGGGCGGATACCTGCTTAGTTAGATGTCAGTGTTTACATTCTGACTGTTGTTTGTTGCAAATTTCAATAAAAACTATAAGAATAGCGCACACGCAACGACAAATTGGTTGTCAAGTGGCACTAAGTAGTGAAAACGAATCGTCACAAGTTTCTTTATGAATGTTTATCCTCGCCGGACGTTTAGACTGCGAACAATTTATAAACAAGAGAGCAACCCTCAAGAAAATTATCGAAGAAAAAAAAACTGTCGCCTCCGTAATGTGTGTTTTCGTTGTGATATGTGTTGCAAATCTCTTTTAACTCGGTTCGGTATATTTGTTTGCATTTGTAGAGCAAGCAAATTTTCGGAAAAATTGTTTGCTCTCATTGATCATGAAAGCGACGGATTTTTCGATGAAATGTCGCTACCGTAATTGTCGCCTCCGAAGCCATATAATTTCGGCTTTTCGATAAAAACTTCTCACTGTCTATACCTCGTGTGTATTTATGTGGAAATATACAGAAAGTACTTCAAAATAATGTTGAAAACACATGAGAAAATTTTTTTTCAGCACTTTTTTTTTGTTCACAAATTTTTGTTCAAATCTCAAAAACTCCCATTTCATGACAATCACCCATATATGTATTCTCTCTTTCGAACATATAGTCCATTCAAAACGCGGGGGGGGATGTTCCAAAATAACACCGTTAAGAAAATCGAACCCTAAAGGTTTTTGGGGTCGCTGATCACGAAAATCGGGGTCCCGCGGTCCTAAAACATGGGCGTCATCCTTAAAAATGCAAAAAACACCCCTTTTTAGGGGTTTTTTCGCGTTTATTTCAATAATAATGAAAACTAATGCAATGAAATACACTTTTTTTGCGAAGGTGGTTGATTTTTACTAAATCAAGGCGAACTTTATGATAAGGGGTAGTCCTAAAGGGTTGAAACCACCCCTAAATCGGCTAAAAATAGAAAAAGATGTAAACATTATTTTTTTTAAGTTTATGCCTCAAATTCGATTTTGTGGGCGTACTGTCAGGCAAAAATAAATTATTTTCAACCCTTAAATGGTTAAAACTACCCCTACAATTATAAAAATCAATTTTATATAAAAAAAAATTGCATTTGCATTTTTTCAATTATAATTGTAATGTAGGGGTAGTTTTACCCCCTTGGGGGTTGAAAATAATAAATTTTTGGTTGATAATACCTATTGAACCTAATTTCAAGCAAAAAGTAAAAAAAAAATTTTGCAAATTTTTTTATAAAAAGTTGATTTTTATAATTGTAGGGGTAGTTTTAACCCCTTAAGGGTTGAAAATTATTTATTTTTGCCTGACAGCACGCCCACAATCGAATTTGAAGCATAAAATTAAAAAAAAATGTTTATATGTTTTTCTATTTTTAGCCGATTTATGGGTGGTTTCAACCCTTTAGGACTACCCCTTATCATAAAGTTCGCCTTGATTTAGTACAAATCAACCACCTTCGCAAATAAATATTAAAAAAAGTGCATTTCATTGCATTAGTTTTCATTATTATTGAAATATTAGCGAAAACCCCCTAAAAAGGGGTGTTTTTTTACATTTTTAAGGGTGACGCCCATGTTTTAGGACCGCGGGACCCCGATTTTCGTGATCAGCGACCCCAAAAACCTTTAGGGTTTGATGTTCTTAACGGTGTTATTTTGGAACACCCCAACGCGCGTTTTGAATGGACTAATAAGAACTCGTACAAGTATGTTGCGCTCGCTATTATATACTCTTCTGGCAGATAGCTGCAACCCCTAGAATGTTCTGGCTTTTTACATATACTTTTTATACAATTGAAAGAATGTTCGCTCAAAATTTGGGCCTTGTGGGAGCAGGTTATGAATTACTATCCCCATGACAACTTTGCTATTGTCTGGCACATACTTGCAACCCTCAAAATAGGTTGTCATTTTGTTTTTACATTTAAACATATGTAAATTACAACATATTAAAATTTCAGCCTTGTGGGAGTAGGTTAAAATAAAAAAAAATTTTACATTTTCAAAAATTTAAGGGATGATGACGCAACCGCGAGATGTCTGCCAGAACGGTACTTTCTTACTCGACTGATAATAAAACATCATTTAAAAATTTTCTAGCTTTGTGGGAAACGGGTTAGTCAGATGGTTCACTAGCTCTTAGACTGTGCAAACCCAGTTGCATACGCAACTATTTCATGGCCTTGCTCAAGTACGGAAGCGAAATCCACACACGGGTTGACAGAAACGAAACCTATTTGAAACTGGTTTGAAAGTGGTCGCCTGGGACTGTTCTTGCTGGCTGCAATTTTTGACTTGTAAGACTAAAATTTATGTGAGCACAGAAGACTGATTGATCCAAAATCCGTTGCAGTCGTGTGTGGACAAGGGTTTCATTTTGGTTGCAAACTGGTTGTGCGCGTGATTATTGTGAAACTGGGTTTGAAAATTGTTCGACTAGTGTGTGGAAGGCCTTACGCGTTAAACAACGAAACCAGACAGGCCGAGACGCGTGTTCAATAGTTTGAGGTATTTACTTTAATTTCATACAAAACATGGTAAATAAAAAGTTAATGAAACAAATCTACTGGAACAATGCAGACCATCAACGCTTCCTTCCTTCCTTTTTCTACTTTCTTGTAACGATTTTTGCTTGTTGTCTTCTTAGCTGGTTATTCTGTATTCATTAGTTTATCTACCTAGTAATTTCGACATACCAGAGGTTGTTCGTACTGTTTTTTTAATTGCAACTTCTTCTGCTGCTTGCATTGTTGTGTAGTGAAGAAACATTATTGGAATCATGTCATATTTTAGCACCTTACTTCAGGCATTACTAGGCACGGGGTGCTTTTCTGGTTTTTGTTTGGCATTTTAGTCTAAAGCGTTCGCCCCATAACACACGCGTTCCAAGTTCCGTCTATCCGTTTTCCGTCTATCCGTCTTTCCATGTTCCGATATTTATTTTGATGTTAGTCACAAGCGTTCGTTTACATGGTATCTTTGATTTTGATGAAAAGTGAGTGCGTTCGTGATTTCTATTTACTCAATCTACAAAAAGTATGACGGGGGTGAGCTGCTAACAGAGATGGTTTTTATTATTGCCTACCCTTTATAAATGAAAGAAGGTGTTATGGAAGAGTCAAAATATTGTTGATGGAAGTCACTATTTTATTATTGTGCTAAAGTTGGCACTTGTGTTAAAGTTGGTTGAAGGATTTACTCAAAAAACAGTAGCATTTAATTGTAGTCTCAAAAACAAAACCCCTTAATATACACCATTCCCAACATCTTCCATTAAGAACTATGTATACGGTTCAAATACGCAACTATTAATATTTAAACCCTAAATCCCTCCAGGGCCTATAAATCACAGTATGCTTCAATAAAGTGCCTTCCAAATACTAAAACAGAATTAAATACCATTAATTATATACCACAACAAAAAAAAAATCCCTTCTAATCTGATTATCTTAAAGTCCATCCCTGGCAAAACAAACAAAAAAAAATCCCCTTCTCTCCTCAATCTTTAATTCTGTTAGGTCTTCCCGTACTAAATTTCTTAAGGTGTATACGTTTATACGGTATCCTTATCGCAGCACAAGGGGGAGGAAGGAAGTTTTCAACTTACGGGTTTACCTCCTTAACTATCAGACTTCCAAATGGTCTAATAAATGCGAGAGAAAGAAATATTGCATCGTTTCGGAGAGAACTACAACTCCTTTGGGAAAAATTGTTGTTAGGAGGAATTTTGCGTAGACCTCAAATCTACGGTAAACACATTTTCACAAGGCGCCATTAATCAAACGAAATTGAATATCTACGAGATGTAACATCTTTTGGAAGGCCCGCAGACACATGCTCCCCAACTCGGCTCTAAATCAATCGAATTGCCTTCGTACGCCTGTAAATAGACTGGAGCATCCTCACACCTATTATCCTTGTTCTCAGCCCAAAGTGATAGCTTCAATATTTACGGCATTTTAGGGATTGAAGACTTTTTTTTTGCCGAAATGCTGGGTAATTGCTTCCTGATCAGCTGCTGTTCCTCCAGTTTGTTTTAAGAAGGTCACTGTGAAGGCTTCCTTGTTATAAAAGGAATAAAAAAGTAAAACAATAAGAAACGATGTCAAGGGGATAGGATTTTTCAATACTGACAAATGATGACATTTTTTTTATTACTACAGCTCAGTCTAACAGGGGATATTTTTAGATATTGATTGTAATTGCCATGCCCCATGCGGAAGATAATAAATTGGGGTCTTATAATTTTGATCCTAGTTTCAAAAGAACACAAGAAAATGTTGATTCAAAATCAATGAAAACAAATTATGGTAATAATCACTTGGTAGATTGGGCGGTTGTCTTTTTGCAGTGGTGCTAATTAGAGAAACAGAGCTTAAAGGTTAGAGAACTGTAATTGTATCTGCAATCATTCCAAATAATGCTTAACACCCATAAACAAAACCATCCAATTCTTAAAAGAAACGTTGTACAAACAGCGACCGGGGGTGAACGGCTAACAAATACCTCGGAAGATGGTGGTATTCGATTTGTCACTTCTATCAATCGCCGAGAAGAGTCACTGCAGACGAACACCTAGCCGCCCTGTCCTACTCCCACCTCCGTGCTACGCTCGCTGTGGTACTTCTTCGGAAGGAGCAAACGTATGACGGTCAATAGAGTTTTAAGTCGTTTTGGGCTGAGGATTAGCAACCTGCTCTCAGAAAGACACCATTGCTAAGAATCGACACACAATAACTCGAAATCGGATGGACAACACGACGACAATCTTTGCTTTTCAAACCAGAACACGAATCGGGACTTAGGAAGTAAGTTAAATTATTTGAGAGGATCAATAGTTTGAACATTCACTACTGGTTACTACTATGTAGCTACGAAGGCATTTATGACGAAAATGAAGTATCAATTAGGAAAATCGATTAGGAAAATTTTGGTTAATCGATTACGAAATCTCAAAAGAAAGCCATCTGCCGTTACTGCCATTACTTGAAAATTAATAACAGATATTACTCGTTTTATATTAAAAAATTAAATACTTGTTTCCATTCCATAAGGGCAAAAAAGTACACCAAAGATTTACATTTCTTTAATTCAAAAACAACAAGACCTCGAATACAAATAGCATCCTCGCGAAGCTGGTATAACGTGATGGGTACCGCGTGTGAGATATTCTCTGCTATCTTACAAAACAGGATGGGCCTATATCCTAGAAATATCATAGGCCAATACTAGTGTGGCTTCAGCCCAGTCAAATCGACAAATGATCACATTTTCAGGCAGGCGATGGAGAAATGCCTGGAGTTTCATTCCAGTAATAGATAGCCTCCAGACTGTGGTGGAAAGAAAGTTTTTGATTTGAAAAGCGGTTAAAGTGTTAGAAGTGATGAAACCAAACCAATCCTTTCTCATCTATCCTTCAAATCAAGCTTACTACTAATAATGGCTTGACCGACATGACGGGCTAGTAGTACAAAGGATGACTCCTAAGCTTTATCTTACCGCAAAAAAAAAATGACCCGAAATGAACAGTGGTGATTAAATACTGAGTTAAAAGAAGATAAATAGGAATTATTAGTTAGAGGGGTTGAATTTCAGGTGATAATTAGTGAACGATTATATAGGATGGCCCTGACCAAATGGGAGCAACCAAGTAAATATTTCCGGAACACTGTCCAGAGGAATCAACATCTATAATGGACTCCTGACGATCCTAGATATTGAGATCATTGTAAGCTTCTCTGAAAAAGAAGCTTTAACCCAGATTGAGCAAGCGATAGGAAAGCTAGGTCTGCACATTAATGAAAGCAAAACAAAGTACCCCTTGTGATATGCCTTGCTTTGGTGTTACATATTTAGCAAGACCAAGACCAAGACCAAAACTAACTTTGCAACATCAACGACAACATCAAAAAATCAGATGGAATTTTCGTGACCTCTCCCCGTGGGCGCCTGCAACGATGGCAAGAATTTTTCCACCAGCTGTACAACCACGATCCAAGGCTCAGTACCCGAACCGCCTACTATCGAACAGCCGACAAATTAGTTTCTTGATACCGAACCGACAATTATCGAGGTCAAGACGGCAATAAAATAGCTGAAAATGTAAAAGCGCCGGGAATACCTCAAGTTCTCGTCGAGATAATCAAAGCCGCAGATGATGCCTTATCACAACGACTCCATGTCCTGATAACACACATATGGCATTGGGATCGTGTCCCTTGATTCAAACGTTCGTCCGACAGGGGGACGTCTCCAACGTTGTGATCGCGTGAAGCATTCGATGGACGACACGAAGTTCGATACGACGACAACAACTTCGTAACCCATTTGATGTTCGCCGTCTTCGCCGACAGGGATGACGAAGGATATCTTATACGACATTGCCCGCATCGCTCGTTCATACGGGTTACGATGTTCAAATACTTGTGATCACTGGTTAAGGAAACAAAAGTAGCAATGAACGGCCGACGCTCCCAGCCGCATCGGCCAGGCAACAGCAATATTCGCCTCGCTCAAGTGGTGCATATGGAAACGAACAGGTATTTCCTTCAAAACAAAAGTACGCCTTTATCGAACGTTGATTATTCCGATTCTTCTTTATGGATCTGAAACGTGGACACTGATCAAACCGGACGTTAAGAAGTTGAAGGTCTTCCAAATGCGATGCTTGAGGCACATTCTCCGTGTCTCACTCCCCGATCGCCTTCGAAACAAAACAGTTAGACAAAGATGAGATCAATTGTAGCAGCAGACATGGTACTAGAAATACGAGCAAGGCTGCTAAAAGCCACCAAAGCCTACTAAAGTCTGTCAAGGCTCTACAGATTCAAACATGTAACTAACATCTAAACGCTGCCTTAAATATCATTTTAAGGGTACTCATATATGGGATATTAGTGCCTCTTAAAAAGCACTTTAACCTCTTAGCCGTGCTCAAGAGACCTCTTACCGTGCTCTAGAGTCACGATTTTGGAGACTCTATAACGACGAAATCTATGAGGGCTATCAGGACATTGGTGTTGTGAAGAAAATAAAGCTAACAGAAAACAGGATCCGATGTGCAG
Organism: Thereva unica; assembly: GCA_949987705.1. Classification (NCBI taxonomy): domain Eukaryota; kingdom Metazoa; phylum Arthropoda; class Insecta; order Diptera; family Therevidae; genus Thereva; species Thereva unica. The sequence goes on from OX465283.1 coordinate 148,839,464, forward strand.
GTCATCTAGCTCGTTTGAGCGAAGAGGAATCTGCTCGAAAAGTTCTCTGCATTAAGAGCTGATCAGAGGTGAAAGTTACCACAGTGGATGACATCGGATCAGAATAGAGCCTGGTCGCATTTTTACCAATTAGTTCGCTAGTTCAACTTTCGTCATAACTTAATCTAGCTAATTTGAATTCAGTAAGTTCTGCAGAATTCGGATCAAGTGAACTTCAGAGAGTGCTATGTCTTCCTATGTATTCCTATAATCATCTTTCCTATTATTCAATTCAGGCCGTTTAAATGGTTCAAAATAGTTTTGTAAAGAATTCCTTACTGCATACCAATATTGACACTGTTGACATACCTATCTTTTCCAGTGATTGGACGAACAAAGCTTAAATCTTCTTTCTTAACAAAATTACCAGAATGAAATCGAAGAAACCACTACGGCGTAGCCAGATTTTGATTAAGAACCTTCACAAATTTTTGCACATAAAGCCTACGCTCTCCTTTATGGTAATAATATTGTCAAAAACGGGTAAACGACAAATGATTATTTTTCTCGAAAACAAATTTTCAACTTCAGCACGATTTCGATGTTTTTATAGCCAAATTGACACTTCAACTGTCACCTTTCAATCGAGCTTTAATGGAATGGTGTCGCTGCGATCAGTGGTTCATAATTTATTTGAAATTGTCGCCATCTATCGATAAAACGCCACGATGTTAATGGACTGACCTGTAATAGCTTTGGATTTTTCAAGTACTTTTGCTACTACTAATACCGTTGAAGGAAGTATCTAAAGTTTTATGAAATACGCATCAAGTTTTAAGCAGGTCAAATCGTCATCAGGACTCTCTTTAATTTATTTCCCTGTCAAGTATAATTATTGCGCTTATTAAAATTTTTGTTTGCCATAATTCTTTTCTTCATACCAGAAGTGCTTCAATCTGCTACAGTCTGTTCTGTTCTCAACATTTAAGTACGTAGGTTGAATTCGAATTGAATGTTTACTTTAAAACTGTTACGAATGAGGAATTCTCTTGAAAGGTACCAGACCCTAGATGCCTAATATATCTAGTAACTACTTGTATTCATAAAATACAAAATCACGAGAAGTTCATTACACAAGTAGAAGGGATCCTGGAATGCCTACACGTTTGCTTTAACAATTTTCAATAAGGCTTCCATAATAAGGCAAAGAAAAACACTTATACAGAGAAGCATACACACATTCGTTCGTTGGATAGAGATGTATGTGCTATAACGTTGAGGATATGAATTGAAGAAATGGAAAGATACACATATGGCGTACAAAAGTGTTCATAATTAACATAAAACTTTACGTTTGCCTTGGATATAATTTCGCGGAAAAATTTATTCTATACTATATGGAAGAAAAAGTAGACAAGCGAAATCCTTAATCCAGTTTCTATTGATACAAATGTGTATGATGGTATATGTTAGGAAGTTTGAAAACTTTCCAAAAGATGCACAATGAACAAAACTTCGTCTGTCAAGCATTAATGGAATGTATATCTCAACATATATATACATTTACAGATTTTAACAAACAGGAATTCCCATATACACACGCTGCACAAACACACATACATATCCTACATATGTGCCCTTTTAAACTCGTCCTTTTTGAGTCTGCTGTATAAATGAGGAACATGGGTTAATATGTAAATTTGCGTTTAATATGACACTCAAGGGAAATAAACTATGCGAACTCCTTTTAAAGTGACAATTATTTAAGGGGATATCATGTACTTGAGCCAGCATGATTCGTCTTTTACGAAATGAGTTTTATGTTTTTGGTGAGTGGAAATGATTGTGTGGCTACAATTATAGTAAAACATTTCGAGTAATACTTGCTAGATATATCCAAAAAGTGAAGCTAATTTCATGTTTGAAATGGTATAGGCATGTTTTTCCCAGTTTTAAGGACATTGTTAAGACATTATTATGACCCAATTTTTGGGATGCCTTTAAGGAGTTGTTGAGAATTGTAATGTGTGCTTTAATAACTTTTCTTTGTGTTAATAACAGTTTTTGTTATTTTAATCAGAATACTAAAATAAGAGATTGTATACTTTATCCCTTTTTTAAGGATGTTATTTTATATGGAGGGTATTGGTGTAATGTTGTTGCGTGATTTTAATTAACGTTGTGAAATAAGGGCACAGAAATTCCATCGTAGTAATAATCTGTGAAATTAAGGCAGGTGAAGTTTAAAGCCTTAAATTTTTAAGCACTCAGTCCATTCGAATAATTAAACTAGATTCAAAAAATTTTCAAGAAAGTCAAATGCACCTTCCCAGTGTCGTTTAATGACCCCTCTGGGCATCGGCTGCACCCAATTGTATAATGTCTTACCTTGATGTGAAGGCTGCTAGCCGATTGCACTTGCCGGGCACTTATGGAGGAGAGGCTCCCATCAGCAGGCTTTTTTATGTGGAAAAGTCAAGTTTAGGATTCACCTTTAGTACTATTATTCGGTCATGTCATTCAAGTCATAGTGCAATGTCTAGTAGTAAGCTTGATTTGAAGAATAGGGGTTATAAAAAGGTTAGGCTAGATTAAGGGTCTAGAGGGTGTATAAGTAGATGTCGATGAATCTTGCGTTTGAATTTTGAGATGTTATATGGGTTCGGAAACACCGCCTGTGGAAAACAGTTCCACAATCGCGTTGTTCTATTTATAAACGAACTTCTAAACCGTAATCAGCACGAATAGAAGAGTTCTATTGGGTTAGGTGAGTCGACTTGACTAGTCTTGTGTTGTGGGAAAACAGTTGCCATCAAGGCTTTGTCTTAAGGAGGACAAGTTTTCCCTCCGTGTACTCTGTGGGTACTCTGCGACCTTTCGTTCAGTCAAGTCTACGCGGCAAGCCACTCGACAGAACCTGAACCTGTTCATACAATCTGGCTTATAAATATAGGGTAGGGTGAGGTATAAGGGTGTAGTAGAATAGGCCAATTGGAGCACCATCTGCATGCTAGGTGCGGGCAAGTTTTACTTTTTCTCCAAATAAAACTCGCCAGATTTTATCATGCAGCAGGCACACGCTAGCCTGCACGGCCCCGCAACTAGCATGCATGGATCTCGTTCGATTTCGTAGGTCAAAAAACTTTTTTCGAGGTTTAACTTTTCCAAGGGTTTTAAGCGGGGTACTTTTTTCAGCAAGGATTTTAAAACAGATGACGTATGAGTTGTGTCAAATTGTCAAGGCAAGACTTATCCCTGCACAACATCAACAAATTATTCAGTTGTGTTACGAAAATTGATCCACTGCTGCCAACCAAATTTGTGTTCAGAGATGAGGCCCCATTTCTGGCTTAATGGCTACGTCAATTTGCAAAGTTACTGTATTTGGGCTAAAGAGCAGCCCAAAGAAGTTCATGAGTTGCCATTTCATCTAAACAAAGCAAAAGCTGGAAGTAGTTTATGCATCGGTCCAGATTTCTTAAAAAATTAGGCCAGCCTGAACGTAATGTGAGTGACATCCGCTATCGCGTCATGACAAATGATTATTTGCTGCCTGAAATTTAAGCCCGTGATCTCGGCGACCCAACAAGCTAGCACTAAATGCTTCTGAAACCATGGCTTTATTGTTAGAACACTTCGGTAGCTTTTTCGCCAGAAGTAAGAAATGCAAAAGCTCACTGGAATGATATTCCATTATTGAAGCTGATTTGATGTTTGCTGATTTGATCTTTTGAGCGAACTTTTACGTTCAACCTCATGTTCTGTTAGGCGAACTTAGGGTTAATTTTTCTTAAGTTCAATATGTAAAAATGAATTGGAACTGAGGTTAAAATTGAAGTTCGGTACACCAATTTGCTCGAAGTTGCGCATTTCGACCGGTGAAGCTGTGGTATAAGTGAGGAAGTGTTATGTTTAAATTTAAACCCGTTTTTTGTTACTGAAACCCCAGGTTTTCGAATTGCATGATTTTCTTTTAAAACTTTTTCTTTTTCTTGACAAACCCTGAGCAGCATTGGACGTTTGCTGGAGGACTTCCTGGTAAAACAACACTCGCGTTTGGATTGTAAGCCGTTCCGAATGCATTTATAAATGTTCATGCATGCACCGTGCCTATGGCGAGAGAATGCATACTGCTGTGGCCTGCCCATTTTTTGGATTGATAGAATTCATTCTTATATGTCAGCAGACTCACGACTAGTCTCAGTTATAATAAAATTTCTCTAGGCTACGAGTAGCTTTGAGTATACATATTTCTTCAAGATCTCCTGTCTCATAATTTTGAATAATGTTGATCTTTAGTTAAAAACGTAGGTAAAATTTTCGCTGCGTTATCAATTTCATTACTGCTTCCACCAAAACTATCACCAGAAATGGCAATATTCTCGTCATCATCAACTGACTTGCAGAATGTTAAATTCTTCTTCTTGCAGAATGTTAAATTCTGGATTATTATATCACAGTAGCCTTTTCTTTCTCCGTTGATATGTTCTTTTGTATATTAGGAACAGTACCAATAGCTCTCAAAACAAAAACTAAACTGAATACCTGATCAAGCAAAAATTGGACAGAAAATGTATTCCCCGAATCTAATCATGAACCAATTGAGGTACACAGCACCGCGCTCTATAAAAACAAACTTTGTTTTAAATAATTAATTTGCAAATGGTATTTAAACTAAAGATCAGTTAAATAAAGCTCATCAAAAAAAATTTAAAACATTTAAATTAAAAAAAAAAAATTCAAGGCTGTTGGGACAATAAGAACTAAACAAACATTCCATATCAGTTATTGTCAATTCAAACTTTGGGATATTCTGCACTATAAAAACTACTGATTTCAGAAACCAAATTCTATCACAATTCAATTCACTAATAACCATAAAAATATTTAAAAACCATATCGTTACAAATTCAAGTTTTTGCCAACTTTAAACAGCACCATAATAAATAAACTCGAACCCCCATCGATAAGACAAAATAAATGAATTTGATATTTCGGTTTGTCATTTTGATTCTGAATGTGAATTGGAATTCTTCAACTGGAAACAGTTCAATCTAAAGTTTATGTGTGCGAGTCCTTGCGAACGCTCTAGGAAGTCTGAGTATTCTCGTCTACCTGACTGTGGAAAATAATCTAGCACAGCAGGTAGGATTTATGAAGCTATTTTGAATTTTCCAGGGTTAAAAATTGAGTTAAAGTTTCTGTTCGACTTATTATCGAACATGTTAACTTTTAGTACTATATATCTAAAAACCTTGTGGATATTAAAAATATTCAAAATTAGAGAGACTGAACTACAAAAAAATCCGTTTTAGAGATTTTTTTTTGAAACTCGTAAAGAACTTCCTCCCTCGTTATTCTGTGAGGGGTAACTTCAAAGGATGCATAAATATAGATGAACATAGACTTTCTTTTTCATCTAGACAGAATTTGAATATTTTGATCGAAAATGATTAATGAATAGAATAAAGCAAAGTGGAATATGCATTTTGAATATTGATGGGGAGTGGTTATTTTTAATGCTTAAGGCAGCGCTAGTTTCAGTTACGCGTTAACCATCAACCAATCTAATGATGCCCAAGGAAAACTGATGCAAAACATTTATTAGGAAAACTTATATCCTTAGGGTCGAATTCAGTTTTCCTTAAACTTAAGTAAATTTTTTCACTTAAGTTAAACTTAAGTCAAATTCACAGTGCTTTTTCTTATTATTATTATTATAATTGCTTCTTACGGCAGCACTTCAATATTGTAAATTATGAACTTACAAAAGCCGAACTTTACATGTAAAATTTCCTTTCAGCGCTTTCCTTGATGTGCTGGCAATCAACTGACGTTTGAATTTTCTATGCATACTAACTTAAGAAAACGCTAAGTTTAGAGAGTTATACTTAAGTAAATTTTAAGTTACAACTGTGAAACCAGTATGTATACTTAAGTGTAACTGGCCCTCTATCTATCCGTTGTGACTGGGCAATGCGGGAAATGAATAAAATGTCAGTTGCTTCGCAAACTCCGAACCCCGCATCGTCTATCGAATGCTTGACTCATAATCGCGCTGATCACAACGTTGAAGAGAAGTGGCAAAACGACGTCTCTCTGTCGGATACATCCAAGGCTCTCCACAAGCTGTTCCAATCGATGCAATCGAAAGCGTATCCGGAGGGCCAATATTTTATCAATGCCTCAATTGTATAAATTTCGAATATACTTTGGCGACGATCGAAATGGGGCTAATACCGCATACAAATTTGTCGTTAATGGCAACAGAGCCACACATCGGCCGATGTTAGGCTACAAACGCTCGGCCAAATATTGGCAATTTCTAATCACCCATATCTAGATAACTGTTGAATCGTACATAAAAATAGCATGTGATCAACAGCCGTTCATCAGCCGATCCAATACGTAAGTGTTGCACATAACAGGCGGTGACAATAAATTCTGGGTCTAATGTCTGGCCCATCACTGTTTGCCACGAATGGGCCGATAATTGAATGCAATTTATGGGCCGAGGTTATCATTCCAGGTATAAGCCATTTATGAGCCAATAAAAAATCGAAATCGACGTGTTTTTGTCCAAGTTCCTTGGCTGCGTCGATTTACGGACCATACTCTATTTCACACCCCACAATGTACCCTTCGTCGTCTGGTATTGCGAGCATCGCGAATTTGTTGGTTAATGCCATTTGAAACTCTCGTCCGGGTCTTGTGGGCACATCCAATTCTTCTTGGCTGGTGCTGGCTCCATTTTCTTCGCTCTTTGTAATCGCATCTGTAATTTTTCTCGAACAAGATAATGGCCAGATCCACAATCTAGCGCACCCGTCTTGGAAACTTTCGTTGATCAAAACATAGTCTAACATCGCAGAGTCGCTGCCGGACGGATGTCGCTGCTCTCGGTTGTTGCATAATCGGAAACGATATGGGTTTTGATATTTTCATCACCAAATATTTGGTTATCGGTTGGAATGCGATAAAGCTGCGGTCCACGAACCTGCTCCTTTCACACCCTGGGCTGGGGACCAGACCACTGCGGAGTTCCACCATATAGATCATGATATTCTGGTGCTAAAATATGACATAAAACTGCCACAGTATACCCGCCCATACAAAGAGTCTGTTTACCGCGATTTCAAAAACGTTGACATATGTAAATTCCTTATTCATTGAATGTGGTCAAACGGACTGGTTTGCCCCGAGCAGCTGGAATATACACGAGAACGTGCCCTCTGAAAGCTATCTGAGTACCTTAGACACAATGGTTCTAAACTTCAGCAGTAATGTGAAATTGCTCCTGGACAAATATGCTCCTCTGAAAAAAAAAACGTATTAATATAAAATATCATGAATGGCTCTCAACCGGTATACAATATGCGCTAGCTGAACGTGATTTCTTGCATGCCATGTACAAACGAACCAAATCAGAAGTAAGTCTTGCTCGCTTTAAAAAAGCTAGGAACTTAGTGAATAAGAAAATCAAAGATGCGAAACGGCGTTATTATGAAAATAAACTCAACCCAAAGGTAGCTCCAAAAAAGCTGTGGAATACTCTGAGCAACCTAGGTGTGCATAAAGATGCTAGTATCTCCTGCTGCTATGATGTTGACGACATGAATGGTTACTTTGCATCTATTTCAAACGTTGATGAAACAGACTCACCAAATTTAGATGCAATATTCTCTGCTAAGTGTGATCTCGATAGTGACTTCAGTTTCAGCTGTCTTGATGTTATAGATCTTGCTAGGGTGATACTATCCATTCGCTCGAATGCTGTTGGTCCTGACGAAGTTGCTCCACAATTCATAAAACTAATCCTCCCTTATGTCGCTTACCCTATAACTGCTATCTTCAACAACTGTCTCACTTTCAGTGTCTTTCCCACAGCGTGGAAAGAAGCGCTAGTCATCCCTATTGCCAAGATCGCCACTCCAAAATCTGTCGGGGACTTCAGGCCAATAAGTCTTCTTTGCTTTCTGGCCAAAGCGCTCGAGAAAATAATGGACTCCCAAGTTAGACTCCATCTAACCCAAAACAATCTTTTAAGTCCGTACCAATCGGGTTTCAGTCCTGCACACAGTTGTGACACTGCGCTGTTAAAGATTACTTCTGACTTTCGCCTTGTGTTGGATAAGGACAATTTTGTAGCTCTTGCGCTCCTGGATTTTTCCAAGGCCTTTGATAGCGTCGATCATGATTTGCTGTTGAGAAAATTTGCGTACTACTTTAATTTCAGCAAACCAGCGCTAAAATTAATGTATGCGTTCTTAAAATCACGTTCCCAGAGAGTCAAAATCGGGGACTGCTGCTCAAAGTCAGCTTCCTTAAAATCTGGCGTTCCCCAAGGATCCATCCTTGGCCCCTTACTATTCAGCCTATTTATAAATGACCTACCCACTGTAGTTAAGCACTGTCTGATACACTTATACGCAGATGACGTACAGATTTACTTAAATCGACCGTTAGGACTTATCGAAGACTGTATATGGAGACTTAACGATGACTTAATGCGTGTTCTGAGCTGGGCTCTTGAAAACAAATTGAAACTTAACCCTAAGAAATCTCAGGCCTTAGTAATATACAGAAACCCGCTGGATTTATCTTATTTTCCTGAGGTTTTCTTAGGAAATAGTCCTATACCGTATGTTCAGCGCGCGCGAAACTTAGGGGTAATTTTGAATTCAACAATGACCTGCTGTGACCATATTAACGCCAAACTGAGAACTATCTACGCCAGTATCCATAGACTCTGGTTATTCGCTTGATATCTTGCCGACTAGCATGCGATGTAATTTAATTAAAATTTTGCTGTTGCCCCACTTTACTCACGGTTCAATCATTTTTCCTAAATTGGATTGCCTGTGTGGGAAAAAGCTTGAGATCGCGTACAATGATTGCATTCGATTTGCTTATAAGCTAAGACGATTTGATCACATCGCTCAATATCGTTTCAGTATCTTGAATTGCTCTTTAACAAATCATCTAGTTAAGAATAACCTACTCTTTTTTATAAAGTTCTTAATAGCGGCGAACCTGCCTACCTCAGAGAATTCATTAAGCTACTCCGAAGTACAAGACATAAAATGAAAGCACTTCCGAAATTCAACTTCAAAGTTCTCGAAAGTTCTTACTTCGTTCATATTGGGAGAATATGGAATTCCTTGCCCCAAATAATCCAATCAGCTGCTTCCGTTAATAGATTCAGAAAATTTATCACTACTCACTTCTCCGAAGTCTAGCATCTGCCCACTTATCCACACATCACATACCTTTGTTTTGCTTTTTTATATAATTTTTATCCATCATTTTAATGAGTTTCTTACTTTATTCTTCTTCTTTCTGTCTTTCCGTTTTCTTTTCTTTTTCTAATTTTTTTTTTTATTTTATTCTTTCTAATTTTTTATTCATTTCCTATGTGCTTTATTGTAATGTAGTCTCCATTAATATTTAGCTTCATTATTAACACTTTTAGATTTTGTATTCATGCCTATAGTAGAATAGTGTACTATTTGTAAGACTCTGTTTTTGTACATAAATTGAATTAAATAAAATAAATATGAAATATCAAAATTATATGCAAAGTAACAAAGCGAAAAGTGTCTCCTGTTTCTTCTTGAATCACCTGACATAGGGCGGAAACAATTGCCCTCCAACGAACTTTCTTTTGCGCCGACCTCAGTAGCTTACGTGTTTAGATACTTCATTACTGTATAGCAACATCTGCCCGAAATGTAAAACTAGCCTGCTCGGCTCACTCCCCTAACCTTGTTTTACTTTCTGTTCACACTGCGACCTAGAGGTGCCTTTTTAATAACACTGGAATCATATTAACATATATAGTGGAATTTCTTAAGTGAAAAGATCAAGAAATCACCCTTTATAGTACCATTGCTTAGGGTAAAAGATAAATGTCTAGTAGTAATAGGACAGGTTAAGGGTCGGGTTTACTTGAGTGGATGTAGATGAACCTTAACATTTAAATCTAGGAATTTGTACTAAGTAATTTGGAAAAACTAGTTGCGGAAGATTGTTCCACGGTCATGCCGTTCTTTTAATAAATCGAAACCGCATGAAAAGTAGGCCTGCAGCAACTCTTGCGAATACAATCGAAAATAGCTAATAAATTCTACAATATCATCCTGCAATTTCATATTCTGATCGATAATTTTCCAGAAGCTGGCTTTAATATTCCCGATATAAAAAAACTTCTTATTGGCAACAGCTAACTTCTTTAATAAAACATTTTCTTTGGCAAAAATTCAATCCCAATTGGCAGCCACACCCTTATTAAATCAAGAATAACCAAAAGATTTACTGTGCAAGCCTGAAAGAAAAAAATCCTTTTGTGCGAAACTTCATTATTTACCCATTTACAAATTCACTTTGTTGCCCATTTACTGCATAATGTGCCTCCATCGCCAGGAGACTACCCGAATAACGAAATGGCATTAATACGTAAAAATTCATGTTTTTTTCCCCATTGATACTTTGTCTGTAGCCATCAGCAGAAAATCAAACAGGAAAGAAAAACATCCCCCATACATCTCCGATTTCCTATTCATATCCATCCCATAATCAGGAAATCATTTCTTGCGCCAGAACGGCCCAGACAACGTGTACACGGTGCGAGCTGGTGTGTGTGTACGTGAATCTAAGGATTCAGAATTCAGGACTCCTAATATTAAATCTTCAGACATAAGAAGTTCGGTAATCCTGGGAAGAAAAATCTGGCGATTTGCATACATCTCGCATTTGATATTCCGGGCATGCTGAGGCGCCATTGGAAGACTTGCCTCCATCGTTCGTCCTTCCGTCCTTGCGGAGCACGCAATGACGGAACGTGTTTTAGATTTGTCCTCGGCTGATTGAATTGGACCAGGAATATTCCATTTGATCCGTTTTGGCGGAAGCCTATAAATCGGATATTGGGACACGTAATTCGTCTGATTTAGGAGCTAAGGCGTATCGATTTGTTGCTTGTAACTCGTCTCTTTTTGTCTTGATTGAGTCATTTGCATTTTTATCCGACCTCTTTGTCATTTTCCCTTTGTTATTGCCGAGCCAAGATTGAATAAAGTGCGAACTTTAACAAATTCCTCGATACAAGCAATGAGTAGCTGCATTGTGACTTGTTTTGTATTCAAGATGCTCTCCGCAAAAAGGCAAATAAATTTTTTCCTTCGGCTCTTCTGGGTGGGGGTTTATCGAAATTCTGGGGTAGTTCCAGGATAAAGGGCTTCTTTAGAATGTTTTGTATGAATTTTCTTAAATGAAAATTTTGGTACTAAACTGGGATTTTATGTGATTTTAACATGTTCCAATGGGATTATAAAATATTTAGGTAAATTTTTAATCATTGAATACGCCCCCGAACGACTAGTCATAAACATATAAATACATTCCAAGTTCTAAAGGGCTTCAACGTGAAAACCTTCCTAGACCCTTGACACCTCCAAAAGGAATTATAACCCTCGATGTAGGGAATTCCTTCAAAGCCGCCAGATGGAGCCAAATAATCTAGCCGATAATCGGATTCGTCTCTATACTACATGATGAGGATTATCTTAGAGCTCTTGGTAAAGAGGCGGTTACATTGTGAATTAAGAGATAGGCGAGGAGTGTACCGGTAAACTTGCGACGTCACGTCCAATCCATCCTCTTTTGTGGATAATAATGAACGACGGCGTGCTAAGGTTACGTCTACCGGGAGTGGCGGTTTCCGTCGTCTTCGCGGATGATATCGGAGTTGCACCCAAGGGGTCAGGCCCAATGAAGTCGAGATATATGCGAACGAAGAGTGCTAAGTGACGCAGGAGCGGTTCCCGATTGCAGGGTTATCACAGCCAATATGGTAGAAACGGTAGTTGCGGCTGCCTAACATAGGAGTCCAAGGCAAGTTTCTAACTCGGTCTTGTTATATACGGACTCATCATCATGGAGGAGGGAGGCTATAGTCCACGTGTAGCAGCTGGCGAATGAAGACCTAAAACCATCCGGCGGCAAACAGCCCTTAGTTGAATGACAAAGGAATAAGCATGGACCTACTAAAAGCTAATAGATCCATAGAATCATATCAAAAGTGCAGAAGTGGACCACAAGGAAATGCGAGCAATGGCCTAACAAAGTCCTGAGTATACATATGTATAGAGCATATCTCTACCCTTACGAATGTTTCGATTCACCTTTCACGCTCGGAATGCCCAAATAAAAAAGAAGGCGCAGAGAATGTCTCCTTCTATTGCCGAGATTCGCCAATACAGGGCGGAACTGTGAACATCGGCATTCATTTGGGCCAGACTAACTTCTGCATCAGATGTTGAGATCCGAAGACGAGTTGAGAAAGCTAGAAAAGACGCTGAAAGTCATCCACCACAAACTAACATAGCCGGCAGCCGAAAGAAAGAAATAAAGGCTGCTCTAGTAGTTTTAGTTAGTCATAGAGTCCAGGTAACTCGAGAAAAGGCAGTTTTCTTTTATTAACTTCCCAGTACAGGAAGTTATTGTAATCGGTCCGAAAATCGAAATCGAAATTTACGACGTATTTGCATCTTTCAAGGTCCCAGGAGCATTTTAAGCAAAAAATTGGGAGGAAGTATGTGTGTGTGTGTGTGTGTGTGTGCGTACGGATGTGGTCATTTTTTCCTGCACGATATCGCGTGAACCAAAAAAGATATCGATTTCGTTGAGGTGTCGTTCGAAGCGTATTAACCGAAATATGATCTGAAAAGATTTTCATAAAATTCGGTCGAGCCGTTTTTTGTTTAAGCGGCGTAAGTGATTTTTGTACCTGCACGATATCGCCCGAACCACGAAAGATATTGACTTACATGAGGTGCCGTTCGAAGCGTATTAGCGCCAATATAATCTGAAAAGATTTTTATTATATTCGGTCGAGCGGTTTTTTGGTTTAAATGACATAAGTGAATTTTTTACCTGCACGATATCGCGCGAACTATACAAGATATCGACTTAATTGACGTGCCGTTCGAAGAGTATTAACCAAAATATGATCTAAAAAGATTTTCATAAAATTCGGTCGAACCGTTTTTTTTTGTTTAAACGAAGTTTAGGTTTTTTGTACCTGCACGATACCGCCCAAACTAAAAACTATATCGACTTCATTGAGGTACCGAAAAAAAAATATTAACGAATAAATGCTCTGAAAAAAATTTCATAATATTCGGTCGGGCCTTTTTTGTTTAAATAGAAAAACTTCGGCTAATTGTCAGAAAGACCTTAAATTGACAAGTTTTGCTAATATCTAATAAACTCAATGGAATGAGACCCGTTCTAAACGAAGTGATCTTTTTTGGGGTCTGCACAGCGATAGCCTTCGAACAAAACATCACTTGTCAAAATCCGACAACCTTTTAAAATTTCGTTACCCTTTACAAACAGCGCGAATTTTTCAACCAGAATTAACAGTTTTTGACGGGGAATTGTTTTCTACGCGTAATACAGTTTCAGAAAATTGCGGTTCATCTCGGGATTTCCAGTAGTTACCGCAAAATTTGTTCTTTTTGGTCAAGTCTGTAAAGTACTTAACAGTTACAGTTTTGCTAATATCTCCGGAAAGCTTTGGAATTTCCAAATGAAGTCATTCGCTTCTCAGTTTGTCAATAGCGCTTCAGCCCGCTCAATACGAATTTGAACACCCGCTTTAGTGCAGTGAACGAAATACGGAGGAAGTGTTTGTTTGCTAATGTTCAGGATAAACAAATTTTCTAGAAAAATCTGGTGGATTTACTACTATTATAGTTATTTGAACTAGCTTCTCTCGGGATTGCTTTGTCATCAGTTCTGATACTAGCCAATTTTCCACTAGTGCTAAACGTATAACTATTTTGTAAGAAGTCAGTTTATTCCATCTTCGTTCATCATACTGGGAAGTTAATCGTGTGGACCGAAGGGGTCAAACCCACATCCCAACTAGTTTCCTATTAACCAGGGTACGAAATCCTCCCTCATATGCGAGTCATTCAGCTCACTCGTGTGTGAGTAATTTGTTCAGGAATTCTATGTAGGAAACTCCTCACTCATGTGCGACCCATTCAACTCACTCCTCACCCACGAGCGAGATTTGTTTTGCTAGTACGCCCAATCCCATGTGAGTAATTTTTTCAGGAATTTCCAAACTCGCCCATGAATCTTCCTGTCTTTGGTTTAGTTTCGTGCGGCACGGTTTGAGGCTTGAGAATGAGTGAGGTTGGGCGGGAGGGGTTGTGTGAGGTTGTACAAGTATTTAAAACTTTTATTATCGCCTTTTATTATTAAACAATCCTTATCCAAATTATTTTCTTTTTGGGTACCTAACCTGAGTGAGAGGTCAGAACACTCATTATACGCTCACTCACGCTCCTGTGCAAAATACCAAAAATCCTCGCTCATGTGCATGAGCAGTCTATGTACACAGCCTCACTCATGAGTGCGAGCAAGCCGAAGTTAAAATCATTTCTTCACTTACGAGGGAAAGTAATTTTATAATAAGGAATTTTTAGGTGCTCACTCACGAGTGATATGTTATACTCGTCGCAATGCCTAGTAATAAGCCTAGTTATTATCACTGCTCCGGCAACACAAATCAAAGTTGGTGTCTTTGGACAAATCGAAAAAGCCTCAGCCACTTGGCTCTCTTGTATCATGTGAGTTAGTAAGGAAGTTAGAGAAGAAATTAAATAGAGGAACCCCTTGGTTTTGCAATATAAGAGACTTGCATGCAATGATAAGAAATTTATGCTGATAAGAAGATTCATTTGGTTTGGAAATAATATTACAATAGTAGTAGATGTACCGCCGTTCACCATCTGCAAGGCTACGTCTTTCTTGATATATAGACTCTCTCATAGACTCATAGCTCTCCGGAGTTTTCCCTGACTCCTGGAAACTGGCCCATGTTCAGCCTATACCAAAAATTGGTAGATCTAGCGACCCCTCTAACTACCCACCAATACCAATCACTTCTATTCACTCCAAAATTATGGAGACAATAATATATAGAAAGCTTATGGAATATCTTGAATGTAACCAATTATTGGATGACAAACAGTACGGTTTTAGAAAGAAAATATCTACTGATGATCTCCTTGTATGCCTAACAGAGCACCTCCACCAAAACATTCACCGATTTGGTGAATCTGGCCTGGTTGCTGTCGATATCTCCTATGCCTTTGATAGAGTTTGGTACCCTCCTTTATTGATTAAACTCTGAGCTATTAGTATTGACTTTCTTCTAAAGAACTGAGTTGAGACTTTCCTTTCTGACCATTCAATCAAGGTAATACTAGACGGTGTCGAATCTAATCCACATACCTCGCTGCAGGTGTCCCCCAGGGCTCTAATCTGTCACCACTTCTTTCTTAGTTTTCATAAACGACCTACCCTCAATCCCATCCAACTCACTTCACAGCTTTGCTGACGACAGCACTCTGCGCTGCTGGTATAGCTTCGGTAATGCAAGACCAGCACGTGCCAGACCTTGTTTGCGTGACCGTGAACTTATGTCCATTTCAATGAACTAGGATATAAATTTTATTCTAGATTGGTGCCACCGAAATCATGTTGAATGTCACGCATTAAAAACGAAGTACTGTCGCCTTTCTAACAACACATGCTGTCAAACACATCACACTATGGTGGACGACCTTGAACTAACTGCAGAACCATCTCTCAATGTCCTTGGCATAACGTTAACCGAAGATCTGCTTTGGAGTAATCGGCTCTGGCTTACTTTTTTTTTATTATTTGAAAAAAAAAAAAAAAAAAAAAAAAAAACTTATTCAAACCTTTTAACATTGTTTTCCATCAAAAAGCGATGTGTACTCTGAACCATATACCACCCGAAAAGAAAGTGATATAGTGATGTCAATAAAAAACCTTCATGAATGTGAAAGTTCGAAAACATGCCAAAGTGATTTTGTTTCAATTTCGTTCGATTGACTCTTCTTTGAATCCATATCACTATACCCTGTCAGATGTCAATGATGAAGCTCTTCCTTCTCAATCTGAGCGTTTCATCAGATAACTGCTTTGAATCACACCAAACTTTTTCTGTTCGAGTGTCATTAAGCGTGAGTGTGTAATGGACTTTCCGTATACGTGTATTTTAAATCTTGTTCATTGAAAAATATAGCACACTCTGGACCGATTGATAGCTAAATAGAAAGGAAACTTGATAGTGCACAAAAAATATGGTTTAAGGTTAACATGGGAAAGTTTGGCATCTATCTCAGGAACTTATAAAATTGAATTTTGAATTTAAATGTTGCAGGTGGAACGCCAAGGGGTTGTTTAGTATGAAGTGAAATTAAAGAAGAATATAAACGAAATCTATTAACTTGTATTTAAAATAAAAAAGGAACACATCGAAACGAATACCAGAAGAGGATGGCTCTTGAATGAGACAATATAGCTGGAAATTCAAAACAGAAAAGATTATTAAAATATGAATTCTATTAGACCTTCTGCAAAAAAGGACTGTAGCAATGTGAAGTTGTAGCAAAATAAATTAGAAAAGCTCTACTCTGAGCTGAGAAAAGGACAGGGCAGCAAAAGCGAAACAGGAGACTTAAACCCGCGATATTCGGTAGCTTTTCAGAATGATTGATGATCCATAATGAAGACGATGAAATAAACGAGAAAGAATTACTGCTTCTAGAATGAGTAGAACACTTTCAAGGATAATGGGTGGACTTTATATGATCGAGAAGAAAGTACCCCCAAAGAATTGCACAACTGGATTATTGAAAAGATCTAAAAAGATCTAAAAGATGATCAGTCGCTTTGCAAGTACTAAAAAGGAAGACCGTTGCTGAGCTCTAATTATTGGGTTTTCGGGAAAGACATAACAAATTTTGCCAAAAAGATGGCGATAGATAATCTTTGAGGTAGTAGAACTATTCGTATCTATATGTTATTGCATGGTCATTTGGCAGTTGATAGTTCTACCTTTATTCAAAAGAACTACGGAATTAATGATCCCCAAAAACTTCAATGCTAACATAGTTTTCAACTTCAGATTTTTATCTTGAAAATATTCATCGATTAGGAAGATAAAATTAAGGGTTTGATAGAGTCCAATCTTATAGGCCATTACAAATTTTATAAGCTCAAGCACATTGCATATGATCAATCCACAAACGTTCACGACCAACGAAGAAAATTGAGATTTGTAAAGCTGGCTCTACCCCATGCGGTGTACGTTCATGCGAATGTTGGCTTCCAACGTTTGATTCAATACCGACAACAACTAACTTTGGACGCTTGATATTGGATACCCGTAGTTTTAGCATCGGCCATGCGATGCGTCCTACCATCAAGTGTCTAACGTTGGATGGTGTTCATAGCATCGTGTAGAGCCGGCTTAAGCAAGCTTGATATTCGGGCTCGTCATTAGCATTAATGGAACGCATTTCAAGATTTGCCGATGTGGCCAGTTCGTCTCAAGCGACATCGAAAACAGAGATTTAATAGAGGTGGTAGGTGCTTAAAAATGACTTGTTTTTTGAGCTTCCGCCATGGAGCCAAAAATCAATTTGGATACATAATGTCGGCCATTGGATAGTTTTAATGATTCCATCAGTAAGGAAAGGCGACAGGCAGTACATTGAAAACTAGTTGTGTTGCTAGATATGTGACTCTGTAACATCCAAATAAAGTTTTAATTTACAATAGGCTTAGCTGACAGCACTGCAATACGGCAAATTCCGCCAATTCTTTCAGATCAACACAGGAGTTAGACTTGTGTATTTAATATTTCCATTGTTGTTCAATCTTATCCTTGAAATTGATGAAGAAATTTGACACCGACCATTTTTAAGGTATCGAAAAGGCCAAGGCATTTCCAATCAAGAACTTCGTTGTAGCGGTTGCGGTGAGTGCGACAGTGGAGGACAGTTTGTCCATGTGTTGAAAATAGAAGTTCGTCAGACATTTTTGGACACACAAAGTAGGCCAAAATCCAACGATAGCCTGCGCCGTCGACGGTTTCTTCAACTTTAAAGAAAAATGGTTCGTTGATGGTTTTTGAGCACACTCCGGCCCAAAGAGTGACTTTCTCGTCATGCAGTGGTGTTTCGTGAATGATGTATGTGACTTGAATGATTACGAATTAAACAACGATTGTTTCAATGAAAAGCGCTACAATTTCAGTGGGTTCCTTCGGTATGTATTGACTTTAGCAATGATGGTACTGAATGAAGTTTGAGAATAGTGTAAATTTGTCAAAATCGGCTAAAAAAATGCCAGCAAAGCCATAACACATAAGTTAGCATAATGCTACTGGCATTAAAGAAACCCCTTTGTATACCACGCTGGTCTTAAATGGTGGTTTTCATTTCACTAAGGTTAGAAAGGAAGAAATGCTCTGTTAATCATAAGAACCGAGCGAAGGACTATTCGTCGCCAATGCCCTCTTACTATCTGGATCAAGAAGAGTATCTGTAGGTCTTCTTAATGTTAACATCCAACCAGTAGTCCTGAAGATCCTAGCTTCCTTGCTTGTCCCAATAAAAAACTACAAAAAACTCACCCTTTCTAGTGGTCCCTATCGTCTATTGCCTATCTAAATGACATCTTCATCTACGGTAAAAACCTTGAGGAGCACAACAGCACCTTAACAAATTTATACGAAAAGGACTTAAATTCCCCTTGTGCGAAGAAGCATTTGAGGTAGTCAAGTCCTGCTCACAATACTTATCCGCTTAAGCCGCTCTTACACATTGTTAAGGACCTCATCTATCCAGTTAGTATAACGAGGGTCTTGGACCCCTAAAAACGTAGGGTATATAAGGCAACGAAACGTAGCTTTATTCCCAAGTACTGCCGTAAACTTAACTAAAAATAAAACGTTCTTCGTTCCTTCTTCCTCTCATTATGCACTACGCCTCATTATATTACAGTTTTTATGCCTCACCCTACAAACCCATCTTCCATGTGGTTCAACCAGTGAAGTTGCACTGTTTTCTCATTGGTTGACTAAGCAATGGTTCAACCACTGAATTTTTACTGGAAACCAGTGAACAGCTACTGATTCGTTTTAGAGAGTTCGTTTTTTTACTGTTGATCTACCCACCTTGTGTCTATGCTCACTTTTTCTTGGGTGGATTTATGAAAAAAAAAAAAGTCTGACTGTGGACGAAATAGAACATAAATTCTTATGTAACGTTTTGAAAGAACGCTATCAAAAGTGTATGACATTTTTCGTATAATTGTAAAATGCACTCCATAAATATGTATGTGTTTGTCATTGCACAATATAAATATGTGTTTGTCATTATGATTTTCACATCAATTTACATGGAACTAGAAGCTGTGTTAATGTCATTTGAACAAATGTGCATAGTGATATCAATATCTCACAATATTTCCCCTTGATCATATCTTTCAGTTTTGTCATTTTTAACACCAGGCCAGGAGGAGGGCTACGTCCATCAAAATTCGTATTGTCTGCCGATAATGCAACATTTTGTGAATTAACGGTACTTTTTGATATAACACGAAAAAAGTGATTCCGAAGATTCTGCTTTAATTACCGCTGTATTCCAAAATCAGCCACAAGTCACAAACCAATCACAAGCGATTGTCTCAACTTGAAGACCTAAATGAATGTTCATACTTCGTCTTTTTACTATTTTAAATTGAAGATATTAATACGCAACCTTTTTTTTTAAATTGAATCTTCCACACTACAGAAATTTAAGGATATAAATTAAAATTTCCGTCGGGCAAACAAATTGATCCCTTATTATAATTAACAATATTTATTCATTTACGTAGGTCATATGTATACAAATACATTTTATACGTTCCAATTACATGCTCCAACCTCAACGAGATAAACTGAAAAAGCTCTTAATTTCTAACTAGCTTCATCCCTTTTAATTTAACCCCTAAGAAGAAATACGGTAACAGGTGGCAAAATACATTATCCTTAAATACATGACAGACAAGGATACAAATTTTTCCTGATTGTATAGAGATTTACGGGATTCCTTTGTCACCCCCATCCCCCTTCTTCCTGAAAAATTTTCAAGGGATGAACAAGTTATATCAAACGATTTCATTAAAATCAGTCACCGCATGGCATACATCACGAGCTGCTATAGTGTATATACGGTTAAGATTTGATGCTCGCACACTTTCATTTATATAGGCTGTCGTCCTTTTTGCCCCTTTCCTTTCAATAAGTCTCTAATCCGCATTATGTCATACCTTAATTAATCTCAAAATAATGCACAGTAATATACCGGCATCCGTTATTCATTAACCCGGACAGCCGGGGGTTATCCAGAATCACGAACAAGGACCAAGGACTGCGAGAACAAGGAGGGGCTAATGTCATTTAGGGTCCTTTCAATGGCTTAAGTGAGTGGTCTGTAGTGGATCCTATTTATCGCTTCGTTGGGCTTTTAAAATTTCCCAATTTACTAATCGTTTGCTGAAGCGAACGAACAAAAGAACGAGCCAAACAACGACGAGAACATCTTAAGGGCGGCCCAAGGAGTGGTGACGGACGTTGACTGCTTTAGCACTTAACAACGAGGGACTTGAACAAATGAAATTAAGGAACATAATCTCACCCAGAAGGGATGTTTTCGTTATAATTACGTTCAATCTCTAAGGTGTTATTTACCTGAAGCAAATTAAAATTTCACACAGGTATAACCGGAAAACTTTGATTGCACCGCGGAAATTGGTCTTATAATTTTGATTAAAGATGGGTCACCTACTTAGAGAGCTCTTGATTGGATCCTCTGAAAGGGAAACTCAAGACTAATTATCACCTGTAAACTCTTAACACCATCTTCCCCTTCAATGGTTTATTCCCCCTGTCCCCCTCCGGCGCTGTCAATTGGGTCTGTATCCAGGCATCGTATATACTTAGGCTTCCACTCTCTGAGCTGAGACATAAATCAGGACCTTTTTAGAATGAAATATCCTTAAATTTCAGATGTGTTCTTTCAAGTCGATGAAAAATACTATAATTTATCAGAGGTTAAGAACTTATACAGCTGCTATTGTGTGACACAGAATCCTTTAGGGTGGGTAAAATACAAGAAGGGTGACAAGTAGAATTTTGCAGGAACAGCCGATACCTATCAAGAGGTTTCCTGTTTGTGTTTGACTCTGTTGTTTCCTTATCTTATCATTCATTCGGATCCTTGAGCATTTTGTACGTAAAAAGCTTGCGTAAGGATAATTTGTCATTGTGTCGTTCCGGTATCAGAGATTATTTTAAGACGAAAGGATAGATTGAAAGCGGGCGCCAGAAACGTCAGAGGGGAGTTATTCTTAAATGTAGAACAGTATATTTTTGAAATTGAATTTAAGATTGGTTGAGGATTAAAATTCTTTGAATTTTGCTTTCCTCGTTTTTTCTCGTCTAATCTACCCTCTATTCCTGTACAAGGTTCTTCACTTCCAAGCATCTAATTTTAACATACAAGCCTCTGCTGTAAAAACCATGGTCTGCCGGGTATAGGTACTCACTTCTACATCAGAGCACTATAAACTCTTGACCGTGTTTGAGAGGAAGTGCCTTCATAGAATTATTGGCCCATTTTGTTTAGACGGACGACTTTGGAAACTCTACAGCGACGAGATCTACGAACACTAACGCGGCATAGATGTCGTGAAGAAATTAAAGCTCGGTAGTCTCCGATGGGCGGAACATCTAGCTGGTCTGAACGAAGAGGAGTCTGCTCGGAAAGATTGTTACGGTAGGATCTACGGGGTTTGACATCGAGCTATACCAAACATCTGCAGGAAGGATAGCATAGACGAAGCTCGAAACCACCTCCATCTTATCTTCCATTCTCCCGCGTGACCTGCTTACGCCATTGCGCACGGGCTGTACCACGTATCTAGCTGCTATATCAGCTGGTATTTCCTGGCCTTTCTCTGTTTCTTTAAGCAATACGACCTCATCATCATGCCCCATCTCTACCTCATCATCATGCCCTGGTGATCGCTGACTGCCGTTCAACCGCCGTTTTCAAAACAGCCCTGTTTCACCCATAGGTAATAATTTGGCTTGCAGTATGTAGGGAGTAAGTCAATTACTATCCTGACATACATTATTTGTATTTCAATAATTCTCCAGCAGCTTTGCTTGCTCTGCAGGGTAAAAAAAAGAGCTTGGAATTAACCAGTCTAGGTGTGTATCTCCAGTGTTCGGTGTATTTTATTTCAGTCCAATCGAATAATACCCTTTTCCCTAGACTGCTCAGTATCTCAGTAGCCGGTTCCGGTTTGATGTAAAGAATGCCAGTCTCCTGACCGGCCAAGCGACCGGTATTGACTTCGAAGCCGGGACTCACATAAAGGTGACACGACTAAAGCGCGTAGTCAGAATTTCCCAAACTTATTTCGAGTTACCCGAGTAAAACTAACTTCCATCATATGTCCCTTAAAAACCCCAGCGACCGGCGTTCGCCCGTTGTAAGGTGTTGTCCGAAGCCTTATTACGCTATCATGTCCCCTCGAAACTCGTGTCATTAGATGGCTACAATCAGTTCAGAAACGATCGAAAAAATCGTTCTGGCGGTGGAGTAGCGATATATGCTAAGAATAACCTAAGGTCTGTCAAATTTAAGGAATTCGTATCTAAAGCTTTGGAGTTCCTTAGCATTGTAGTTAGCTGTGGTATTAGCAAATGTCTCGCCACTGTGGTTTACTGCCCTCCTCGAATTTTCTCGCTCACTGAAGCTAGCAAATTGGAAGAATGGATGTCCGTAGCTACCCATAACTTTGGGAATGTCGTAATTGGGGGAGATTTTAACGTGAACATTTTAGCCAATAACGTACTCTCTAGAAACTTCCACAATTTCTTGAAAACGTTTGACTTGAAACCAGTTAACCAACTTCCGATGTGTCTAAATACTAATAATCCTTAAAATTCCCAGTTAGAAACACTCAGCAGAAATTGTTTTTCTTTCGCGATTACAAGTCCATCAATATCCAAGCACTACTCCATGAATTCTCCTCACTAGCCTGGGCTCGAATTTACCGCCTTCCTGATATAGACGATTAGAGCACTTCTGTTCGCTGATTTACCATCTGCATTAAATCTTTGCCCCAGTTCCAACGAGAAGCATATAGACCATATGAGATTTTCATCCTTAGCCGGGTCTCTCTCTGATTCGAGAAAACTTACATAATCGATCTCAAAAAGTTTGGTTCCAAAATTCATTTTCGGATCCTTTACCAATCACGCACGGTGTTCTATATTAGGACCGTTGATTTTCAGCATGTACATACATAAACGACCACAGCAGTATCATGAGGAATTTTAAACTGCACATGTATGCATATGATGTCCAAATTTATTTAAATCGTTCCATTGGATTGGTAGAAGACTGTGTGCACAACATTAATGCCGATCTGTAGCGTATCTATCAATGGTCTTTATCCAACCACTTACTGCAAAATTCTTCTAAATCCTTTTGCATTCCAATACATATATAGAAATCAGTTAGACACTTCTTTCCTTCCACTTATCATTCTCATGAACACGTGCTTACCTTACCAACTTCGAGTTAAAAATCTAGGAGTCTATCTGAACTCACAATTAACCTATGTATTCTACTATGTATTCGGATCTGAAAGTTCTATTTTTCCGAATCCCATATAGAATACATAGTTCGGAATTTCCGAATTCAAATGAAATTACTTTCAGATCCGAATGCATAGTAGGCCCCCTGCTGTGATCAACGACGTTTGTGACTGTATGCTTTCGTTTTGCCCCTAGGAACTCGTTCAAAATTAATTAAAACTCTTATTTTACCGCACTTCGCTTGATCTTTCCTTCTCTCAATGCATCATGCAGTGATAACCTCAATGTAGGCTTCATTGATTGTACAAGGTTTGTTTATAATCTTCGCAAATCTGAACATATAAGTCGATATAGTTCTTCCAATATCTTTTCCGTATGTAGGTATTTATTGCTCAAGGCAATGACATTCATTTATAAACTTCTACACTCTGACCGTCCATCATACCTTCATGAGTATTTTCGATTTAGTCGTACGACAATTAGAATACTATTTATCCTTCCCATTGTATTAAAGACGGAATACAAGAGGCTTATAAGCCTAAAGGAATTAACCTGGGTGTAATCAAAGCGCCCTGGTTTGGGTGTAAATACAATATTGACGTTCCTCCGGACAGATGGGATATAGCCAAGGGATTAACTAATAATCCTCAGAGCTATTCCAATCGAAAAACCTATCGTACTTTAAGGATATCATCACTATGCTATATTTTATTCAAAAATAAACCCCTATCACTAAACGATTACAGCAATGACTGAAAATCTCCAAACAGCAATCAAAATTCATAATTCACACAAATGTAGTATGTAAAATCCATTCTTTAGTTAAACCTTTGCTTAATTCGCTGTCCCCAAAGGACAATTCCTGGCCCAGTTTTATTCAATCCGTACATATAGCACACACTCCTTCATGTCGTGAGTAATAGTTCTATACATAGTTCCATATGACTGTCGGTCATTTGGTCCTACCGAGGATTGTATCTAACGAGCCAAGTTTAGTCTGCAGGGCGTTTACAACTGCTCTGTAATTAATGAACTGTCATAATCTCCGCAAATCGTGCTACTTCGCAATTATAACCGTATATTAAGTCATTATATAAACCATTCAGGTATTGCTCCAAGTACAGAAAAAAACTACATCATTGAAGAGGAGCTAAAGAAAAAATCACTTCAGTTTAAAGCTTAAAGTTTCACGTTAGAGCTGGCTCTCTCTAAGGATACAAATTGCGTCCTGCAGGCTGTCCCAGGACACTGAATGCATTCAATCGACCGCCTTCGAATGAATTGTAGACAGACTTGAATGAATTCTAGTTAATGGAGCCTGGCGCGTAGACGGACACTAAATATCGTACGATTAAGCTGCAATTTAGAAGGTTTCATTCCTCTCTCTCTATCTGGCTGTGTGTGCGGAATCCTCGAGTCCATTTCAAAGGCATTTGCTGGACGTTTCACGTACAGAAGCACTTAGGTAAGCAGTAATTGAGAATACGTAGAATACGGAGGGACGATTCCCAGTAGCTTCTGGACTATATGCCATTCGCATAAGTAACAATTTTCAATCTAGTCATCATGACAAAGGACTGTACGCATCGGTTGAGAGTGGACGTAAATTATGCAAAATATGAACCTGCTGGCAAGCACTTCTGAACAAAACGTTTTTCCCAAGTGAACCTATCTATCTATGTATGTATGTACACGTACAAGAGGCATACGCTCTTTCACCAAAATCCTGTGAATGAGTAGTGATTGGCTACGAAAAGCCCATATTACCAAAGCCGCATAATCATTTTCAAAAGCACATTTGTTTACGGAGTAGGATGTTTGTTACCGTCACTGCCTACAGAGTGTACATATGCAATTTAGCGGCACTGGCTGCGGTCTGCAGCGGAAAACCATAGTAACTTTAAAACGCACCACTGAAATTCCATTTCCTTGGACTTTATTTGGTGTTTAAGCGCATTTAAGGGGGATTTCGCAGCTAAATTATGATGTTCACACAGCAATATTAAAGGGAGTGTTTATATGTATTTACATTGAATTGAGATAGAATTTAAACTGGTTTCAGGGTTGCAATTAAAGCATTGGCAGTTTACACAGTCCAAAGTTATTGATAGGAGAAAAATCAATGATATCCTTTGACAGACTTCTTTATGAAAACTTACTTCATACTTTTCAGTGCTTTGTCATTTTTCTGGCCAGATGGAAATTATTGATTGTAGAGAACTTTATTGAAGGTAGATTCATTTTAAAGCGAAAATAGCATTGAACTGTGCAGTACTATAAGGGGCGCTATTATAACAGCAGCGGAAACAAGCATCGGTCCAGCGACACTGGATCTCGCACACAACCTGGCAAAAAAACAAAACGCAGAACGTGCCCCCTTCAAAATAACGTGAACTCTACAAAGGACCCGGACAAACGTCATCAACTTGAAGGGAAATTTCACCGGGAGGTAAAGACAAGTGTCCAGGGTGATAAAAGGCAGAAGATAAATGAGCTCGCAGAAAAAACAGAAAACGCGGCAAACACAGGCAACAATAAAGTGCTGTACCAAATCATTAAACAGCTTTCGAGAAAGCAATCTACTAAAAAGCACGTCGTTAAGAGTGCGAATGTAAGGCTGCTGTGCAGCGACGAGAAGCAGCTCCAAAGATGGAGAGATTTCTTCTTCGCTGCCCTGAATGGTTCACTAGCGCACGAACCTCACGAGAACGGCAACAATGCACAGCCAATAAGAATCACCACCAGGACCCCATCCAAGACGGAAATAGTAACCGCAATTCATGCAATGGCCAATGGTAAAGCAGGTGGAAAAGATGGCATCCCGCCAGAATTGTTAAAAGCCGACTCAAACCTCATAGTAGATGCGCTATAGCCAATCCTGGAAAAAGAATGGAACACCTGTACCTTTCCGGAGGATTGGACGGAAGGTGTGATTGTCAAAATTCCACAAAAAGAGGGACCTAACGATATGCGACAATTGGAGAAGCATCTGTTTATTATCAACTGTGGGCAAAATTTTGTCCCATATGTTACTATCTAGGATAAGAGAGGCAGTAGACCGAACGCTTTGGAGGCGGCAGGCCGGATTCAGGAAGGGCCGCTCATGTATAGATCATATTAACACCTTGAGAATCATAGTGGATCAGTCTACTGAATTACGATCCCCTTGCTTTGGTACACTATTAGAAAACGTCCGACTCGGTTAATAGGAGCTTTATATGGCATGCCCTACGGTAACGTGGACTGCCTGATAAAATAATAGAATTGATAAAAGGCCTATACAACAAATCCAAATGCAGAGTTCTTCACAATGGAAAATTGTCCGACAACTTTGAGGTGAGTTCAGGAGTAAGACAAGGATGCCTACTTTCGCCTTTTCTATTTTTTATAGTAAAAACGTCATTCTTGTCAGCGCTCTAGGTAGTAGAACAGGCGGCATACAATGGGGTTTGCTGGACCGCCTTAAGGATCTCGGCTATGCTGATGACACCTGTTTGCTGGCCCACAAACATCAGGACCTCATGTTTAACAATTTGGCAACAGAAAGTAGTCCAGAAAGCATAAGGTTGAATAAAATCAAAGAAATGCGGATACATGCAAACACCCTTTAATAGACAGCGTCGAATAACCGTGACATGGAACTGGCAGATAAATTCTGCTACCTCGAACGTCAGTTCCAGACAAAATTAAGCACGAAGCTCATATGCATGCCTGTTCCGCATGTGGAGACCAACGGAGCTCTCAACTAACTCCAAATTGCGGCCGTTCAACTTCAACGTTAATGCGGTTCTTTTGTACGGTTGCGAAACTTGGAAAGTCACCTAATTCATCACAAGGCGCCTAAAGTTTTCATCAACAGATGCCTAGTTCGTATCCTAAAAATCTGCTGGCAAGATAGAATTTCAAATGAAGAACTATGGCGCCGTGCTGACCAAGAAAGGATAGACGACAAAATGAGGCGAAGGAAATGGAATCGGGTGGCCACCCCTTCCGACGCGAAAACGAATATCTAGCCAAACAGACTGGAATCCGCAACGAACCCTTTGGGCGACCCAGAACAACGAGGAAGAAAACCCTATTAGCAGAGGCCGCAACAACTGGGAGATCCTGGACAGAGCTGAGAGCTGTCAGGTAAAACAGAGTACGCTGGAGGGCAACTGTTTCCGCCCTATGTAAAGGAAAGTAGTAAGTCAAGTACATAAGTCAAGAATACTGCATTGCTAACTCCTTCTTAAGCAGAAACTGTAGAAATCGGAAAGGCCTGTTCAATTATACCTTGTTGAAGTGGCTTACCCATGAACTGAAATATTTTTTTTATCAAAAAATAGTAAAATGGAAGCGATTTTTCGGGAAAAAAAAACATTTGAATGGGTGAAAATCAGACAATTTTTTACCAATCAAAACGATTCTAGTTCATGCGATAGCCACATCAACAAGGAATAATTGGGAATTTTTAGTTTTTTTTTTTTCCAGATCATGCAGTCGCCCAAAATCATGCTCGCCGTCATATTTTTAATGTTTTTTTTAAAAATCATCATAAAACTCTAATATTATATGAAAATATCTCGATATCTCTAATATTTATATGAAAAAAAAAATGTTTCATAAATTTTTTTTTTCAATCGTAACCAAAAAGACCCCATAAATTGAAAACCCTAAAGTACCTGGCAATACTCATTCTTTTACCTGCCTTGCTCCACCTTACGAATGTTAGCATCGTTCACTAAGCTTTCTTAAAAAGTTTCTCTACGGTGCTTTTTCTATGTTTTTGTCATGGCTTCATTTCGAAAGATTCCATTCCAGCTTACAAGCTTGAGAATTTAGAAACAAACCAATGAAAGCACATGTTTTCGAGCTTTAAGTTAACTATTCCCCCCATGTAGGCGTAATTTTATGGATTACAAATAGAATAAATTTCATTTTATTGACTTTTTGTACTATGCTGTTACTGTGGGTTTTTAATGGATATTTACTTACTTCTCTACATTATGATCGTGTCTTAAGAATTTTTGATACAATTTCTAAATTTTGTTGGACTCTATGCTATTACTGGCAGTGAACTTTTCAACTGAAAGCTTGTCTCATACGATGAGATTCGACATAGACTATATGTATTATAAACTAAACTAATTATGGTACATACCACCCTTTCTTGAATATTCGCTTTTGGAGATATTCCTTCCACCGTAAATTTGAATAATCTGCTTTTTATTGATTGATAACATTTTATAAAGAATGCTTCAAACGTTTCTAGAATAAGCCAAAAAGAAACAATAGAAATTTATTGATTGGCGATATAAGGGGCAATATGACAACAAAGGCCAGCATATAATTGGTTGAGTTTTTTTGATTGTAGTTATCCAGCGCTTTTTAATTGAGTGTGCAATGAAGGAATGCTACTCAATTTCCTTTGCTCCTCCTCCTCAGGAGTGAACAAATGCATTATGAATGCAAGAAAAATCTGTACTAAATGGACCGTACTAAAATACATACTCCTTTCGTACGTAGGACTTGGCTAAAACCAAAATTCACTCCTTTTTTGTTTATTTTCCTGATTTTCCTTTCCATCGCAATGATCGTGCTGATCGTACCGATGGTGGAGTTCCTAGCTATGTTTCTTCTAGAGTAGTTTTCACGAATTTATTGCCGTTGAACCCACGTAGATATTTCCTGGAATCTTTGGAATTACACATTCTAAATCAACTCCCTACATTTCTGAACTGTCAATATCCTTCACTACTTGATGTTGTTTCGGCTACTTAGACGGAATCATTGTTAAAACTCACAAATATACCCTGAGAGCTTTCTTGATCGTGATATATTGTTTCTATTCGTTCTGTTCATTTTCATATCTTGATTATAGCAACATCAATTTAGATCGGTTTTCTGAATACGCCTCTTCTTTTCCATGGAGTGATATCTAAAACACAACTTGTTTTGACACTAAGGTTGCTGTCTTGATCCTCTTTATTCCTTTCTTTAGATCAGTGAATCCCAAGTGTCAGTGCAGTCATAAGAAATTGCCGCCCGTCTTCACCCTATCCTTGGTTTTCTCGTGAAGTCCGCGAATTCCTGTACAGACATCGCAGGACTATAATCCCGAGTTACCTTAATGAATACAAAAAGCTTCGCAGCCTCCTCAACAATAAGTCTGCCCGTACAAATTCGTTCAAGTTTTAATGCAGTGTGCGAGCGGCCTAAGGTTAAATCCTATAAACGTGAATATTATTCTCGCAACCTTTTAAGCTGTAAACAGATCTGGTCTAATCTTCGTTCGCCTACTCCGTTTAATGTTGATGTAAACCTTCTTTATTCCAATTCCAGCTGTACAAGAGGTAACGCCTGACCTGCGCGATTTTAGTTCTTCTTGATTTCTCTTGATCTCGCTTTTGCCATCTAAACTTAGCCAACATTACCTCTTTTCATATTTATCTCTTCTCTTCTTTCTAATAGAATGCTACCTCATCGACTTCTTGAGCCACCGTAGGAATGTATCAGCACTGATAAAATTTTATCGCTACTATCATTGAGACTGTTCCATCGAAATAAACGCTCTCCTATCTCCACGGCAATCTTATATCCGCAGATTTGCCCAATCGTCTCACTCCCACCACTCGCAGCCCTTCTATTCGC
The DNA here is from genome assembly GCA_949987705.1 of Thereva unica. Taxonomy (NCBI): domain Eukaryota; kingdom Metazoa; phylum Arthropoda; class Insecta; order Diptera; family Therevidae; genus Thereva; species Thereva unica. Next base: position 148,869,627 of record OX465283.1, read on the forward strand.
CCACTTAACAAGATAGCCATTCGTTTTCAAATAGAACAACTCGACTGTGGAGTAATCTTTCGCAGTCAGTTTTTCCGAGCTCCTACAACATTAAATAGTTCCAATGCAAGGTTAATCGCCCCTTTCTTCAACACCCCCCTGAACCCTCATAACCCTTAATCTATCCCCCACCGTATTAAGCTTGACTTGCACCATGAAGTGACAAACGACATGATGGACTGGTGATGTATGGATGGCGGTTTCTGAACGTAGTACTGCCACATAAAACCTGTGCCCTTGCGAGTGCAATAAGGTTCATTCCTTGGCTGGCAGTAGCGTTCCGAAATTGTCAAGGTACAAGAACATATCTCTGAACCTGCCTTTCTTCATTCTGGAGCACCTCAAGGCTCTTTTCCGAGCCCCTTGTTTTTCAGCCTTTATATAAATGACTTTCCAAACGTAGTCAAACATTCTTCTATTAATTTAAATGCCGATGATGTGCAGATCTATCTAAGTAATCCTTTTGAACCTATTGAGGATTGTACTGTTCAGCTAAACAGTGATCTGAAACGCGTGACTGAGTGGTCAGTTTGGTATAAATTACTACTGAGCCCTATCAAGTCGTCCTGCCTTGTCGTCAGCAGAACTCCTATTGAAAATTGTTCCCAATTAAAATTAATGGTAATGTTTTGCCCTATATTAACTGTGTAAAAAATCTGGAGGTTGAGCTCAATTCCAAATTTTAAGCCTCTGTAATCTAAGCAGAATTGTGTTTCGTAAGTTGTATGCTTGCATTCGTCAACTTTGGGTATCTTCTAATCTGTTGCCTCTTGCCTTATGTATATGACTTACGAAGGCCCTGATAAGGGTGGTGTGAATATAAACGGAGTGTACACTTAAAGTGAACGCTCCTGAGTGGAGTCATTCGTTAAAAGTGAACACTCGATTTGGTGTGAATAACAAAAGCTTGACAAAATTAAATCTTTCTTAAAATATGTAGGTGATCTGGGCTTTCAAGTCAGTGTAGGTGAAGATCTTGGCTTCCATAGGACAACTGAAAATAATTTGGGGGTGTGAGGTGCTATCAGCGCAAGAGCAGATGAATGGATCAAATTTTCGATTTCACGTGAAGAAATGAAGTACGCAAAGAAGGAATGGTTGGCAAAAAACCAATTTCCTAGTGCAATTGGTCTTCTGTATTGTATTATACATGACTTTTATCCATCAAGCATGAATATACAAAATTTTAATAAATTGACGAAATTGAAGTTTCCTTTTTAATTTTTCGCTTCATCAATTATTTCTTCATCGATTTCATCCAAAAAATAAATTTCATCACACATTTTTAATTTGTTTTTAATTCACGTTTTAAAGTTCCTCTCCACTACCCTCAACATTTACGAGCGTTCACTCACAAACAAACGTAAAAACTGAAGTTTATTCGCACCAAAATGAAATGTTCACTCTAAATGGAAAAATATCAGAGTGAACTACTTAACGAAACCTAACTAAGGTTTTTTTGATTCACGCCAAGCTAAGTGTTCACTCCAACAAAAGGAGTGAACACTTCCCCTCAGTTTTATTCACGCCAGCAAATGTCTTGTTTTACTTACGATAGCCTAATTTTTCAAAATTTGATACAGTTTGTTCAAGAAAAATACAAGTCGCGTTCAACGATACTCTTCGAGTTATTTTTAAACTGCGTCGTTTTGATCAACCCCCTAATCAACAGTTACAGCCTATTAAAATAGTTTCTACAGTTAAGAAGAGAATCGAGTTTCCTATGCCATAGAGATTAAGTTTGAAATATCCTGAAACACTAAATAATTATTCTAAGGAAACCAAAAACAATATTTCTCATTAAGTAAAACACATTTTATTTACTTTCGTTTATCACAAGGAATTAGAAGCATTTTTACATAAATTTTTCATGGTATTTTTTTTTACATCACTCAAATTCAATTTTTCTGTTTTGATTCTTTTTTTTTCTCTTAAATTTTCTTTCGTTTTTAGACAATTTACACAAATCTTGATAAACCGAAACGATTTGGTGTTTATATAAATTCATAAAAATAGAAAATAAAAATTTTTTTTTTGTTTTTTTTTTGTTTTCATTAATTTTATATATAAAAATGCGTAAAGAGAATAAAAATTAAGAAATTCTATATTTTTGAGGATATGTTTTTCATCAATCATTTTTTTTTTTAAATCAGCTTCTGTAGGATAGGATTTTTCACTATATTTTCGTTTCATTTTTTTTTCTTTGTTTATTTTAGTTTTGATATTTTCTTTTTTTTTTCAACAATGATATGGAGTTTGTTTTATAATTTATTATCTGATAAGCGATAATTTGCCTTGTGAAAATGAAAAAAATTCAACATATATGGTATTGTTTTGTTTTTGTTAATTTAATTTTTCTGTTTGTTATGTAGATACAAATTAATAAAACAACAATAATTATAATTATAATAATTTTCTTCATTTTTTCTTATTTTTTCTTCTCCCTTATAAATATTTTCTACACATACAGTTAGCATATTAACTTAACTATTATTAACAATATTTACATGAATGGCTTAGCATTTTAATGTTTGGTTTTTTTATGTATATATATATATATACTATATTTATAGGCCAACTATATGTATATGTGTATGCATTTCGTATTATTATAACGATATTTACAATATATAATTTTTTTTACGTACAAGAACTATATTACAAGCTATGTTTTTGTTGTCATACATGTTTTTTTTTTTGTTTTTTTTTTCTTTCTTAATAATCAAAGATGTTAAATTTTTGTTTTCAGTTCGTTTAAAAAATTGTGTTTACTTTTTTATTTGTCGTTAAAGTCATCGTATAAAACACGAAGACCTCCATTCATGACTAGGATAAAAATAAAATAAACACAAAAAATATTCTACATATATTTATATTTTGCCGCACAATTTACATATTTACATTCTTCTTCTATAAACTAGGCCAATTGCTTCCTAGGAACAAAGATTTTATTAAATTTTAAATAGCACATAATAATAATAACAATAACAAAATTAGAAAAATAAAAATAAATCATTAATAAAGGAAGGTAAGGACGAACATGTCACATGAACAAATTTCGTATAATATTTAATTACAAGCATTTGCATCAGGAGGTAAGCAAGCGATCTTTTTTGTTTATATATATAGAGAACACATCAGGCTGCCTAAGATAAAGTAAGATAAAGGTGAACACCAGTAAGCTTATTCAGTGTCTCCGGGCTCAAAATCCTTCAATTCCAGATGACTGGGTGTTCATTAAGACAGAAAGACAGAGGAACCATAGAAGAATATCATTTCATTGCTTCATCTTATCAACGAGGAGTCTCTCGAGATTTTGAAGAGGAATGAAAGCCGCCTAAGAGTATCAGGTATGCCAAACTAAAAAATATCAAAAAGTTGAAGCTGAGCAGTATTGGTGGCGCTCACATAGAACTGAGTTTACGGGTTCACGCAAGCCACAACAAAGTTCCACGATCAAAACATCTTTTGGACCGTTGAACCAAAGAGCATACTCCTGGGAGCATCTGCAGGTTTTTGAGATCATGCAGAGCAACCCCCAACACTCCAAGACAGCTACAGACAATCTTCAAACTTTTTCTAAGAGAACAAGAGAGCTCGGTACGGAACTAATTGTTGTTAGATTGGAGTTCAAAAAAGAACTCAGGTTCTTGCAGCCTTAAAATCAATAGCTTAAACTACGAAGCGTACATTAGGGAGTTATTTTCTCGCACTGAGGTATCTGGGAGTGATGATTGACCGAAGACTCAACTTCGGAGTGCTCTTGCAGGGCGCAGCGGAAAAAGTTTCCCCCATCCTAATAAATGGGAGCCTCAGGCCAAACCTACGCCTCCTTATCCAAAGAGTGGCTAGTTCGTTTCTATTGTATGAACACCAGTGTGGGCAGCGGTAAATAGATGGCTCTTGTGAGCATATTTGAGGGATCCATTTTTTAAGAGTCATTTTGATAACACCAGGCTAAAGTAGTATCTTTACGGCTCATACCGGTCTGAACTTGAACGTTAAGCAAAAAAGGGTAGGCGACTTTAGTCAGTAGGAATCTAATACTACTGTCTGGGCGTCCCCTTCCTCTGTTGTAGGCATGGAAACCTTAAACAGGCGGTTACACACATTCCCTGGTGGACATTCCCGATAACTAATAAGCTTCCTAAGTTCCACAAGCTGGCTTTAGGCATCCGCCACAGTTGAACATTTTTGTGATATTGAGAGTGTTGTTTAATACATAAGAAACGGAATTATGTAATTACAGTGAAGTGGACTGAGGTCAAAGTTAATTTGATTAATCATAGTGAAATTGATTGAACCTAAAGTAAATTTTTGACTGTGAACTTAAATGAACTGGCAATTTTAAGTCTGAGTAAACGGCATCTACTAGCATAGAAATCAAATTAACAGTGAATGACGGTACAACATCAAATTCCGATAAGTCCAACAATTTCATATTTATACATGGATATTTCGATTAAAATGGTGAAAATGATGCAAGATCAAACGCCTTTATATGAATTAAAAAGAAATTACAAGAAGGACTCCAAAGCAAGAAAATCTTTGCCCTGTTTTGAAAATCGATTGAAATCTTTTACGCAGTACTGGACCGAATTTCGACAAACCCACATGAAAATATTAAAAATAGGTGTAAAAGACTCGTCTGTTTCTCTGTATTATTTCTCGTATGACGTGTATTCGGAAGTAGAGGATTTTTACATAAACAGAAGAAGAAAAACTCGTGTTACATAACACAATAACATCTAACATATTCGAAGCATCCGTTATACAAAAAATTGAAATTGTAAGAGAGGAGATCAAGCTATCGCGAATAAACCTTCCTCGATTTTCAGGCGATTACAAATCGTACAGTTCGTTTATCTGTTCTGTACTACGATTCATCGAAATACCGAATTATCTGAAGCGCAGAACTTGCATTATTTGAATACCAGTGTGTCAGGTGACGCAGAGCATTTTACGATTACATATGCAAATCACGGCCCCGTGTAAACTTTAATAGTAGATCGTTATGAAAATAAGCGTCTCATTCTCAAGATCGAATTGAGGTTACTGTTCTCAGAGCAACTTAATCAAGCTGATACAGCAACACATATTAGGAAACTTCTGGATACAAGAAATGAGTGTCTTGAATCACTAAAGAATCTAGGTATCAGTACGAAAGGGTGGAATGTGTTGATAAATTACATCGTAGTTGAAAGGTTACCCCTGGAGACAAGAAGCCTCCGGAAGCAAGAGATAGGAGACAGGAAAAACCTTTCAACATTTGATGAATTAAAAACTTTTCTTGAAGGCACATTTTAAAAATTGGAAGCCTTGGAGACGTCTAGTCCTAGAGCCAGTAAGACGTTCCCAACATGACAAAGGTTTTATGCACAAAGAGGTATATCCTACATCTTGTGTTCTGGTTCACATGTGTTGAGACAGTATCTATAATTCGAACAGTTGGATATGAAGCCAAATGGGATATTGTGCAAAAAAAAGATTGTGTTGAAATTGCCTGACTGACTGCCTAAATGTAAATCTTGCAACCGAGCAAGAGTCTCAAGCGGACTTGATTGAATACTCGAATATTAGCCGTGCGTCAAATTCTCTTCTTGTTGGGCACGCGATGACAGCTACACAAGTTTTATTAGCAACAGTATTGGTGCTGCTCGGGAATCAGAAGGTTTTTAAATCATTGATTGATCCCGGATCTCCAGCAACGTTCATCAGTGTGCAAAGTCTCCGCCTGGAGAAAAAATCTGTTAAAGCCAGCATTGAATTACTGGCTCACAAAAATAAATACTGAAGTGAAATTGATCATAAAACCGCTAAACAATGACATCGTAGTCTGCATGCTAATGGGTTCGTACTAAAGAAGATAAAGTCAAGCAAAAGAATCGAACGTCGGCCATGCAGTCACACAACTGGGTTGAAACTGGCTGATCCTTAATATGAAGTACCTGGCCGCATTGATATACTGCTAGGTGCAGACGTCTATCCGCAGGTTGTCACTGGTGGTCTTAAGAAAGGGCCTACTGGAAGACCCGTCGCACAAGAAACTATTTTTGATGCGTCCTTCTGGATGAACTTAGTGAGAGAGCTAGAACGACAACAAAGAACATTTTCAAGTTCTTATCAATCATGGCGATAAAGTACACCAGCAAGTGCATCAACAAGAAGTGTTAAATGACACGGTGATCCCTTTGACCAACCAAGCAACCTATTTGTGCTAATATTGAACATTCCAATTTCGTTTGACATAACATTTCAATCTCATTCGAGGGCTTAGGGCTTATTATTTTCTAATACAAATTGGTATATTCATCTTTTTTTGCTGGTGATATCTTTTAGTTTTTCATGGTTTAATTGAAACTGAAGGCTTGAACTCTAAAAATTTCCTTCCCAATTGGTCATTTAGGTCATTTCTATACGTATCTGCTAGCATTTGACCTGCTGTTGATATTTCAGCATTAGAAAGTGTGTCTAGTTTGTGAAGAAACCCAAAACGTGTATGTTTCAGCTGGTAGGCCTTAAGTCTCATCCGCAATACCCTTCCAAGTTCATGTATACATAAAATTGGAATGAAACTCTGTGTTCGAAATTTATCTGATGGTGTTTTCCAGGTTTGCGGGCAATCTAGAGGCGCTAAACGTACATTTACTACATCGCACCCTTAGAATGAAAGTGACCTAACTCAAAAATTGCATTTTGTGGGAAATGAGCAAGAAAGTTTTGAAATAAGTGCGGTGTTGAGTAAATTTAAAAGTATCTGTCCCGTGTTTCATTGAAAATGATTCATTTTTTGCGTATTTATATATTGATCTTTTATGTACAGATTGGTAACATTATATTAAATTTAAATGTATTTTAAATATATTTTGACAATTTTAATAAGAAATGGTTTCAAATTAAGTCACTCTATGTCAAAAATATTCTGTAATTTCTGGGACTTTTTATGAGTTAAGCCTATTTAAGACGCAAGATGCAGCAAATGCTGATGGCACATTATGGTTTCAGTCATTACTAAAGATTACTAAAGAGACTCAATCTAAAAACGGTTAAAAATTTTTTGCAAATATTTTGTAATAAAAAGACTTATTATAAAAGGAGTCAGTTTAGCACCAAAAATAAAATGTACTCATCTTCACAGTATTTGCAATAAACTGGCACAATACTGATTCCGTCTCTTTCACATAACAGGCATAGGTGATTTGTGCGATCAACAAAAATGACCGATGTATACGTTATCACTTTTTTACTCTTAATTCGGGCTCTTTTTCGCCATAGGGTTTTAGAGTAGGCTTTTTAAGGTCAGTTTATAGCAAAATCAGAATTTACAGGAATTTTGAGTTAGGTCACTTTCATTCTAAGGGTGCGATATGTATAATCCGTTAATTCAGTAGTCTTCTTCTTATTCGTTACAGAGGTCCCGTTTACTTTCTATGAAAATTTCCAGCGAGGTTAGCATTGAGGCAACTGTGTTCGCATCCATTCTCGGATTTTGTTGTGTTTGACAAGTTTTGTTCACTTCACCCAAGATATCTTCCCAAAATACTGGGCTTAAGCCTGGGGTAGTAGCACGTAAGTTGTTTCAATCGACCTCTCCATACAAAATTGTTTTGTAACACTTTTGTATGAAGAGGTCGATTGAAACAACTTACGTGCTACCACCCCAGTTATCATCTTGAGCAATTTTTGTACAAACGTAGAGCAGTAACTTGCCCCAAAGCGCCGAATTAAAATGTTTAGGGAGCATGAGGGACTCAATGGCTTACATACATCTTTGTAAATTTACAGTCCGGTATTCAAATGACGAAAAAATGTAATTTGTTTCCCAGCTACTACTATGTGATAGTTCTAAAATCAGGAATCACTTTTTGGATTACGGAGTTACGGTTTTATCAGGAGTCGGGAGCGTGTTGGAGAAGGAATCCACAATCTTTGGATCAGACTGAATGAGGAGTAACCATACTTTAAGAGCCCCTATGCATTAGGATGCTTGCTCAGCAATATTGAATATTTATTCTCTCTATCCAACACCATAATTTCATATTAAACCTAGAATGTCAAGAGACGGTACCAACATTAGTTCTACACTGACCACTCCCAGTAGGACCGGTAAGCTTACAGAAGTACTGAAATCAGCACTTACTGGTAAGGGGTAGGCCTTACCACTCCCTTTTACAGAAGTGCTTACTTTTACACACGATGTCATAGGGGGTAAGGCCTTACTATGGTACTTACCTTAGAGTACTTATAGAACTGCTTATCTGTAAGGGGTATAGTAAGGCAGCAAATGGAACATTGCGAAAAGAGATATTCATGGGCGCCTGTGGATATGTGATCCGGTGTCGAAATGCTTTTATTTTTTTCATCTTTTACAAATGCCTTTTTTTCCAAGCCCGAGAGTGGCTTTACCTAAGCAGTCCCCCAACTTAATTCTCCACTTCTCCAAAGCTGCTTGTCCTCCGTATCGAATGAGAGCCGCGCTATTGAGTATGCTAACGTCGCATTTTATGTCGACGAATATAATTGCCCGTTTTCTTTCTTTCTATAAAATTTATGAAAGCTCCAGGAAAGCTCCCTTGAGTCCGGGCAGATTCTCACTTGTTTGGGTATAATTCTGGACTACACCTTACCATCTGCCTTCTCTTGCAATGGGGTTTGTAAGGGCTCATCTAGCACCAAGAAAATAAGGGGTACCCCTTACCGGATGAGTACTTATTTCAGTGCTCCATCGGTAAGGCCTTCCTAGAATTCCTACTGGGACTGAAATCGAAGTCTTGCATGTATTGGTGGAAATAAGACAGTACATTTTGGAAGTATGGCACAGAAGAACCCAATTTTTGCGTTCCCAATCTAGATTACTCAATGTCCTTCCAAATTAATTAATTGATTCGAATATAAACACCATAGAGACAAAAGTCTGGTACCTTGTTGTCTTGAATTTTTTGAAGGCTACTGCTTTTATGCATATGCGTTCAAATTTTTGAAGCTTTCGATCTGACCCAGATAATAACTGGTTAATCTAGAAGACCATTGATAAAACCTGTACTCATACAAAAGTTGGTACTGTATAACTACTACTCAAATGACATAGTTAGGTTACTTGAACAGAACGAAAAAAAACCCTGATTCAAATGCTTTAAATTCTAAAATTGGACGGAATATACTTCATAATAAAAGCTGATGATATGACTGGTTAAAATTGGAGATCTTAAAATATAAATTTTTGTCTTACTTGAATTATATTCCTTGAACTAAAGTATATTCTAAATATATAACGTTAAACACTATGCAGTCGTGGTACAGTCGAAATATGCAGTTGCACTGCCTTATACTACGGCTTCACTGGCATTAGTTAAATTTAGATATTTTTAAGAGATCTAAAAAAATTTATTTAAATCGAAAAATTTCTTTTAAGTTTTTTTGCTTTTATGAAACGTTTAGAACGTAATTGGGGGGTTTTGTTTTTAATTTTTGTATTTTAAGTAAAAGATTTAAATATATCTTAAAACATATCAACAACAAATCAACAAAAATTAAATCTAGAAAGCAACTTACACAGCGAAGTAAAAAAGGAATGAAATTATTTTTAAAATAAATTCAAAATTCTTAATAAGTAAATATCACATACATACATATACAAAATGAATTTTAACAATGATTTGAACTTTTCGTTTAAATTTATCTAAATTGCCCTACAACCAACAGTTCTAACTATAAAATAACAAGGCCTATGGAAGATCGTTACAATTCTGCGGCGGCAAAATACAATCGATCCGTTTCTTCGTCCTATATCCCTATACAGATATAATAAATACCATAGAAAAGAAAATCCTAGCTCCTTCACGATATTAAAAAATACGAAGCATGCACTTAAAACAAGTTCGTTCCAAACACCTTAATCGTAAACAAATTTGATATTTTTTTTTTCATATGTGTCTTTTTTTTTTTAAATATACTTATATAAATGGACCAGTCTTAATTTTTTTTTAATCTTTAGTTTGATCAGTTAAACGCAGCTCTCAGGCCCAGGCAAGGTGTCTGTGATGATGTGATTTCTTGTTGAATTGGTTTTGTTGCCTATTGCGGTATTGTTGGCCCTGGGTAGGGTTACTTGATTAGCATTACCTAAACTAAAATCGATACTAGACGCTAAATAATCTGCTATAGACAATTCAGACTTATGTCCTAAATTAATGTTATTCTGCAGGTCAGAATTAGCATTGCAATAATTAATTGCTGTCGAATCGAAACGTTCGACATCCTGACGTGCCGCTAGAAGGTGTGGCGGTATGTTAATTGTATTTGTTGATGGTAAATTGTCGTGATACGTTTTTGTTGGAAGAGTCTCGTAAAATGGTTGTTGATTGTACATTTTCCTATTATCATCTGGATTATGCTGTAGATTATTTTGATGGCTAGATGGTGTCTTTTTATCAATTTCATCGAAGCACATCGATGTTGGTACCTGAAATTATTTTGGGTTAGTATTAAAATGTTATAATTATGTGAATTTGCTTTTGATAATTACAAAATTTGGTGAACTAAATGTTTGCTTTGCTATAAATAGAGCATTCGGTCGACTACCTAGTGGCGATGATGACGAATTCCGTTTTTGCTTCATACATAAAGAATTTTCGGAATCTGAAATTATAAAAAGGGGTTAGTAAATCTTAATGGTGTTTTTAAGACTATGTACTATTTGAAACCAAAAATCTATAGAATAATTATCGTAATAAACTTTTAGCTAAAAGGTTTCCAATACTGGAGTAAGGTTTCGCAAAGGCTCAGTGCAGATTGGCCATGTTTCCAATGCGACAGGGCTTGTAGGCCAAATCTCAAATCGTCAGTGATATATCACAGCGAAGTCATAAAGGGGTGGTGAGTCACAGTTGTGACTTTTTCGTAATCTCGTGCCCCAGTCACAAATTATGAAAATCACATACTTGGGATGATAGGTGTAGGTCACAAAGGGTTTTCAGGAAAAATACTAATGACGGAATTTTTTTTAATATTTTTCTTTTTTTGAGCAAAAACAATAAAAGAAGTATGTATTCGAACCAACAGGAATTGCATGTTTTTATTTTTCTAAATTTCCCGGTGAATCCGTCAAAATTCAATAAAACATTCGAGCTGTTGCGAAGAGGTTCTTTGGTAATCAAATTCCTTACAATTCACAGAAAAATCTACCTGTTTCCATTTTGGGGCATTCTTAATGATTGATTGACATTGCAGTTGTCAAGTTGATCACAATTTCACAACATTTGACCTTTCTTGTGGTGTGAATGTTGTGATTTTTCACAGAGCGTCTGAAATAGCTGATCAGTCACAAAATTCGTCATACTTGCTTACGACTTTTGACGCGATTGACCAACCAAATATTGGCTTATGAGACTGAGAGAATCCAAGACCTGGATCTCAAAACCCTACTTTCATAGGAACATTTTGAACTTGCTACTCGAGCAAGCGGTTACTGCGTTACAATCACGAACTACTTTCCCGGTCACATCAGGAACTACCTTCCCGAGATTGACCATTTTCGTTGAAATACCCTTAAGAAGGGAGTGGACAAACGGAGACGTTCTGAAAAAGTTCGATATAAGGATATTCAATAATGGCTACAAGACGTTGGAAGACGTCGGGAAGGGGTTTATTTAGAGGCCACAAATAGTTCATTATCCTAGCACCTTCCCTTGTATGCTAGTACCTTTCAACCGGAAGTACTGGTGATCATAATGCGCTGCCAGATAATGTAGTTCGAACAGTGGGCTAATCTGGTGTTGTGGGTATAATATTGCCGTGGAGGCAGGAGAGCGTTTATCTCGGAGGAACGGTCACTATGATAGTAGCGAAGTAAATTTTGGCAATGCTGCTACATTCCCACGGTTTCTTAAGGAGTCGATGGAGGAGCAGGCGGTGTTCGTCATTAATTAATGAAGAGCATTTGTCGCACCTTATCTAACCATGCCAAGGTGGATATCGAAACGTCGCCCCAAACGAGATAGTTGTATTCAACAAGAAGCCGCAGGTGGGATTTATAAATAGCATCACGGGCCGATGGCTGGAGGAGGAACTTGTACCTCTTTAGAAATCCCAAGTCCTCTGATGCATGTTTGGCGATTTGGAATATTTCGTCATTCTATCGCAAGTCTTTTGCTAATGTCACGCGTAAGATGTGTAGGGATGTGTCGGCCATTTGTTCAACTTCACCCACTGTCATGGATGGAGAGGTTGTTCACTAGTGATGAGCAAACGCAAGAACAAGACAAGACTAGTCTAGTTTTGTTCTTGTTCAGTCTATCTTGTTCTTGTTATGCTTGCTGTCTTGTTCTTGCTCTTGGTCTTGCTGAATGTGCAAGAACAAGACAAGACTGCAAGAACAAGACCATTTTTGCTCATCACCATTGTTCACCAAGAGTGCCACTTCGAATCTATTGCCGTTGATACTATTCCACTGGAGAACATTGTATGGGTTCTGAGTTCTGTTATTATTATTACTTCGCCATCTGGTCTCTTGCAATCTTACTTGTTTCACGATGCATAATACTCCACTGCGGCTGTCCCTTACTGATGTCTCTATTGAAGATATATACTTTGCCAAATCGAAGCCTCGGTGGATTTCATGCAAATTTCTTCTCCTTGCTATCAACTGCTTCAATATCCAGGAGTTCAAATGCAAGGTCCATCCCCTCCTATTTCAGAACCCTTCAGACTCCTATTAATCTATCCTGTCCTCTATTCGTTGCTTCGAACCAAGCTAGACATTGCACAAAGACGAGTACTACATGATGGACTGTTGGCACACGGGTGGGTTTCATATAATAATAATTAAATTTGTTTTCATTTAACAAACGTCAAACTTTTAATTTCAACTTTGCGGGAATGCGAGCGTCCCATGTGCCATCGAACCAAAAGCAGACATACATATAAAAATCTCCATTGCAAAAATCTCCACAAAACTCTCCATTTTTCACATTCTCACGCTTTCTTTGCATGAAGAAAGCTCCTGTTACAAAATCGTGCTTCTCGTGTGTGTGTCAAATCTGCCTACATTGAAGCTGAACCTTTTCTCTCCCTTTTTTGATAAAATATAATAAAAATATGGTTTTCAAAAATACGAAGGAGTTTATTCAATGGACTGATCTGTTATTATTTGTTTTTAAATTCTTAAAACTGTGCAAGGCAATTTATTTGTTAGCCAATACCTCCATAAATACCATTTAAAATTATTTACAAATATATTGATTATTTATATTTACCTTTCTGTGCATTTAAAATATCCGGTTGCTTTTCAATTCCTTGCTTCAATGTATATGCAACAACAAGCCTTTGATGTCCTGGACCAGTTTCTAAAGGAGCAGTTACTGTAACATCCATCCCTGCAAAAAAAATATAACGAAAGAAAGCTCTTAGAAAATAAATTTCAGATTCCCCCTTTTGTATACTGTGTAGAAACCCACCCAAATGCTTATCCTTATCGTCACACAAGCTCCTGGAAGTCTGCTCCCTACGTTTTCGTACAGCAATGACAACAACCAAAAGGACTCCAATGCCAATGGTAAGGAGGGTCCCAGTTAGTAAAGCTGCAAGCGGCAGTATCGATAATCCGATTGCACCATCTGCAAAATACGAACACACAAGTACAGGAAAAAACAAATTGAGGGTTCTTGTTTCCTTAAATATTTACAATATATCTTGAGGATTTTCCGAGAATGGAATAGTAGGATGATAAAAATTGAATGAGCTTTTTTCGGGGGAGTTTTGTGGGTGCGCAAAATTAGTAAATGGCTCCTGGTACTGGTTTTTGGGACTTTTTAGAGAGTTTCACCAGGTTTTCTTCCATTTGATTATGAGGCACCGATTCAACTTTTATATTATTTTATATCTCGAATGAATTTTTGATGTGCCCCTACTTCGGAGTCTGTCTTTTAGTGGAGCAGAAACTACCCGAAAACGTCTAAATGCAGGAGATCAAAAAGTATTTTAACTAATTTCAAATATACTCAAAAGGACTCTTCAGTTTTTATCCTCAAAATAATGTAAAACTTATGAAAAGACCCGAATGAAAAATTTAAATTTCTCCAAAAAAAAACAAAAACACCAAAAATTGAGAAGAAAATTTATTTAAACGATAGGTACACTTTCTTCTCCATGGCTGCTATTCAGTAATGGCCACTTCGTATATTTTTTTTTATATGTATATAAATAATATAAGGGACAGGTTTGAGGTCAAACAGTCCTAACAAAATTCGACGTTTCCGGTCAAGGGGAAGAGATGAAGGTTTAAGAAAGTTTTCCTGTCGGTATGCCATCTCGTAAAAAAAGGGACTCTCCTGTGGAAAAAAGAATTCTGTTAATGGATATTGCTTTTGCTTTTATAATTTGCATTTTAAGCAGAAAAATGTCCTAGTGGAGAAAAGTTCAAGTACCATTTTTATGAACGTTTCTTTATTCAATGATGATTTTTTTTTTACTTCATATTTTTCTTAAGTTGATTATTCCTGAATTTTTTCGAAGTATTATGGATTTTGGTGTGTTACGAGAATACATAGAGCTAACGATAAGTGAATTATACGATTAGAGACTTATAAAAATTATAATTTATTTTTGTTAGTATTATTAAGTATAGAGAATTATAAATGATGTAAAATTTCGTTTTTAAGATATTATTGGTATGTGCACAAATATTCGTCTTTATTAAATAACAAATAAAATCAAGATAACATCTAATTAATTATTAAATCAATTCGCAATTTCTCGTAGGATGAATTAAACAAAACACTCGCATATTAATAAGTTTTGGCAATTTTCCTTCTGGAGTGTCGACTGTTCAATTACAACATAGTGAGTACAATTTCGAACTTCTAAACCCTGGTACGAAAAGTATGACTGACTACCTGAGCACTGGCTCCTCTTCCATCCAAAACCTTTGAAATCAAGGTACTCTGCCATTCCAATGTTCAATTGAGGCATGAATTAACCACTTCAAGATTTAACGCTCGAGACTACGCTGATGATTTTGTGATAGCGATTAGAACAGTTCCGTAGCCTGCCGGAGGCTAGGAGGCCATGGCCGGGCCCCCGAGCGACACAAATATGGGGGGCGGCCAAGCCCTCAGAGATGGTTATTGTGTCTGCAGCATCAGGTAATGGCCATGAAACAGGGATCTGAGGGAATGTAATTGGACTATGAGTATGTCAGCTTCACATGCTTTCAATGAGATTGGCGAAATTTCGATATTACAGCAAACTATACCATATCAACTGGGTCAGGCTTGGTCGCAAACGATATTGGAAAAGATTCCCTGAAAATATAGATTTAAACGAACCATTACATTATTGACTTTTCTGAAGAGCTAGAATTACTATGCATGGTTCATGTTCATCAGAACGGGTACTACCTACGGAAAATAATGGTGAAAAATTAATCACAAATTCGCCAATATGAATCAAATGTTCTTTCTACACACCCAAAATTTTTGCAAATCGAAGGAGCCATCAGGATACGTTGATCGCTTGTGGGTATTTCGGACTATCATAGCGCATGGAAACAGCGATTTTGAGATTCCATTCTTTTATGGTGCGGACTCTAACAGACGAAAGCTAGAATGAACGAATGGACGCAACTTTGTTAGTCGCAATGCAATCATTTTCGTTTCTTTGTTTTTTAGGCCTATGACAACCAGTGCTGAAAGAATGAATAAATGAATCAGTGTACTCAGAAAATAAGTAAAAAATAGAAGAGAAATGAGAGGAATACAAAAACGATTCTGTGCAGAAATTGGCAATTCTACTGAACCTCCTAAGGAGGCACATTTTTGGCGACGGAAGTAGAGGTGCCGGTTCAAGGCGCGAAAAAAATTTAAAGTCCTAAATGTCCTCTTTATTAATATGTTTTTCCAAGGCCTGCAATATTATCGTCGATGATGAGGAGTGCAGCTCCTCAAGATATTGATAGAGAGAAGCTTACACTTGAGTGGATGCTTCTGCGGGCTACTGTATCCACTGCCGGCGTCGTGTTGGGTCCGGGTGGGCAGTGAGACAACACACCCCTTCCTTCGAAACTGTTATTTGGTAAAAATCTTTCCGAAAAAGGAGAGAAGGTAGAGAAGGTAGGTCACTCCGTTGGGAATCGGAAGATAGGCCGGCGATGTACAGAACAGCATTTGATGGGTGGCTAGCTCAGTCTAGCTTTACGCAGTGCCAGTGTGAGCAGCAGCGTTGAACAAGAGGGCTAACATCAGAAAATTGAAGGTTGCATACAAATTAAAGTTGGAAATAGATACGAGCGTGCGTTGTATGCGGAAAATTTTCGCTCAGAGACAGTTACGTGTTTGGATTCGTTCTAGTTTTTTACAAATAACCAAAAAAACTAAGCGACGAGTGCTTGTGTGTTCTTATGTTTGCGTATTTGATGTTATGCGAATGTGTCAATGCGTAAAAGTTGGAAGTTTATCAACTTTTGCGTGGCGTGCGTTCCGTTTACGTAACTATATGTCAGTTTGGATTTGAATGCACAAATGAAAATATTATAATCAAGCACGCACCAATGTACGCATGCATCTGTCTCCAACTTGAGCGTCCTTCGCGAGTGCTTCATAGGTATACAAGACCATATTCAACAATACAGCATGCGTAATAGCGGGAATTATATCCAGAGAGATACTGGCTAGAGAGTGCATACGTCTACCAACAGATTACAGCATCATTTACAAGGAAATGGAAGCTGGCAGTTGCTGCTTCAACCTCAATTTACATGACTTTAGAGTTTTCAAGTGGTGCGTAATATACCTAGGTGCAAACACACAGCAAGATCACTTGGAATTTGCATTTTTGTGAAGAACAGAACAACCTTTTGTCTCTTGTCTTCTCAAACCTAAGGCAAAACAAAAATGTTTGCTCCAGCTATGAAACTCTAGTAAAACTTCTCTTCTTTGCACATTAACATCATAAACGAGGACATTCTGGTCATTGAGACTGTAGAGGCATTTAGGCCAGGGGATCTGGTTGTACTTGATCTTTTTAATCACCAGGAATGGAAGTCAGACAGACCATCAAATATGGCCCGGAATACAGATAGAGCAAAAATTGATTTCGAATAGGGACTAGGCATCTATGGCCTTAGAAAAATTCATTGCCTCATTTATAAGGCTCTGGGTTATTCGCCCACAGTTTTTCAAGCTTAAAGGCCTGGTCACACCGAGCGCGGCGCGGCGCGGCGCGAATTCTGTTCAGCGATGTTTTTGGGAAAAATAAGTCTGTGATTCACACCAGAAGCGGCGCGGTGCGGCAATTTTATATTTCGCCGAGCGGCGAAATTTATGATTACTCAAAACCAATTTTTGCCGCCGCCGCCGACGATTTTTTTAGGTTTTCTGGAAAAAGCACCGCGTGTAGGCATGGAAAAATTAATCGCCGCGCCGCGGCTAATGTTTTCTTTATTTTTTCAAAAGTCATATTTTATTTTTACTCAGGGTAAGACAAGCAGGTGTCAGTCCTTGATTTTATTACTGAAAACTTATGTTTGAGTCCGTTCGCCATCTTTTAGAAAATGCAAACTGCTTCTTCACCCATTGACCCGGACCATAATATACAAGTCCTGCATTGGTTTTTGCCGAATTTGAATTAAACTTTTTTGTCTGGGCCATTTACTCAAACTTATTGGTGATCACCCCATTTGGGCTTAATTAACTCCTTCAGCTCTGGAAAAAATTTACTTCAAGCAACACAAAAATAAACCGCTATGTCTCACACGCCTTCCTAATTACGTACGCTATGGTAAAGGAATTTGTTTATATACAAAACAACTCGACTGTAGAACACTCTTCCACAATTACAATTCCTGAGCTCATATAACTACTAGAGTTCATCGCGCTTAATCTTCTTCGTACACTCCGAGATTGACTTTACACCATTCTATCCTTCACCTATCCTTCGAGCTAAGCTTACACCTAGATATTGCATCATGAAGAGTGCGCTCCAAGTGATGGATAGTACGTGGTACTTTAATTGATAGAATGAACGCTTCTACTAACTTAAAGGTAACATTCAAGCACATATTAAATTTCGTTATATTTATAAAAGGAAAAAAAATACAAAAACAAAGAAAAAAATTCAACATGAATGCGCCATTTTCCTTGAGTGAAAATCTGCATCCTCATGTCATATCATAGATATCATACAGTGATATAAAATTTTTTTTACCCCGTGAGACATAATTTGCTACCCCCATCCTCGTATGTCTGGGATATACCTTTTCTAGGGGTAAGAGAAGAAAGCACACAAAAAAGGTAAAAGCAAGCATAGCTCTTCCCCATTTTTTTTTCTTCACTCGTCTTTGATTCGGTTCAAAATACATAGAAGTACACTCCAGACCTAAGAGCCCATTTAAAGATCCTATCCCCGTGATATAAAAAGGACGAAGGTAGTTAAAAGGAGTTTCGCAAGGCAATATAGAATGTAGGAAAACGTATTGCGACCAAATCCTATTGAATCTCTCTCTCGCATTAAGTGTGCTTTGTAATTCGTTTGGGATCGAGGTTTAAATTCGTGGGCATTTATATTTCGGTTAATAGACCTTGACGATTTTCATTCACGATGGATATCCGGCAGGACACAAGGGTGATTCTGTGCTAAGGGAGAAGGTATCCTGTGCACACGAAATATATATATGTGTACACATATACACACAATCATGCATACACGATCCGAGTGAGTTTTTCGAGACAGGGGAGGGAGAGCACCTTTTTTCCCGTTCATGAATTCCACTTTGTTGTTATATCGTGTATCCTGAATTGTACCTTCCACTTTCCAAGCCATAGCTTCCAGAGCCCCCAGAATAATCCCCACCATCATCCCCCAGCCTAATATTGTTTGATGCTAGGAACTTATCGAGATCTAATAAATTTTTTTTCTTTTCTCTTTTTTTTTTTTGAACAACTAAGATTAACACTGCCAGGACATGGCAATTGTGGCTCAACAAAGAAAAGGAAAATTGGATTTGGCTCGTGTAGGCGGAAGTCTGGATGACGGAAATTTACTTTGTTATATCGTACACAATAAACTAAAAATATGTGGCGCAAACTGGTAAATATCAAACAAAGCGTGGAATGAGAAAAATACCTTCCGAGAGGCCCTCTGAACTTGAATCACAATAAATCAATACTTTCGCAATGCGGATGCTAAGGGCGATATTTTTGTATAACGTAAGACAGTTGCCACCGAGGAATGGGGGGAATGTGGCTAGAGGGGGGTAGCAGCAGAACTGACGACGGGGTGAACAAAGCACACGCCGACCAGGACATTGTGGGGGGGGTGTGGTATTGATTCTGATTCTGATATTGAAGTGTTAACTCAAATAAAAGGGCTCCAGACTGTCAAATGTCGTTATGATACTTGCCTCACAAGATTTGGATAATTCATTTGAAAAGAATCTTTATTTTTATCTAGAAACAAAATCGGTATTAGAAGGTCTGCATTAAGGGTGGTTGAACGTTAGGGTAGCTGATAAAAAATACATGGACACAAACAATATGCCGCGTTGAAGTCAGGCTATTTTTAACTGGAAGATTGTTGTTACTTCAACGATTCAAAAAAACAATCGACGCAGTTAAGGAAATCGAAGCCCGTTATAGAAATTGTTGTTTTCATTTTTGTAACAGTGAGCTTCATGCAAATCTCTTGGTAGTACAAATGTATGACTTTTAAGGGATCGTCTATTAATTACATGAGACATTTCAGAGGGTAGGGGGTCGAGCCGAATCTCACCCAATCTCACGTGGAGGAGAAAGGGGGTCCGGCAAAAATCACGTAATTATTATTTTTTAAATAAAAAGTGTAAAATTGCGAGGTAATTGGGTTAAATTAGGTAGAACGTGTTTCTCCACTAAAGACCCCCACTCACTTACAGGCCGCCGGTAGGCAGCGGTCAAATTCACGCCGTGAACACCCGTGAACAAGCGCGAAAGCGAGTGTGGTTGGTTTTACCGCCTAGCTTGCGCCATGCTTTCCGTTCCCAAGGGATACGGCATGAATTCTTGAAGTAAATTCAAGGCTCGAGACGGAGTAGAAGTTCAGGGGCCGGTTCGCTTATGTCGAAAACGGTAATTGGCTTCCGGGCGACCTGCTTGTAAATTGGGGCCTTAAGATAATCACATACATTTTTTTACTCGATTGGGCATTTCCTACAGTTTTCTATTCTAAGGAAAGGTCCATCTCGCTTTGGTTACGACCGTAAATAAGTATTTTTAGTGTAAATTTTAAAATTTGAAAAATCTCACGTGAGATTAAGGGGGGATTGAGGAGGTCGAGCCAAATCTCACAAAATCTCACCAAGGGGGAGGGAGGGTCGTAAAATCGCAAAATTCACTTCACGTAATTTATGGACGACCCTTAAGCTTTTGGTTTTGCAGAATAAAAAAATACGTTTTTATTTTAAAATGATCTTAAAAGTAAAAAATAATTTTGAATGTGAAGTTTTTATTGATCAAGCCAGTGTCGGATTAGCCACTAGGTAGTATAGGCGGCTGCCTAGGGCATCAGCGCCCAGGGGGACGCAAGCCGGGCTCTACAGATGTATTCGGGGACGATTTTTCTTGAAAAATACACAATATTTTAGCAATCTAATAAAATTCCACCGGGTCATTGACTCTCTTTCAAATAAGAGTTAGGAGATGGAGTAACTCGACGAGCGAGAGAAGCGTTGCATATATTTAGTTATTCCATTTATCGTACCTACAGGCATGCAGGCATCCTCTTGTGGTTGTAAATAACAGACCGAAGTTTTCTCAAGTATTAATAGCGTTTCAAAATTGTTAAACATTATCTTTGGAAAGAGATAAGAGTCTTTGATTGCATGTGCCATGGTCTACCCCCGCGATATCTTGCAAAAGTTCCAAACACTTATTCAATTCAAAATTAATTACACTGCCTAGGGCCGCAGGAGACCCAGATCCGGATGTCGGGGGGTCGGGAATTATAATTGGAAAATTCGGTCGCCATCTTGGAACTGCCATGTTTTTTACGAAATGGTCAGATTGCATTGTTACGCGAAATTTACATACGTGCAAAATTTTAATTCGATCGGTTACGTATATGGAAGTGGGTCAAAATCAAGTTGCAATATTTGTTTACATACAAGATATATACAAGATACATGTGAAGCGTATAAAAAGAGCTCAAACTCTTTTCAACAAAGCAACATTCATTGAAAAATATTGAACGGTTTAGTTTTAATAACAATTTCAAAAAGAACCCACCTTGTATAATTATTTTCCTATTACGTTGTTCACCAAATGTTTTCAGTTGCTCGAAAGCTGATTTAGTTCCCACAACAATTTATTCATTTCGATTCATAGTTATATCATTTGGTTATCAATGCCTCTAAGACTGTAAATTAAAATTTCTCTGGGGCGACAGTAATTAGTCAAAGTTTTGAATTTTGTTCTTCGTATACGATAGTCTGTCTATTGACAAACATCAAATCATTATGCATTAATGACATTCCGCAGTTAGGGGTTCTCATTTCACGTGAAAATGTCGGACCATGGTATGTATAATAATATCCTTACAATTTAGGGCAAATAATTTTCAAACCTGAATACCATAGTATTAAAAGGTTTGGCGTAATTAAGACTGCTTTAAATAGAAATCTGATTCGAAAGTACACAGCCAGTGCAGTGCATATAAGTGCAAAATATCCTTTTCAAAAATTTTGCATTACTTTATTTGTTGTTCGTTTTGAGTCCTCATAAAATAATGGCGAAAGTGATGAATCCACTTTTCTTTATGCGGCTGGTATTTTAGGAGCTATTGCACTTCAGCAATTCGGCTGAGAACTTTCCAAATTTTGCACTTAAACACTTCTGGCTGTGTACTGTAGTGGAGTAGATTTAGTAGAGGCATTCTGCCAGGAAGCCTATCCGGTGAACACTACTGTTCGATCGAAGTTTGACCTGGAGAACCAAGCACTATTAAATCATTCCGCGCTGCAAAGCGAAGTCAAAGCGCAGAGATCGACATTTAATCGAATTCAGTGAAGATTGCCTAGCAGAAAATATATCAGAGGTCTCCGAACACTTAATTTTCGTACGGAAGAACGAACTCCTGCGAATCTTCCAAACGTTGAATAATAAACAATCGGCGGGGCTCGACGGCTCCCTAATGTGGTTCTGAAACACCTACCCCTATCACTCTGTTCTGCAATGCTTTGAACAATGCATATTTCGCAGAGCAATGGAAAATGATCGTGATATATCCGATCCAGAAAAAAAATAAAGATAGATCAAACCCCGCTAATCTCCGAACCGAACAATAAGTTTACTTCCGAACATCAGTAAAGTATTTGAAATTGTAATTAATCGTTGGCTGGCAAGCTGAGTTGAGGAAAATAAAATAATTTCGGACAACCAGTTCGGATTCCGAGCAGAACATGGCACTATCCATGCTTGCGCAAAATTGTTGTCTAACATACACTGGAACTTCAGTAAGAAGTAGTGGAGGGAAGTGCCGACTTGGAGAAGGCTTTCGTCTCTGTATGGGTCGAGAGGATACTGCTAAAGCTGATAAGGCGATCCCCTGCTTCGCGTGATCTGCGTCATTATAACGGGGAAGAAGCTCCTGGTTAAAATTGAGAATTTTATTTCACAGGTCTTTGAAACTGAAAGCGGGTTGCAACAAGGAGCTGTGAACTCACCGCTGCTCTTCAACACTTATAGATATAAGCGATCTAGTTAGATCCTATCCGAGCGGGATTTCGCAAACGATCTCGTCACATACATGAGAGCAGCGAAGATTGAAGTGATCCAAACGCTACTAAAACACCAGTTCGAGCAAATCGAGCGTTACGCTGATGATTGGAAATTGAAAACCAATTGATCCTCTTCAGGACTCCTCTTAATAAAGCTTCACGTGATGCTAAGAGGAACTGGAAAGAGTTTTATATACGAAGCCATGCGGGACAGACGCTGGTAAAGAAACCCGAGATTAAGTATTCATGTTCCCGGGAATAATCTCCCAAACCACTATTTGGTTATCTACTACTTTGGTAGAATGTAATGAGCGCGAGAATCCTTCTCAGCTCTTTGGCCACCTTTGGGAGCTCGTAATTTTTTACGCCTGTGACCTTTTCCTTCAGTGGTCGAATGCCATCCTTGCTAAAGCCATGGCTAACTTCACACTTTGAGGAGGTCGATGATGGAAAAAAAGTTCTTCACGAAACAGATTGTAGAAAAGTCCTGCATGAACGGTTTGGGGTACCGATCCGGTATTACAATCACATTTAAACGGCAGTAGTCGCCACACGGCCGCCAACCACCATCCGCTTTCCTAACCAAATGCAACGGGGTAGACCAGTTGCTCTTTGACGGTCTGCAAGTACCCATATGTAGGAAATACTCCAACTCACGTTTTGCTATTTTTAACTTTTGCGAATATCGGTGGTCCCTTTGTTTCTATGTGGTGATTCATTTTGTTGTTAGTATAATTTTATTTTGGCTGGAACGCGTTTTTCCAGATTTTTCTTCAGATATTCCAGATCTTTTTATTGCCTTTGAAACCCCAAACAGCCCCGGGACCCAATAACTTGATTAAAAAAGCCCATCTCCCTAAGGGCACGTTGACCATCCCAAACCAATTTAGACCTGGTCCTACGGACCTTAAAACACAAAAATATATTTAAAATTCTATTATAAACTGTGAAGTCAACAAAAAATTTAAAACCTAGTGCAACTTGTCCATGATAGTTTTAACTGTATTATCATTCCTGAAAAGCTCTGACCACTTGGGCTTAAGACACTCTGTCTGTATATAGTGTATACCATAAATCCAAGCAGAACTTCTTAGCTCTACACAGGATGATCTAGACAGCAAAATATACCACATTTTGCACAAAACCACTTTAAAGTGGCGTTTTAGTTCGGTTTTGTTAAATCGCTGCACAACTAAGAAACTGAATTTAGTTTCAAACCTACTATAGTATGTGTGTGGCGATGATTCGGGAGTTAGTTAATTTTAGTTTTTTGCAATCAAATTCCTATTGGATAGAAGCTAAACATTTTCACTCTGTTCCTAGGTTTAAAATTGTGCCGAGGTTTGATGATATTGAATTAAAGTAAATTTAAGGATTTTTTTTTTGTGATTTAATTACGTGTGAATTACAGAAGTGATTTTTTTTTGTATTTTTAACCGACTTCAAAAAAAGAAGAGGGTTTCAATTCGACGTAGGTATGCTTTTTTTTGGTCCTGTTCCACACATAACTTTGTAACTCAATAACTTTTTTGCTTTTTTTGTTTTTTTGAAAGGGTAGTTTGCCACGGTGATCCCGTGCAAATTTTTCGTGTATCTGATAAAGGAGTTCGAAGTTAGGCATAAAAACCTGTTAAAATTAGTTCAACCTGAAAATTTCATAGGCAACGAACAAATTACATTCTTGTCGTAAGAACCGGTGGAGGAGTGGGTAGGGCGTCGGATCGTTGGATGAGAAGGCGTTAGATACAGTGTGGATCGAGGGTCTTCTCTACAAATTAGTCAGATACGGGATGACCGGACCTTTGTTATACTTGATCTATAATACGATTTCCAAGAAGAAGTTTATCGTTAAAACTTCACATTAAGATATTAAAAACGTTTTGCAACAGGGCGCAGTGAACTCGCCGCTCTTGTTTAATATCTCTACGAATGACCTAATCACTCCGCCTCGCATTAGCGTATCCGGATAACCTGATTGTGTACAGGACGGGCTGAAGATTGGAGTGATCCAGACGCTTCTGCAACGTGGCTTCGAAACCATCGAGCGCTGCAGTGATGATTGGAAGTTGAAGATCAACTTTGGCAAATGCGAATCGATCCTTTTCCGGACTCCTCTACGCAGAGCTTCTTACGATGTACAGAGGAACTGGAAAACCTTTCTAATTTCGAACTACGCTGGACAGGCGTTAGAACATAAATCGGAAGTGAAATACCGGGGGCTTTGGCTGGATCAGTAAATACTTGTATTTCAATAGAAATGTGTTTCTCTTGACAAGGAAAACAAGACGTTTCACATGACTAAAAGGCTTTTTTTATAGCAGACATCTAAGCTCACGGGTAAAGGTGATTCTAGCTTATGATTACACAGTGTGGTTCAACCAGGGGCGGCGCTTTCATAGGTGCAAATGGTGCACTTGCACCGGTCGCAATTGGACGGGGCACTTAAAAAATTGATAAAAGTGTTCCGGGGCCTTGATTTCCCATATATTAAAGGAACTGCACAGAGCGTTTGTGTAAAATGTGGCCAATCAATTCCATTTCGTTCACCTGTTTCCGTCGCATATCCTTTCTTGGTTTGCTGTTCGTACTAGTCGTATTTTATAGATCAATAATTCGACACCTGCTCTGGAAATTATTGAAAGGAACTTCTTTTTCTAGAAAGGCTGCCAATGTGGACTGTTTTTATTTTATGCAGGATTCTACAGTGGAAACTAATACATGCAGTTCAGCGACCACCGATTATCTCTTTTATTATGATCTATAGATTTTCGAAGCCCAGGATTGTACTTGAAACAGCTGATTGAGGTTGGTAGATCTGCAAAAAATGTTTGCAGTGGCGCCGAACGTCATCTACCAGAAGCTTAAGCATTATGAAACTTTAAAGAAACAGCATTAGCCAGAGAGCTTTGCGAAGTTAAAGCGCAAGTTAATACAGCACAAAAGCAATATCAGGAAGCAAATCCTGGGTGGACGCAGGCTTTTATAAATGCAAATGATGCACTTGCACCGTGCACAACTGGGATTTTTAAAAAATTTAAGCCTTCGAAAAAAATGAAAAGTGTTCCCGTGCCTTTTTGTGGTTGTGGCTTTTTCCATTGTCCTTCACTGCTATAAAAAAATGGCACCGGGCGCAAAAAAAACAAGCACCGGCCCTGGGTTCAACATACCCCCTTTTATATGGAAAAGCTTCGGGGTTTCGAAAGACAATGCTTACGGGCGTGCTTAAGGTTGTATCGGACACCCGAATCTGGCTTCACGAAGTTTCACGTCAATGCTCATTACGATAAGGCGGTTGTTAATAGGACCGACAACTTCATAATAAAGTTGATTCGAGGTCATACTGCTAGAGCGACGGAGAGCGACAATCCTCTCATTCGGGGAGCGTTCTACCCGAAAGCGAGATACTACAAAACAGCTTGTGAACGCGGCTTTATTTCTCTAGACACATTTGTGTACCTGGACTAAAAAAAATGGTCCAAGATAGATCGGGGGTGCAACTTTTCTACCACTTACATCGCAGGGCGTGTGACAAGCGATATACTTATACCGAAGAGGACGGGAATGTTCAGGAGCTCTTGAGGTTCAGTACCAGAATCTCAGAAAGAGACAAAAAAGATGCCGCCAACGCCTACACTTTGGCCCCTGTGCTGAATGTCGAGTCGTGATTTGTGACAAGTTTTTCGAGTTGAAGAAAGTGACGTTTTAATAGAATTACGATTTCAGCATAGTGGCCTATAGTGGAAGTGCTAATGCGAGTTTAGTCCCCTATGCTGAAAGTCGCATTTCGTCTGAAACGCCACTTTCTTCAACTCAAAAAACTTGTCACAAATCTCGACTCGACATTCAGCACAGGGGCCTTTGTACTGGTGGTTGGACGACTAATTATTTCGTATTAGCCTTTAAAACTTTAGATATAGACTAGCTTAGCTTGTAATTTAGTTTTAATGATTAGCTTAGGGCTTAGATAGGATTAGTTCTAGTTTTTACTTAATAATAGATGTAGTATTAAGTAAGCTTACGTGCGAGCTACCACGAGCTTTTTTCTAGCCTAAAAAAGAAATGAAAAACAATTTTCGAAGCAAGAGTTAGTGCAATGAAAATCAACTGCATACTACATGGCGCCGTCTTCAAAATTGATTCTTCATTCTAAATCCATTCTGATTGGATTAATGTTGTTAAGAATTACAAGCAATTATTTCATCACGGGATTGTTTTTCTTCCTGAAGTCGGTTTTTAAAACTTTATTTTTTTTCAATCTCGCTCGATTTTCAATTATTGAACTAACTAAAAAGTTAAAATTGAAAATTTCTGGAAATGATTTTTATTTATTTTAATTTTATCAAGAGAAAAAACATATATACATATATATATATTTAACTTTCCCTACTTCAGAAAGCCGTGTCGATTTCAACCCACGTTTGACCCATAAACTTTTTCAGTTTTGTTTGTTTACCCCCAACTGTGCTAGAGGGTAGCGCAGAAAAACATTGTATGTATATATATAATTGTTGTTGGTTTGGGGTGGAGATCTACAGTTCAAATTCTTGTATATATGTACGAATGAACATATACTGGAAAAAAACAAACCCCTAAAAAAACATACACACAGAACAGAACGGGGGCTCATCAAAAACTTTTATCTCCTCCATAATACTCCCAAGCTGTCAATTCCAGTATTGTGATAAAACCATTCCAGCATATTGTTTCCAAATATCTCATTTCTCTCCCACACATAATTCACGATTATATTCAGACGCAAAGAGCCTGGCAACATATTTCTTTCACGAATTTATGTACTTAAAATTTATGTTCGTGCAGGAGAAATTGATTTTCTCCCTTTTGCCTATATCATAAAGCAGCAAAACAGAACATCCTGGATGCTTTAATTACTTCTTCGGTAGCAGGATTATTATCCTTGTGCTTCTGGTGCTTCCAGTATATATGTTAATTTTGATTTGCAGCCTTCTCACACCAGAATTTAATCCTGTTCTCGACTTCCTTTTCGCATACCCCCTCCCTCCAACCAAATTCCTTGGCTTGACTCTTTTTTTTTTTAAGCATAAACAAGAAAACGAGAGGAGGTTTATCCAACCAATCATTGTAGGCCCCCACGTATCCTTCTAAGGTGATTCGATGTTTACTTCTATGCTATTGTCTTAGCTAAAATAACCCTATTCAAACCTAAAGTGAAGACTCCTTGGCGTAGTATAGCAGTTCAACGTTTGTGTTTGACGCACTTCCGTTGTTTATATACAAGAAGATCCTTTCCTCAACTGGGGGTTCAAGGAGCGTCTCTTCTATACATCGTCCCAGACCCAGCTCTCCATCCTTTTGGAAGTTTTATTGCTATGGTGTCCATTTTCTAGTTTACTGGGAGTCGGCATGTTTGCATCCTGATAATCTACAGGCGGATATTTCTTCCAATATTCTTTTTCCGCCAGCATCCCTATAGACAACAAAAACAACACCAGTAACACAACAACACCAGCAGCAAAAAAAAAACACAAGAGGAAGGATAAAAAAAAACGCGGATTCAGATAAAATGCGCAAAGAAATGTCCTCAAGTTGTTGACTTTTACTGCCCTGGAGCTGAATAATTTTAAAGCAGACATTTACGAGATAAACACGAATCCTGTTGATGCCGATGTGCGTGAGTTTTATCTAAACTTCTGTAAATTATTCTCTGGTTGGTGGTTTGCATAATGCGAAGATGTACACTTTGGCAAAGTTACCAAAAAAAAACCTCCCGAAGTTGAAAAAAATCTCTGAACTTCCTTTATGGTGCCTCCTTTAAAAGGATCTCAATTGTATCATTGAGTTGCCGGCTTTGGTATCGTGCAGGAAAAAAAAACACCACCCCCCGAATGAATGGCCACATTAGGGGAATAAAAATTGGGTACTTAACATTTATCAAGTACTGTTCAAGGGGTGGCGCGGTTGCGAAAACTGAAAATTTATACCTTTCCCTATTTGCATATTTATAGGGGCGGCAGGTATTGATAATTTTTAATAGGATTCTTTCTTTGTGGTTTTATTTGATTGCGCATATATATTTTTCTTTTACAGAAAAGAATTATTGTTTTAGATTAATATGTCTCGATCTATTTTAGGGGAGACGGGGGATGAGTAATGAGTCACTTATAAGCTCCTAAATAATATGTAGTATTTCATGTCGGCCTCTGGAGCTTAGCTTAAGGTATCAGAATACAATTCCTAAGTTTTGGGTTTGAACCGGCATATCCCTTTATATTTTTCCTACTTCTCCCCCATTTTTTTAAATACTTGTTTACCTATTTTACACTAATAACGCAATTAAGTCGATCATTTTATACCTTTCCGCCCTTCTATCTTGGCCAGCAACATAGCCTTTATTAGCCGATTGACAGAATCAACCTAGTTTCAGGAGATGTAGCACTAATTCCAGATACCTTCCATCAATTCTGATAGATGCATCATCAACCCAGCCAGTTGATTTTCAGCAGGTGCAACTTGAGCAAATGAAGTCCTGATGCAGAAAGTTTTGTTATGATTTTTGTAATATTCATGTGAATTTTTTCTCTGTTATGCGCAATCTGCCCCACCGTTACATCAGTAGTAAGAACTATCCACACTTAAACTCATCCTGACTTAAATTTAATACATGTATAGATATCAGGTGTCTGGCTTTACACCTTAGTGTAACGTAAATTCTCTACTCTTCGGGGTTCAGCCAACTTCTTAGAAATTACTTATATTTTCAGAGTTTACAGCACTACATTTTTTGATTTTTGAATTGACATACTATCGTTTCAACTGGAAAATTTGAAAAAAAAGGTCAACGTCATAATAAAACACTTTAAGGGTTTTGAAATAAAACATATTTCCTGATAATTGCAGTGATAGCGAAATGAATGAGGTTTATCTCCCTTCTTTCAAGCTACTTACTGATCTTTGTGTTTTCGCAGCGCTGGCGCTAACTTTTTTACCATCTACGGTCTCCAAATCGTGTACGTGCTGGACTAAGTTTATTCAATACTCATTCCAAGTTTATTAAGACAAGTCCGAATAGATTATTTATAGTATAGTATAGAGAAGAATAGTATTCAGGGTGTCCAGTCTAGGCTTGGCCAGCGGTTAGTGTTCGATTTGTCTACACAAAAAATGATCGACAAAAAACTCAAAAAGATGGTGGGTTCTATCTCTGCCCGTTTTCGAGGTAGGGTGATTTGAATTTTGGTTGTGGGGGGGAATGTAATAGTGTAATCCAGAAGTAGCAGGGAATCTTTGTAATCGTTAGAAATGCGGCTTTCATTTGATGAAAACCAATAGTATGCGATGGGAAAAACAGAAATAAAGGGGTATGTTTGTAAAAAAGTATATTCCTACAGATTTCACTGTTACTCGAAAAGCAGAACGTCAAGCATCTTTTTTCTGAGACTTTTTAACATCCTCAAAAGTTCCTTGAAATGGACCCCGCACATTTTCTATGGAAAATGGCTTTCGGCTAATTTTCTTGAAATTTTGCAGGTTAATGTAGATCAAAAGTCTCAATGGGCACAAAGACCCATTAACCCTCCTTCACCCCGAAAGGGCTATGGGGATATAACTGATTTCTGAATGTAAAACTATTTATTATTGTAGTCCAGCCAATGACTACCCTAAACAACCACCCCTTTGACTCTTCAACCACCGACCATCCAACCAATCGCCTTTCATATCACCCACCCCACCACGACCCACCCTATGGATTTTTCTAATTGCTGAATTACCAAGTAGGCACCCATTGACACTTCAAACTCTGACCATCTCCCTTATGTAGATCAAAAGTCTGCCCTCTTTCTCTGCCCCTTCGTTCTCCATCCCCACCACCCCAACCTTCAAACTCCATCCCCAATACTGCTCCGAAGAAGATTGAGAATGGATTTAAATGATCATGAGTTTGGCGTTAGTTACATCATGCCATGGGTGCTTTGAAAATAACTGGAATCCCTCTAGTTGCTATATCCAAGGCAGGAAAAGCCTCCCATGTAGCACCCAAAGACTTCAGGCCAATCAGCATATCATCTTTTCTATTGAAAACTCTAGGATGGGTAATGGAAATATATCTGAGTCTGACCGTGCGAGCCTCGGAACTCTCTTACGTACAACACGAATATATGAAGGCAGATATACGGATATTGCCCCTCACTCTTTGGTTTGGATTGAAAAATAACTCGAAGTCAAGGATTACACATTAGTAGCATCGTTAGGCTCAATTTTAGCGACAGTGCTAAATATCTGGGAGTAACCCTGCACAAAAAGCTCCTATGGAATAAAATCACAGAAACATTAAAAAAGCGATATTTTTTTTATGTGATAGTCTAAGCCCAGATGTCACCCTTTGTACTACTTGTACGTCATGTCGTATAAGTCATGGTGCAATGTCCAGTAGTAAGCGGATAGAGAGAAGGATATAATAGGTTAGGGGGAGTCAAGAGGGTGTTGGAGGAAGTTGCGATGAACCTTGCGCTTGAACTCTTGGGTGTTGTATGAGTTCGGGAATACTGTCTTTGGAAGGTCGTTCCACAGACGAGTTGTTCTTGTTATAAACGAATTTCTAGATCGGAGTGTGCGCGAGGATAAGGCTGTAAACTGTGGGGGTGAGCGGAACGGGCAAGTCTTTTGTTTGCCGGAGAAATTTTGCCGTGGAGGCATGAGGTTACTTATTATACTTAATGGAGCAGTCATTATGATAAAAGCACTTTTCGTCTGCAAAAAAACCATTGCGAAAAGGTGGGTCTTCTCCCTTAACATAGCACATGGTTCGGCATAGAGATACCCCAATACGGGGTCTTTGCATTGTGGCCAACTTAGATTAGATCCACCGTGCTAAACAAGCTACAGAAAGTATAAAGATGTGCGGAGTTATGCATAACAGGGCACTTCGCTTCCCACCTACAGATGGCCTAAATGTTATGTTATACCTCCCTCCTTGGAACCTTGTGGCAAAGGAAACACAACTATCGCAGTTCTTAGAATGAAGGTGCTGAACTCTGTCAACATCCCCACAGAAACCGAATTTTGCGGAATTGCAGCTTCACGGAGAACTACGAGGTCCACATCGCTTGAAGCATTGAAGGGATCTTAACAAATGCACTTCGGTCAAAATGACTTAACTCTCCCTCATACGATCTCAGGCGGACCTCTTCACTACTGAGCCTCGGGGGACAAGACTGTCGGTATAGTACGAGTGCTGACCGGACACTGTCTGATGAGGTCTCGAGACTTACGATTTCTGCAGAGGCTGTAAGAATCTGGACGAAGAGCAAAGTCGAGTGACACCTTTTCTGTCACTGTCCAACCCTAAGCAGAAGGAGACTAACTTGCGGAAATCTCGTAGATTGAGATCCCGCAACTTAGAAGACTCATTACCTTCTCGAGGTGGTTTAGCGAAGAAACGACACTTTAACATAAAAAGTGGGCCTAATCTTTGGGCCTAAGTTTTTGAACTGTACACCAGGAGCTCAGCCATATCAAGCATAACCTACATGTAACCTACAGCAATTGACTGGACTATGGAAACCAGAAGGGAATAGCGTGGGTATGAAATAGTATTTTACGACCAAGATGGTTAAGCTCAATAACCGGGTTGGGTTCCGGGCGTACCTAGGTCTTGTCTCCGCTTACCCGTTAACTCTATTAGCCTTACACCAAAGGTCATGACCTGATAAGTACTTCAGTCCATGTTTTGTTTCGGTTTATTTCACAAATCTTTCAGAATTTGAAATAAAGGGTCGTTCAATAAGAGGTGTCATTTAAAATTTCCTGCAATATTTGAAATGTCAACACTGTCTTTACCATACCTTTGGGTGACAATGTATTCCGTAATAAGCCTCACACTTAACCTACAAATATCGTCACCTTTTAATAAAATATCTCTTGTTGGAAGGACACCTTCTTTTTAAGTCACGAAGTTATTCTGCAATAGAATCCATGTTTAGTTTTTTTTTTTTTTTTTAATAAAAGTTCCTCAACACATTTTTTCTAATTGAAAATTCTTGTTTAAATGAAATTTTTATAAAACCTGCTTTAACTGGAACAACTACAACAATCACTGAGGTTTAACACATTATATAACCTGCAGATTCAATTTTCCTATATTGAAACTATTTTACATGCTTTTTATGTATTCTAAAATACATTTTAGGTGCATAAAATAAAATAAAATTCTATACAAATTTCCATATTTTATAAAACCCTTTGGCTAGATGAAAATTGAAAAAAAAAAAACGACGCAAAATCCTTTAGAGAGATTAAGCAAAATATTTTGTTGGTAAACGATATTTTTATTAAATGCGCGCATTACACCGAATAGGTACAACATAATGCTTGCCGCGATTCTAAGTGTACCTGTTGCATGCAATTTTCGAAATGATGTTACTCGAATTATTGTTGATAGGATTTATTCAGATTTGTATCGTTGATGGTATCTAATATGTTACCATAGCTAGTGAGTATTCATGAGAATAAAGTGGTGCGATGTAATCTGTATTTAGTATATGCGGAAATGGTCAATTGAATTTGTTAGAAATTTTGTTGTAGTTATCTCTAAACCAAAGAGAGAATACCATTAGAACACGAACGATCTTAAACATAAAATTTGGAAGTAAATATTTAGTAAATAAATAATGTTGGCTCTCAGTTTTTGGGTCTTTACAACCCCCGTAGAATGAAATGGAATACAAATACTTTTATTCCGGATTTAATCAAATCCATCTCCCATTTCAAAACAATTCCGGTTTAAATAACAAAGGTAGCATCATTTTAGAAGCTTAAAACTCTTAAAACCTTAAAGATATATACTTCCATTAGCTTTAACTTTCTTTTAAGCACATCAATCAAGCTTATTAAATACATACACAGCCCCGGGGGAGAGGATCTTAGGGGAATATATGTACCTGTTTATGAATCCAGTTTTATTCATAAAAGAAATACGAGGTTAAAAGGTTTAAACCATTTCCTTCGCATTTAATCCTCAAGGCATAAGTTATCAGGAGCAGAAAACAGCTTTGTTTGTCCCCTATTTTCTCCACATTGCTTTCATTCTAAGGTACTCAGCTTATATCAGAAGGAAACGAAAAAAAAAATTAGAAATAACAAAGAAATATCAGCTACCCCGACCGACCTCAGCGTGGCTCGTCCATGGTCGGGCTAGAGCCCCAGCATTGTGCTCGTTTCTTGAACTTGAAGGAAATATCAAGCATTTTCTCGGATATTCAACGAGTGGATGGCGTGCTTCTAAATGCGATAACGCATATCCCCATGAAATAGGGCTTCTTTGGACAAACTTTCTTTCAAAGCATTCTCTGCACTTCTTGTGTACTTTAACATACACCACCCGACCACCACACCACCCCCACTCCAGTCCGCTGCCACCCGCGCGCCGCTTTACCAGCAGCACTTCGATTGTACCTCCGGCCCTTTATTGTGATTGTGTCTCTTTACGCTTTAGCACTCCCGCATCCTTCCTCCAGGGGAATAAAAGGACTGATCCCCATTGTCTTTGACATATCGAAGAGTATTCAGTACTGCTGTATGTTTCTTTCCTTTTTTCTCGGTACATCTCTAGATTTATGTCGAATACAGGCTATATTAAAGCAAGATTGTGGAAAAGTCAATGTGGGTTTTAGGGTAAGTGCAGTTATGGATAAGAATCAAAATAGCTCCAAGTTGACAGTTAGTTATTTGGACAAAGCCCTCGCGATGGTCTAGAAGGACTTAGTGTGGAACACCCCATTTCGATCGGCTACGTTCTATAATATTATTGAACAACGTAATCGATTTCGAATTTGCGGCCAGCTCTTGGTACGAATTTGTTTGCTTTGTATGATGCTGGAAAGTAGTTTTGATTAGATTTTGTAGAGAAAAACAAACAAATATTGCTTGTCTTGTATGCGGGTGGGGATGGATATATTGAATGGGGGGATGGTGGTGAATGATTGGTTTTTAAGGGTGTCCATTCGATCGATGGGAATTGAATCAATTGCTGTTACTTAATAGTATATTATCCAAACAAGATAAAAATAATTGAATGAAAATATAGGAAGAGGATATTGGAGGTTTCAAGATCAAGTTTCGTCTACATGTAACATCTAACTATGTAAAAAACCTCGGAATTGTTAAATAAAGCAGAAAAGATTACTTATTCATTCATCAAGATTTATTTTGTCAAAATAGGCTCTGTCAAGTGCAATACAACTATGCCAGTGTGTCAATCAATCATCCATACATTTATCGTAAGCTTATTAGAATTTAACCTTCACCTCCTGCACCAATTGACTCGACAAGACTTCTCGATAGTGGTAAACTTCGGAAACCGGAAAAATTCACACGGTACTACGTATATTAGTCGAATGTGGTGCTCCCCGATGATATTCGTCCTGTACATTGGTGATTAATAGATACAAAATTCAATTTTCACAAATAGATGGGTATGATATTCTCACTCGGCACCAGTAAGATCTAACCTCCGCTGGAAGGTTGGCGTAGACCAGGATTCCTAAAGCTTAGGAATGCCAAACTGGATAACTTCGGCTCAAAATCGGGATCGGTGGAGAGAACAGTTGTGAGTGGTCAGGACTGGAAATCCATTGTATAGCCGTAAAGAAGAACAGGACTCGTCACTAGTAGTGACGCGTTTTGTCAACGTGATATCCGTAGAATCTCGGGAAGTCACATCTGCAATGACCTGCTTACTGCTTTCGATGGTTATTTTGAAAAAGATTGAACTTTCGCAGAGCAAGTGTTGTGGTGGTGGTGTTATGTTAAAAATACCAGTAATAATGTTATGAACGTCGCGAAAAAATGGTGTTTAGTACATCAACCAACTTTGTAGGATATATGACGGTTTTCAAGCACCTTCTTCTTGATTGTGTCCATGTGTCGTTCCTACCCTTTGAATATCGACCACGGCAAGGAAAATCCATCTAATATTCCCAGTAGGAAAAATTGGGAGCGCTGCTCAGAGGAGCTTTTTTTGAGCCCGGTTAAATATACTCCCGAGAGGGCATTACTGGAGCTTTCATATATTTTATGGAAAGAAAAAACGGACGATTATCTTACTGACCATAGCGAGTGACATAAGTACATATATTTAATGGACCGGCTCTCTTTCGATCCCGAGGACAAACAGCTTTAGAAGTGGTTAGAATTAAGTTGGGGAACTGCTTTAGTAAAACCATGTTCACGCTTGGAAAGCAACAGACTTTGCAAGTTGGAAGTGTAGAACCATCGCTTTTACAGTTTTAGGTAGGTGGGAGTATTCTGCGTCTCTCTGGAAGCTGTACTATAAACTCAACCCTCTAACTTGGTCGAAAACTACTCCCAGGACAACCCTTATTGTTAAAATTGAGTGTTTCAGTCTTTTTTTGGAAATTTATAACTAAAAAATTAGAAATACAAAAAAATTGAAAATATGATTTTTTTTAGTTTCCAGCAGAAAACAATTATAACAAGGTGAAGAGGTTCCATTTTTAAAACATCGAGACTACTTAGCATTGCCAATAACCACAAGTTTTATTTTTTTCCGATCCATATATATTTGCCTACAGATTGCGTTTTGTCTGGCATCGTTCTGAAAAATAAATCAGTTTCCTCCGCGTTGAAAATTTGTTTCCTTGTTTTTAAATTTGGACACACTGTATTATTATCCAGTCGTTACTAAACACAATATTGTATCCTTTTCGGAATCGTTGAATCCAGCCAACTGTGCATATAAAATCGTTTAGCAAAATTATTTGCTTTTGCTTGTATTATCAGACCGCTAATATGAATATTGCGGCTTTCCTGAATTTTGAACCATTTTTGAGTGTGTAGTTCTTAGTCGATAATAGGCAATATAGCAGCAATTTGAATAATACGGTTAAGGTCCAAACTCACTATCAAGCATGCATGACATTCACGGCTGACTGACATGAATGCGGGATAATGTAAGCATTTGTAGGATGGAGGATCATGCATGCATCACTAAAAAGAAAAAAAAAATTGAATTCCTGTGGGCGGAGCTAAATGAATAACAGCATGAAAGACACGTCGCTGTCAATCATTTCGTTATTCCGACTATGAATTTCAGTGTGAGTAGGTCAAATCACCGCATAAACAGTTTGTAAAATAAGAAAAGTGCGAGGTACAATTACGCCAAATTTCACTACCGCTTCTTGCTTGAAGTGAGGATTGACTACATGCATGATGGTGAGAAAATAACCTTCCTGCATGACACGCAAAACTGATAGTCGATAGTAGATACACTAGCAAGCACTTTGCTTACCCCCTTAAAATTTCGTTGTGATGTGACTTCATATCTGAGAATTTTTCTAGTTCTTTATTTTTTATCTTAGTAATTGTTAATGAAAATAATTCTATGGAAAAGAAAGTAATTTTAGGCTTCTTAACTGGTTTTTGATTAACTGATTTTGATTAACTTCATCTTTTCAGAGTAAAATTCTATCCCAAAAAGAAAAAAAAATATTGTGATAGGAAAATTTCTAGGAAAATAGGATTCAACTCTTGGTAACAAAAAATCTCGTAAAACATTTCGAAAATTGCAGGAAAACCCAATGCGACAGCAGCCCGAGATCTTAGATAAATTTTACCCGAAGCATCCAATTATGTACATGAAATCCCCTCAGAAAATATAGGAAAGCGTTTGGTTTGGGCTATTCACAGGATCATCAGGAGATACCTTCCATGGAGTTAGGTCCAAGGACAAAGGTTCACAATTTAAATCCAATTCATTGAAGAAAAGACGACCTTTGTTGCAACAGCATATTGAAGTCAGATTAAAATATAACAGAGCTCATTGTTGACAAGTCCAAAGAAATTATTGACTGTTGAAATAATTCATGTCGAAATAACAGGAATGCCGGGTTTGGTCTAACAAAGAAACCTACATATGGCAGAAACTCTGCCGTAGCCCAGGGTGTGAAAGGAGGAGGGTGGTCGACCTGCCGAATTGACCAGAATCGGGAAACCGCAGAAACTTGGCAAGAAACCTCATTTTTTGAAGCGGCACCGACCGAGGACGTCCCGCTCGGACCGTCAGCTAATGGATCAAATAAGAAGAAGAAGAAGACATATGCCAGTTCCTGTACTATAAAATTGTAATGAAAGTTTCAAAAGCTCGCCTACTAGAACATTGGAGAGAGGTTGAGTTAAAGAGAATAAAAGGCGAAGTTCGACACATGAAATTCATTCTTAACCTAGACGTGGGACTCACTATTTAAAGTAAGGAATCCACAAATATAGGGTTTAGACATAGTTTGGGGTTTACCAAAAAGGAGAAGTCACACGCAAAAGCTAAGTTTGACGAACAAGTGGAAAAGTGTGATTTTCAGCCTAAAAGAAATTATATGGATATGAGGAAATCGAAGTTGTTTCTGTCTTGTCAAGAAATAAAACTTGTCAAGCATAATATTCAAACGTTCGTGGAGTATAGCTAGATATTATAATACGATAACGCAGCTACTCACAAAACAAGTTATGTTAAAGTATGGTTTGCACGAAACGCATATGCATGCATGGTTCGCATATGGAGATCAATACCAAATTGCGGCTGCTCAACTCCAGCGTTCAAGTAGCTCTTTTGTATGCCCGATTAAAAATAATTTCATGGTTAATTTCCTTACTAGCACGCACGCGCCCGCAGCTAGCACGCATAGCGAACAAACAGGCACGCCACAAAAGTACGTACTCTCCCGCCACAGGTACGCACGCTCCCGCCACAGGGATACACGCTCCCGCCACTGGCACGAAAATCTAAAAATTTGTTCGCTAGAGGGATGCACTCTCCCGCCACAGGTATCCACTCTCCCGCCACACGCACGAAAATCTCAAAATGTGCCTGATGACGACTTTACATACATATATAATACTCTTCTCCATCTTTTTTAAGAGGCGTAGAATTTTTATTCTACGAAAAAAATTTTTTTTCTTTCATTTTAAATTTGAGTTTCGTGCGTACCAGCTGCATGCTAGCTGCGGGCTAGTGTTATTTTCACTCAGGCGTGCATGCTAGCTGCGGGCGCCGTGCGTGCTAGTGCATGCCAGCTGCGTGCTAGCTGCGGGCGAATTTCATTTTTACTCGTGATTTATAATATTCGTGCGTGCCAGCTGCATGCTAGCTGCGGGCTAGTCTTCAGGCGTGCATGCTAGCTGCGGGCGCCGTGCGGGCTAGTGCATGCCAGCTGCGTGCTAGCTGCGGGCGAATTTCATTTTTAATCGGGTGGCTGCGAAACATGGGAAAGTCACCAAATTCATCACAAGGCGCTTTCAAGTATTCATCAACAGATGCCTACGTAGTATACTAAAAATCTGCTGGCAAGATGTAGAATACAAATGTAGAGCTATGGCGTCGTGCGAAAGACTACCTATCATGCTATGGGAATGGCTTTGGCATTGGCCACACCTTGCGCCTAGAAAACGAGAATATAGCCAAACAGAAATCCCCAAAGAACCCGTCGAGTAGGAAGACCCAGAACAACGTGGAGGAGAGCCCTATTAGAGTCCGCAGGAGCGTAACTGTTTCCGACCTGTGCCCCATGAGCAATTAAAGGAGCATAAGTCAAGTAAGGCATGCTTAACTGAGAGCGATGTGTGGGCCGAATGTCTTTCACGAATGTCACGCTGCATATCTCTGGCTTCGATGGCAGAAGTTTCTTCTTCTTCTTTGATCCGTTAGCTGGCGGTCCGAGCGCGACGCCCGCAACGGATACGCTGCTATCGGTGCCGCTGGGTCTCGAACTCTATTCACGATCCGTTTACAATTTTTGGGGACGTCTCGAGTCTCGGTAACTTATAATCGTTGATTCTTTAGGTCGCCCTCTATATTCTTTAGCCAGGTTATCTTCGGTGCCGATCGCTGAATTCTCCAGTCTACGGGACGGTCTCATCAGAGGAGCTTACGTGGCACGCGGTTATCATTCGACAAACATGTCCAAATCACCGTAGTTGGCGTGATTGTATTTCTTCTTCGGTCAGTGTCTGCTGATCCCATCTTTGTCTAACTGTCTCGTTTCGATGGCGATCGCGAAGTGGGAGTCTGCCTCAAGCATCTCATTTGGAAGACCTCGACCTTCTGAAAGTTCGTTTTGAGCAGCATCCACGTTTCAGATCCAGAAAGAAGAATCGGAAGGATCAACGAAGGATGGCAGAAGCAACTCTTCTGATCTATCCAAGCATGGATACTAAATAGTCTAACGTCGGGCCCCTCTGATTATGCAATCGGTAACTAATGTGTCAGATAAAAAAAAGGTCGCAGAATTCTTGTTGCTCTCACTTGTTTCCCTCACTTACCTGCTCCAGGTCAGGTTCCACAAGGTGACATCGGGTTGAAATCGCTCCAAAAGCCCCCCAGAAATGACTGACTCATAAAACTACTACTCACACCTGCGCTATTCCCTAAGCTTCTGATCTGGGAAAACTGGCATAAGCATCCCCAGGCCATACATACCCACTTCTTAACGCAGGCTAGTGTTCTACTCCGAACATAGCCTGTCCCATTCTGGTGTTCGTACTACAAGATGAGTCGTTACCAAGAAGAAGTTGGCCACCGATCAATAAAGACTGCAATGAGTGGTCTCGCTCGTGCTTTGATTGCCAAAAGTCGAAAGTTTAAAGAGTTTGAAATTTTCATACAAAATCTCTATTCTTCTTCAACCATCCAAACAACTAGTTTGATCATATGATAAACAAAGTGGGGCCTCTATCTATCCAGTGGATATTCTTACATCTTAATGATAGTAAACCGATTTACCCTGAAACATACCAAATTCGGCACATATCTGCTCTAACCCCGAATAAACGATGAACTTACAACGGGCGAACACCGGTCGCTTGGATTTTTAAGGGGCATATGATGACCGCGTTCTTAACTATTTTTAATACGTGCACATGCGGGCTCCTGACGGTTTAATTTTTTTTAAAAGGCGTATGCCCATCAGTGTGTGTGGAGTACGCCCGTAAAGTCCGGCAAAAAAACCTTCTGGTCAATCGAGGTCGGTGTTCGCCCGTTGTATAGCCATCTTTTATTGTTACTTAGGACAGTGGCACAAATATTCGTTTCATGGTTCGGCATACCTCTTGAGACCCTAACTGATCAATATACGCAGTTCGTCATTCAAGTTTCAAGTGAGGCCAGGAGACTCAAGTACCCGCGAGGCGTAGGACTTAACTATTATAAACTCCTAGTCATTGGCTTAGTAGTTAAAATATATTTAAAGTTGGTGATGGTACTTTTTTACTGAAAACCTTCGATTTTGTTGATTTAATTTCAATAGTTACATTCAAACCGCCCAATTACAATTTCACTGTAACAACAATTCTAAGTTCAGCTATATTGAAATTCAGCGTCAATTTGCGCCACCATGCATTATCCTTCCAAATCAGATTAAATCTAGGTCAAACATTTTAGCGAACATTCCATTTAGTTGCAATCACAATAGCGCGATGGACAGTATGTATTAAACCCATTTCATGGAGAAAACGATATATTTAATTTTTTTTGTGTGATTTTCTATAGAACAGTTTTTCACCATATTTTCAAATAGCATCAAATATTCCTCTTTTAGGGGATTTAAACCATTTTCAATTTGAAATGAAATTTCGCGTGAAAAACTGTTCAGCAGGCAGGCATCAACCCCAGAATGGATTCAGATACACTTTTGCTGCATTTCAATTCCATCACGAACATCAATTTGATTCGGCACCAGTAGTGGCAGTCTCAGAACAGGCAGGGAAACGGCTTTTCTTCCGTCTGCCATCAAGCAGCTCCTCCGAGAATATTTTAAGCAATTTTCAATTTGAATCGTTTTGGTACGTTTGAGATATCCTCGAGTTGTATCCAGAATTCAATGCATGAACACAGTACAGAATACAGTGGTGGATAGACATCACAGGGTACACCATATACAGGTATACAGGATACAGGTATGGCACCAAAAACGAAAAGGTGTAGACACGAGGCTATAAATTCTCCCTGCCGTTGTTGGTCGGGGGAGTTTATATACATTTTCACATATACAGGCGCGATTGACTTTAATAAAAGTATAAAAATATTCATTCAGGAGCATCGAGAAGAGTGCTCCCACATGAGCCACTGACGAAAATTGTTTTGCTTCGTGTTGGAGAGGTTCTCTGGCTCCTCCGCCATGATATTTCGTATAATTCAATTTAAAGAAAATAAAAAAAAATCATTTTAATGCGATAACACAGGGGGCGGGGGTGATGGCATGGGGCGCATAGGAGAAATAAAATGGATTTTCTTCTGTTTGGAAGTGAACCGAGATAAGAATTAGATTCAGGACCTTTTCACCTTCTCTCTCTCTCGCACACACCGTGTTATGTGTGTACCGAGGGCAAAAACACGTGTGCTGAACACGAATGCTCTGAAGTGATTACTTACCTGTACGCTTTTCCGCCTCGTTAATCGCGATGTCTTCAATGATTATTGGTTCTGAACGCCCCTTCTGATTCACGCTATATGCTACCAGGTGCAAAGTAGGATTTCCATCTGAATAAGAATCAGGAGGTGATAATTCTGTTAAATTAAAAGAAGAAACGAGATTATGTGTTAGTAAAGATATATTATTCGTAAATGGTTAATATTTGTTAGTATAAGTTATAATAAAACAACGTTATTGCATAATTTCCAATTTATTAGCTTTCTTTCTTACTATCTTTACTACTTGGATTTTATCTCATGGAGCAAGCTTTTATTTAAACATAGAACGAATGAAAAAGGTAAAGGATCTGATGGTTGTTCTCTATTTGATCCTCACAATGCTGTACCAGCTCAGGGATCCAGACTGTGGAATATTATTTCATGGTGAAGTTGCCATAGTGTGAACGGAAAGGATAGACGGTGAACCGACCAAGCTGTTTTTATATTCCGGAAATTCAGAAACAGCTGTTAGAGTAAAAGTGAAAAAATGTTGCCAAACTACAAATACATTTCTACAGTGGCTTAATGT
Source organism: Thereva unica (assembly GCA_949987705.1). Classification (NCBI taxonomy): domain Eukaryota; kingdom Metazoa; phylum Arthropoda; class Insecta; order Diptera; family Therevidae; genus Thereva; species Thereva unica. The sequence goes on from OX465283.1 coordinate 148,912,389, forward strand.
GACTATGGAGGTGCAAAGGTTTAAGTTGCCAAAGGCACCTTTCAAACGTTTTCATGAGTTGGTCGTCCTAATTCGGTGACTACCGATAGTTTGGCAACTCCATTTAATAGTTTGGATTCGAATAGGGTACCCTGATCAAACCTTTTGGATCTGAGCTAATTCAGACAAGTCGACGGTGACGAAGCCGACGTTGTCAGTCGTTAGTGATCGTGGCAAATATTTTGCAACTATGTACGTTTTGTTTACCCATACAAGTGCCGAATATCGCAGGTAAGCTATGAAATCAGATCCAGATGTCTGGTATAGCGAGCAGATCGCTTCTATAAAGCGATTTGTGGTTGTCTTTGTTTCTAAGTATTTATTATAGATTGTTACTTTATTCTAGGTGATCTGTTAAACAGACAGAAAGGTCGACAACAAATACTTTTGTTCTAATGCAGTGTTATAGAGTAGAATTGGGAACATTGAAGATATTCCATATTATTTTTTTCAATTATTGTATACGTATCTATGACTTTGAAAGGCATAGACTATTGGGCAGCATTTATAGGAGTTATTGTAATCACCATTTCGGTAAGGCCTGAACATGAGAAGGTTTTCAAGAGTCTGGATAACCTTCTGAGCAGTATTACAGGAAAAACTGTTTGCGCGGAGGTTTAGAACGGTGAAGCACATTTTTTTGGGGACCACAGGACAAGTATATCTATCCTCTCAGACACCCTATACACTTTTATTGCAAAACTATTCTTAAGAGGCTGTGGTGGCAGCGATCGACCAAGTTTCTGAACGCAACTCCAAATCAATGGAAGATCGTGTTGCTATCGGACACGATCAAGTAATCAGAAATATGAGAGGAGGAAAAATCAGTCTCGTCTTGATCGTTGCTGGCCTCTCACCGTGACGGCAGATAAATACCGAAGTATATCTTGAAAGCGTGAAATATAAATTAAAATAAAAGTAGTTGGCAAACCCATAAGGCCAAGGGTCATACTAGACTGAAGTAGTGTGCGAAGGTGAAGAGTTATAATTTTTTAACCACTGGCAGATCACCATGCATTTTCCTTTTCTTCATCTTTTCAAGGAGAGAAGAGCAACTTGCATTGTTTTAAGGCCAACTGGGTGAGATTTATTCAGTTGTTTTCTCTTTTCAGTATAACTGTGACCGTAGCCCAGCTCTCTTCAGTGAATTTAGCCTGGGATCTCTAGATATCTCTAACGTTTTTGACAGGCTATGAACATTGTGCAAATTTTGTTTAAACTGACTATTATACTCCAATTTCTTTTCTGAACAATTAACCAAAGTATTATTGGATGATGTCGAATCAAAGTCTCAGAACACCTCTGCAAGACTTACATCTATTAATACGGCCTTTTATATTAGCCTTTATTAGTGATGGATTTCTTAGTCTAATATATTAAGTATATTTTAACGTCTACATGCAACGAAAACGCATCTCAGATTACATTAACGAAGCATTTCATTTGTTCGAATGCCTCAACAGTTACAAATTCTTAATCCAGCTCTCGAAATGTACAGTTACTTTCAGACGTTGCATTTAGATACGCCTCAAATACTTATTTACTTGGGAAAAGGTCTCAAAAATCAATTGTATGTGCCTAGATAACGTAAGGACATGCTTCATTTTCCAAAGAGTCCCCAAATTAAAGGTGATATCAAACTTTTGTCGCTTATCGTTTCTTTATTTCTTAGAATAATTAGTAAAAGTTCACCACCACATCATCAATACCTCATAAACACGGAATTCTACAAAATTAATCCCCATCTTACTTACTTCCTATTATTTTACCTGAGGTCAAACTTTTGTCTCGCAGTGTTATAAGAATTCAAGCAAAAGATTTTATTGCTGTTTTCTTTAGCAAAAGCTATACTACACCAAAGTTATTTTCTAGTCTTACTGTTATATACAAACATATATGCACAAATATGACCAATGTACCAATATGACCATAGACATGACCAATGAAACAAATGATACTAGTAATTAGTAATTGCTGAAACATTTACATAAAAAAACCCAATTTTTCTTTATTGAAAATTAACGAAAATATTTTTCCATTCTTCAACTTTCCATTGTGAACGATTGATTACCATTTTTCTAAGTATCCCCGATTTCTAAACTCTACCTAAGACTAATGTATCACAATCCAACTATTTGCTCAATCTTATATTCTATTGTCGCACTCCCTTTAGCTTTAGCTGAAAGCAATGCCGATGAATTAATGATTTATCAAGACATACAAATTTATCCAGGCAGTGCAGGATTATGTAAAGAGTGTCCTCCCAAATTCGTAATTAGAAGTTATTTAACGGAATTTAGAGCTTCGGATAAACTGATTTATCCCTACATTAAACAGTTCGTAAATATATACTTGATCGCCCTGTATACGGAGACATTCTCCAAATCATTGTATTGAATAATAATAATAAATAATAATACTTGATCGCCCTTTAGTTACTGCCACTAAATAGGGGACTTATGTAGCTTAAGGACATTACTTAAGCCGAAATTAACTGAGTAATTCGGCCTCTCCAGATTAATAACTATCCCGAACAACAAAGCAGTTTTAAGTTTAATCTTTTTGCTAATACTTCAACCAAAATCTATCAAAAACTTTATTATTTATGTGTGCGATAGTCTTCGATGGAGATATATATAGTATAAACACCATAATCGGATTTCATCACCTTTATATAGGTAACAACCAAATAACCAATCTTATCTGCCTGAAAGCAGCATATTGTCCATCACCCCGAATACTATGGCCACCCTTGGTGACTTGTGTGCTCTCCACCAAAAACACTAAAATCAATGGAACAGGATACGGGAGCAAAACCAAAGCAAACTTCCAAGAGTAGATATTATCAAAGCATTAACGATAGCCACTTTAAATACTCACCTGATAAATCGATACGGAATAGGGGGATGTCAGGAAACGTACTGGTCACGTTCAACCTCAGCCTTTTTGTCCGGGAATCATAAGCTTCAAGGACGAAATACTGTGGCAAACCGCCATCATATCCTGCGATGCACTCCAATTCTATTGCTGAGTATACAATATTATCGTAATTTTCGAAGTGGTTACCATTAGCAGCAGATGCATCTAGCCTTAGATATGCATAGGTTGGCAGGCCGTCATCGGTGTTGTTTTGAACGGTGGTTATTATCGCTGGCTTGTAGTTTTTGCCGTCACCACCAATGTTGCCAGCAGTGCTGCCAGTATCTGTTATTCCTGCAGATTTGGGCGCTCTGGGCTTATCTAATTTATCATCGTCATTAACAATGCCGGACCTGTATAATTTATCTGCCTTTGTGCCAGGACCAATGTAAGCATTGGCCTGTCTCTTTGACATTCGAGTCGTGTCACTTTTTCCTATCGTATATGATAAATTTGATTTGGTTCGGTCCAGCATCATCGTGTTGGCTTTTTCTGTTTTATCTTTGGCCCACCATCCCGGCCCCGGTCCCACATATACATTATATTGTGACCTATAGTTTTTGCTAGTATGACTCTTACTGATGCTATTTGACGTCGAATTAGGAACTGAAGCTGGACCCAATAGAGAAATTGAATCACGTCTCGTTCTCGTTGTATTGCCTTTAGCTGTTTTATCATGTCCTGGCGACCTCTTTTTACTTTTTTTCTGATATACGTCACGTAAGAACTCAATGTGAAAATTATTCGACTCCCGTCCATTCGATAGGACCATGTGATTAGAGTGTATTGTTGCTTGATTGGAAGAATTCACGGAGGCAGCTGAGGATGATACCACGTATGGACGCAATGTGCAATTGCGTAATGCTGCAGGCTTTGCTACAAAATGAATTAAGTTAAAAATTAGAAGCAAAAAATTACTGATTAATATAAAAAGCATAAAAAACCTAATTAATTATATTATAATACCCGACAAAAAATTTACATTTTTTACTTATAAAGAAAAATTATGAAAGACTCAAAAACAACAGAAAACTATGCCAAGATGCAAGAATAAAACAATTTCCACAGTCTGTATAAAGGACGTCGGTCTTCATAGAGCGCATAGAGTCCTCCTCAATGGTTTGATGGGATTAGGTAAATATTTTGCAACCAGGTCCTTGCTACGTTTACATTCATTGGCCTCCATAAACCCAGAGAATTTTAGCATAGCACGTAGTTTCTCCACTAACTTACTTAGTTAACGTTTTGATGATTATTTTTCATTAATAAAGCAAATTTTAAAATGAAATTGAGAGACCAAAAAGTTTGTAGATAGCAAATATACAAGGGATTCCCGTTCTGTTCCGTTCGTTCTCCTCCTGAAAAGGACTCCTTCTTAAAGTTTACATAATTCATTTGTGCTCCGCAAGGCAAATGATGGATTTTTAGTAGTATGTACTAAAATTGTTGCTTGTCTTATTCCTTTTGAGTAAACAACAAGAAAACATTGAGGAAGCTTCAACTTTGGCATTTACCATTTTCCCCAGGGGATTCGTGTCTCTTTTTGGATTTGTAAATCTCGGCATCCAAAATAATTTTCCCTTATCGTTGTGTTAATCGCGAAAGAAGGATCCGTGGGGATTTTGCAAATTTTAAATAAGGTCATAAAGGTTCCATAGACTCTGATGTGTGTGTAACTACGTTAGAATTTATTATGTAATTTAGTGATTTAATTTTTTATACATTTTTAAGTCTCCTTGTTTGCATTCTACCCTACATATATTGTCACACGGACAACATTACACATTGATAAATAGTTTGAAAGCTTAAGATATGAAATGACCTTTGTACAACCATTCCAGCATGTATTTCAGGCCATGGTTCAATGAGTAGTAATTAAGCTTGAATTGACCAATAGAATAAAACAGATTAGATTTGGTCTGAGATGCGCTCGAAAAGATGTCTTTGAACCTTACGATTTCGGAAATATTGACTGCGGGAATCGCGTCACATTAAAACGAATTCCTATACGACAGCGACAAAGAGAACTGCAGTGTGTAGGAGTAAACCGAGTGGGCTACTCTTGTACGAGGGCGTTCCGAAAAGTATTTAGTCAACATAGTCTCCTTTTAACTTGACCCAGCGATGCTCCAACTTCTTTAACCCATCCGAAAAATACGTTTTCTGAAGGTCTGCAAAGTAGGCCTCCGCGGAGGCGACAACCTCCAAATTTCTGCACGGTGACCGACTTTTTTAAGTTTGGAAACAAAAAAGAAGGTGGATGGGGCAGCAGTTCGTAGCCTAATTCGACCAATTTGGCCGTGGCGACGGCGGTGGTATGAGCAGGTGCATTGTCATGGTGGAAAAACACTTTTTCTTCGCCAAATGAGGCCGTTTTTTCTGCAATTCGGCGTCGAACCGGTCGAATAATTCGGCATAGTAGCGCCCTGTAACCGTTTTACCTTCGCCAGGTAGTCGATGTAGATCACATCTTGTGAATCTCAGAAAACAGTAGCCATCACCTTTCAGGCCGATATGACAATCTTCGCCTTCTCCGGAGTCTACTGTGTCGATTTTTCCTTGATCTCTGGTGCGTACCACTCGATCCATGACAGTCACGAAACGATGCAGAACCTACTTCGGTTTGCGCTTAAACAGCGTCAAAATACTGCTCTGAAGTGGTCTCATTGTTGCCCTTGCTGTCCGTAGTGAGCAAACGCGGTACCCATCGTGCCGACAGCCTCCTCATGCCCAATTTTTCATTCAGGATATCACCCACGCGGTCTTTTGAGATGCCAACTGTCTCAGCTATCTCGCGCACCTTTAATCGGCGGTCTGCCAATACGAGATCGTGGACTTTTGTGACGTTATCCTCAGTGGTAGACGTTTTCGGGGCACCTGGGCGTGGTTCATCAAAACCGACGTGCGACCACGTGGAAAATCCTTAAACCAATTTTTTTGACGGTTGTAATCGCCACAACCTAGCCGTGATATTTTTATTCCACCTACTCCCAAACATTACTATCGCGACTCTGACATGGGTCATCGAGAAACAACTCGCTGGAGTATTATGCCTCCTGAAACGAGTTGAATCTCATCAACCAACCGATGACATGCGCTTTTTAGTGGAGCGGGGAAGGGCGAAGGAAGGTTATGACAGGAGGAATTAGGAATGTAAAGAGGGAAGGAAAGAAGAAAAGTTATGTAGGTGGGAAAGTGGAAAGACGAAGGACGGTGTGGCTGCCGGGACTCGAACCCGGGATCTCTGAGATACTTCCTTACTCCCTAAGATGGATTCGATAAACGAGATGTATAAGCATCAAGGAGGAATTTAGCACTTTTAAATATTATTCCGATTGTCACACGTGACATTGACATTACATGTTATGAAAAGTTTCAACCATTTTGTGGTCAATAACCTCATTGCCGGCATACCTATCTTGCTGTAATTTTTCAAGGATTTCATCATTTTTTTCAGTGATTGGACGAACAGTCCAGATTATTCTCCATTTTCAAACAAAAATAATCAGCCGACCTGGGTAGCCTACGGATTATGGCGCCCGACTACCTACTATCCCCAAGTCTAGAAATAGTCTTTCATCTTCATACAAAACTTGCACCCTGTTAGTTGTATGAGTTCTTATATGAACATTATAATGTTGAGCACAACTTAACACATCGTGAGCTCGGCGAGATAAAGTCAGATTCTCTGTCTTCGATAAAGTATGAAGAACATAAAATAAAAAAAATGGATTCAGCTGCTCTTTTTCATAAATTGAGCAAATATGCAATTACACATCAAGTAGAGCTCCATATAAAATCATAAAATCCTTACCCGGGTAGTTGTGTGTCCAGCGAGTATAAAAATGATGCATTCCCTCTCTGATAGCCTGACATCGTCATTTGAAGAATTTGTACATATAGCTCTTCGCCTTTCACTCATTACTCATAGGAAGGTGAAAGTCATGTTAATATCTACACTTTGTACTATCCCTTATGTAAAGTGGGTTTGAATTCACTCTTTCCAGTGGCGTGGTCTTTCGCCTTCCTATTTATTGGACCTAGATAACTTTCCTTCTTTCTGGTCCTTTCTCCTTCCAGCGCTTTATAAACATAATGAGTGAAAAGGCCATATTCCGCCCGATTACCGAAGTCTGCGTTTTGTCAAGTATTGAATTGGGAGCTGGTCGAATAAAAATAACCTGTTTGCGTTGTCTCCTACTATCTTTATTAGAGTTTGTTCTGCGACATTACACACTCAATGATAGAACCCTCGACAGTACAAATAGACACTACCTCTGAGGACTTGTCTTTCAATGACTAGGTTGAAAAGTTGAGTCAAGGTTGAAATTTCGTCCACCGTATTTGGTATGGAAGTGACTTCACTTTAGGTTGAAACAGAGTCGAAACGACATCAAAGGCATAACCTCCGAAACAGAGTTGAAGCAACATCAAAGGCATAACCACCGAACGCCGAAGGCAAACTTCACGGATAGTAATCAAAAAAAAAAAAAAAAATGTCACTTCAACCCAATGAAAACTCAACCCGCGTATATTTGAGACGAAATATTTACTCGGCCCAGGCAGGAGAGCTGAGTTCAGTGAAGTAGTACTCGACTCCTGTGTCAAGGAGGGGTAATCTGCACCAAATTCGATGAGTGGCACTCGCAGTGTCTTCATGGTTCATAGTGGCTCGTGACTTATGTTACGCCATTTATATGGGAACGCCACGAACTTTTACCAGGTCAGCTGTAGATAGGTTTTCGATAGACGAACAAATAATCGTATGGGTGAGGCTGGCGGGTAAATCGTTACTGTTTGGCCGCAATGGCGTTATGAATTTTTTCGGTACAGGTTTACATATAACCCTGTATATTTGTAACAGCAAACCAAGGAGGAGATGGATATATTCTGTCTGTGACGGTTGACGCGGAGGCAATGCTCAACACTCGGAACTAGAAAAACGCTAAAAGGGACCGCCAAACATGGAGAAACGCCCTAAAGGAAAACAAGGCTGGTTTTTGGATTTATTCATATTCAACCTACTTAATATTTTAAGTTAGTTAGTGTTCAAATTTTTTTTTTTATAAAATTGTGAAGTTAAAAAATTGCAATAAATAAATATTACGTCAGTTGCAAACACCATTTACACAGGTATGCTTCAACGATATGCCTAAAACGTATACATATAAATTGACTTTCTATCTACGAGTTTGCTGTGTTTTCATTTCAATAATTGAAATAAAAATCATTTCGTTATTTGAAAATTTCAATTTTCAAAATTGCCAAAGCCAATCTAAGCCATATTCAGATTTATTAATAAGTACTCACTTCATTAATTCCAGATATCATGCAGACGAATTTAATTGAAATTCATAAATAATTTTGATATTGAATCAAATGAATGTGGAATCAATTTTTTTACTAATTTAAAGATACTATGCACCATAACTGGATAATTACTCTATTTATTTGTCAGTCTAAGTCTGAAACAAATACTCCCATTCAGAAATTTAACTCAACTGACAACTGCAAGAGAAGTTAAATTTCGTAACTAAAATTTATAGTGCTTTCATTAAAATGAATTTTATCTGAGATATTATTGTTTGTTGGACAAATATTTCTGTGTGAATGACATGTAAGGAGAATGTGGTATGGTGTATATTTTTGTACTAGTGTAGCAAGTTGAAACTAAATATTTTTTTAGAATATCGCATATAAAAATGTTGGGGAATTAAAGAAGAATGAAAAGGATTATATATCCTGTATTTTCTATAATCCTGCATTTCTGGAATTTGGAGAGAAGAAATTCTTGTTTGTATATGCTCTTTAAAAATATCGCATTACTTAAATTTTTCTTAATCAAGTTTCTTGTATATTTTGTATTATCGATCTACTTTTTAAAGTGGTGTTTAAAGTAATAAATTTTTGTAATTACATTTTTTTACTCGTCAAGATTGTGTTAAATTGCTTCGAAAATCAAAATAAACAAATTTTACGACACATTATACAAATGCTGACAATTTTTATTACCATTTTTCACCTCTTATCTATCTTCACAACTCACCTGCTGGTACAACCTGAAAAAGGCATGGCTCAGCCTGTTTCCCGATAGCGTTCTTCCCCCAGCAAGCCAACGTTCCATAATCTCGTTCACTCTTCGGGGTGTATATCAGTTCACTTACAGTTTCGACTACATTAAATTACAAAAAAAAAATGAAACGAGGGAACAATACACAAACACAAAACAAAAATGAGAAAGAAGAAAATGAAATGTTAATACGTCAATTTCCCGTCAAATTACATAACAGACAATTCATATTTACCTGCATTCACCTGAATAAAAGGTATTTCGACTATATACGTACCATAAGTTTCAATGTGAGTCTCGTTTGATTCAATTATTGTGCGATGTGTGCCGCCAGTCGCCTCCTGAACTGTCGTATAGTGTCCGGAGGGAACCTCAAAATGTTCTCCGCTACTTGAAAATGTCCATTCAAATTCAATTTCCGGAGGATCAGAGTTCACCCGGCAAGGAATCGGTACTGATTCCTCAAGTGAGGCACCCACTATCGTTACTGTTGTTGTTGTACATACAGGGGCATCTGAAAAATAAATAAGTAGAATGTACAGGCACCTTTACTCGTATGTGTATACTGCATGTGGAAGGACCAACGATTGTGTCCGTTAAACGGATCCATCATGGCGAATTTCGTACGTTCTACAAATGCATTTAAAATTTATGAAAATCATGAAAAATTGCTCGGTAACGCAGCGCCAGGAAACCTATTTATGCAAAATTAAGTGGAGTTGAGCCAAGTTTTTTTTTTTTTTTTTTTTTTTTTTGGGAGAGTAAGGAACGTGATGTCAGCCCCTGATGAGACTCTCGATGATGGAATGTTTCATGGGGAAATGTGATGAAATGCTTTTATTTTGGAGTGTTTTTTTTTCGCAATAAATATTAATGGCAACCGATTGTGTCCTATTAAATTCTGGGACAAGATTATTAAATACTTTTTGCATATTTTATGGCTGGCTTAAAGAGGTAAGGGACATGTTACTTGTGAATGAGATTTATATGGCTTTTATTTCTCGTTTTTATGTACAGTGATACTGTCCAGTTATTGGATAACAAATTGACTCTAACCAGCCTGGTTGAAGTGAGTTCATAATATTCAACAGGTCGCCACTGACAACTAGGCTAATATTATTGGGCTAGATAATTTCAAGTAAGATTGGTAAAAGGTTAATAATTTTACCAAAAGAAACCTTCTTCTACCAAAAAAAAAAACAAACTCCTCCTTCCTCTTTTTCTTCTCCTTCTCCTAATCTTTTCGGTGGTTTTGTTATGTGGAAGACTAGAGGCTAAGGAAAAGCTCTTTATACTGTCGACAATCTATTTTCTTCGTATAGAGTGCAATGCAATGTAAACAGCAGCTCTAGTCGGGAAGAAAGGAATTGCCACAACCTAACCGCGATATTGTTATTTCACCTACTCCCAACCATTACTATCGCGACTCTGACATCGGGGCATCGAGAAACAATTCGCTGAAGTGTTGTGCCTCCTGAAACCAGTTAAATCTCATCAACCAACCGATGAGGTGCGCTTTTGGTGTAGCGGGGAAGGACTAAGGAAGGCTATGATAGGAGGAATGAGGAATGTAAAAAGAGAAGATGAAAGAAGGAAAGTTATGTAGTAGGGAAAGTGGAAAAGGCGAAGGACCGTGGCGCTGCCGGTATTCGAACCCGAGACCTCTAGGATGGTAGCTAGACGCCTTACGTCCTAAACTACGGAGGCTCTCCAGGTTTAGTTAGACCAACGATACTAAATTCACATGTAACACGGCGTTATATATGTATTCCAATAGATGTCTCTGAACAGAAAACTTATCGGTTAATTGGAATTTTAACTTTCTCTTTTCTGTTAGCCGTTACATTGCCCTCTTTTTACTTAGCATTCGTCCCGAACATAGCTTCCTCTAGGTCCCGTTCTTACCAATCGAACTTTTTGGATGCGATCGACGGCATCGTCATGCTGACAGTGGAGGAGCCCTTCCATTTTCCTTGTAGTTTTGGCGATTTATTCGTCGAGGATTTTATAGGTAAATTCGATCGCCTTCCTTAAATCCAGATTCGTTCGCCTTAGGTCGAGTGGGTTTTCATCCTGTTGCTGGCTGATTGCAGACCGTCTCGTTGATCTCCGTTAATTTCACTCCTAGTGCAGAGAGTAGTTGCTAGGGGTTGGCCTGTTTCTGGCGCGACTCCACACTTTAAATCACCTGGCAGCGTAATCTTTTTCCCGAATTGGCTACTTTAAATACCCCCAGATACCGATTTTCATTGAAATGAGAATACAATTGGCAAACTTATCGGCCATATCGGTGGGGACATTTTGAATTTTTAAGCTCTGATCACAAATTCGTTATTTGATAATTTAAAAAACACAGATACCGGTTTTCATGGAACTCGGAACACAATTGGCAAATTAATATTTCTGTGGCCATTTTGAATTTCGATCATATTTCGGTGGACATATTTCATGGGACACCCCCGGGGATCTTCGTGCAAAATTTCGAAGCTTTGCGATGACTGGTGCCTCCGCTATAGTGCACACATACATTAACGCATACATTCAGAAACTTTGTTTCATTAATATAGATGTTAAAGCAAGCAACGCAAGTATTACAAGCAAAGCAAGCAGCGCACGCAACGCAATGAAACAAGATATGACAAGAGTGCTGTAGCATTTTAGGAATCAAAACCTAGAAATATTGGAGGCCGTATTGATTAACCAAATCGAATTGACGGTGCATTAGAAAGAACGAAGAGCTTGAAGAAAATTATGACGAAAAACAAGCTTAGGACAACCAAGAAATATTCGTTCGTTTATTGTGATAGCTTTGATTCGAACTTGTTCTAGACGAGCTTCATGCTGTTCCCTGCTCTTCTATATATCTTTCGAACTAAAATTACTACTAAAGCTACATCATTGCACCATGACGTTAACAATGACATGATGGACTGGTAGTACAAAGGGTACTTAGCTTAGAATTTCCAGGTAAAAAAAATCGGACAGTACGCTCTAAGGTCAATCCTCAGCCACCTTCAATCATATCTGTAACGGCTCCGCACCGATGCTTTCCGTGTCAGTGTCTTCCGGGGTGAATTTTTCACTGCCAGTCGCACAGCACCGTCTTTTCTGTATAGGTGATCCATGTGCAATGGCATCTGCGATTTCAAGTATGGCGAAGAGGGGAAAAGAATAAAAAAAGGCATTGGATTGTCGACTCTTCGGCAAGTAGGAGGCAAGAAGGAGGGTTCGCAATTTTTTATAGAGACTTGGTGGAACATGAAACTAAATTCTGCGATTTGACTCTTTGAGGGGACAAGCAAAAATAGAACGTCGTATGCTGCCGCTAATTTTGTGCTGGGCCGTAACAGAGCACTACGCTAGATAGAGCTGTTGTAAATCTAGGCTCTAAAATGTTTGCCAAGGGGCAAGCTTATGCCGCGCTCAGTCGCGTAAGGAAGTTAGGAGGTCTAGATACTAGAGATTTGGATCCTCGTAAGATGATTCACGAGCCCCATGATGAAAATTCACTCAGAGTTAAATCGGCTCAGAAAGCTCGACCAATCAGAGTTAATGGAATTTTCCCTCAGATTTCAATGTAATAGTTGATGCATGCACCACTTTTGTCTAATCGATCGGCGTGTCTAAATTTAGCTGGAATAAATTAACTTCAATAACATTACCTTTGCATTAAAACTGTTAGAATGACGGGCAGCGTTTGCCGAAAATCGCCGGCCTGCAGGGTCATCGTACCTCCAAGAAGACCTGATTATTTCGCAAATCTTTCAAAGTTTGATCGAGTGCTTCCAATTCGCGTTTGTGCGCTATCGTAGACTCCCCCAAATGATTTTGATGATTTTGAAATTCTTTAGTAATTACGCTTTGCTGATTTTTTTGGCAATGTTGCATGGTCGGTTCATCTATCGTCTGCAAATTAAGTGGCAGTTTGAGGGCTGAATGGCCTGTTCGACCTGTTCTAACAATGTGGTAGCGATTTCCGATGATGCTACGGCCAGCATTTTTTTGACCTTGTGCGCGAATGGAAGTAAATCGAAGAATCGAAGAAGTTAAAGCGGTAGAAAAAGCTTTTTCATATAATATAGAAGTACCACCCAAAATTCCGATTTTTCCGTGAATTCTAAGGAAACTGCAGCCTCCATATTCCGACAGGCAAAGCGCAATTTTTGTGCTAAGATGTAAAAAGTTGATTGTTTGATTAATCCTACGAACCCGTTAAGCCAGAAAAAAACTTAGCCATGTTTTATGATCAATATTTGCAGAAATAACTAGAATCGACACGACTATCATCATCCAATAAACTCAAAGTGCAATTTAGCAATCCGGAAGTACTAACCGCGCTTTTTCAAATAAAGCAGACAACCATAAAATCAGCGATCACTATACCAACATCGTCATTTTATCCTTAAAACGTTTACACAAACATTTGTTAGCGCAAAAAATTCTATAAAATTTCATATTAATAAAAGTAAAAATTTATACATCCTGCCACATCCTTAAAAAAAACCAAATCGACCTCTTGATGTAAAATCATTACTACTACTAATACATAAATTCAGATAAACCTTCCAACGTAGATATCATGAATTATTCTTAAATTTTCCTCAATTTTCTGGGATTTACATATAAATGGTGGTTGGATACAGTTCGCCGTCATTCCGATAAGTGTAAATCCATTTTCGATATTGCATTACAGATACTCTTTTTGGGTCTGGTAAGGATGGAAATTGTTCTGGAATAGGCCCCTGTGTGTGAATGCAATAAACTGTGTTAAATGCAGAGGGGACGACACCCAGACTTAAATGGAAATGAAGAGCGTTACAAGGCTTGGCTATATGTAGGAAGAAGGAAGACTGTCGACAGGACTTTGCGAGGATATTTGCATTTAACTATGGCAGACAACTGCGGGCCTTCAGGCATCGATATATAGTAGTAGTAACATATAGAAAATAAGTTTTTCTCTTTGGCATATGGTAAAATATATGTGTGTCGTCTATTCATATCCCTTAAGTGTAATGAAATGAAGGACAGAACTGAGTTGAAAATAGATATGCTGAAGAGCTAAATAGGAATTTTCCTCAAGGAAATTGAAAAACTTTATTTTTACAAAATTAAAAAAAAAAAAAAAACCAGAAACAAAAAAATGTACTTCATTTACTTTTAATTTATTATCTTGCAAACGTAGTTGTAAGATACCCCAGGTGTGCATCATGAAAAATATTTGAAAAGTTGAAATTTTGAAATCCTTACGCTGTCTTAACACTTTTCGCAATTTACACAAGATCTCTCTTAAGTTCATTTTGTGCAACATGGGAGAAGTTTTTAATTACATTAAAAGGAAACTGCAATTAAAGCAAGTGGAGCTAAATTACTGCTTGTTTTTTTGAAGCCCAGAAGGGCATTTTGATAGATAAAAATATAGTATCGGAAGTTAATTTCAAGTTTAAATCAAACGAGTCAAATTACGAACAAAATACACGATAACAGAGTGGAAAAGTATTAGCTGATTAAGAACTTGTGATTAAGGACTACTCCTGCTCACAAATACAGACACTCTTCTTAGAACTTTTCATACCCTTTTGCAAGGTTCCAGATGCTAAACTTCGTATTTCTTCTGGAATGTTTTCTTTGGTCCTGAACTATTGAAATGTGTGCTCTTGACCGTATTCCAATATGTCTTTAGGTATGTGGTATGTCCAATATGTCTTGTGATATGTCTAATTACCTTCTTTGTCCTTGCAGCCTGTGCAAGGTGACATGTATTAAGTCATACCCCGGATTTTTCCATGAAATTCTTGTGCCTGGTGTCATCTGTTTGTGCCTGGTGTCATTTGATTTTGACTAACTTTGAACTAGTACCTGTGGCGGACTCTTAATATCTAACCCCTATGTCCACATCGGGAGAGCTGGGCAACGTACATTTATATGGCTAACACGAACTTTGGACCAGGTGGCCGGAGATATAGCCAGAACGCTCTTTAATTGGGGTATAATAGAATGAACTATGCCTGTATTCTAATCAACCGCACGTTAGGGTCTACCGATTATAAAAACTGAAGCACAGCCCCAGAATCGGATGGAAAGCATGGCAACGACTTTTGGAAGACGAAACAGGACCAGAATAGGGCTATGGAACGTAAGAGAAGCATCTAGACTTGCTCAAGTCGAAGAAGAAATGAGAAAATACATGGTAATGATACTTGAAATATGTGCCGCACTCTAGTTAATGTATAACAAGCTTCGAAATGTACTGATCAGAATGTACTTTACAGTATGATGAGCTGGAGAACTCATTCCGATAGGATTATTACAGGTGTTATACAAGCCTAAAGAAGGTAACACTGATTACTCGCTACATGCCGACTGAAGTGACATGGGATGATGAAAGGATGACTTCTATTCGCAAATGGCAACAGTATTAAATGAGACTCCAATGGAGTATGTATATAATATTAATGATTATGGTGACTTCAACGCACAAGTAACATTTGATAGGGGAAGTACAGCAACTGGTCGTCATGGTATGAGCCCATCAACTAATAATAATGGAAAAAGACGATGAGATAAAAGAAAACTTGAAAAAATTTTATCAACGCAAAGAAAAAGAATCCAAGCTTGCGGCAAGAAGAGATAAAAGGAAATTATATGAAAATATTGCTAGGGAAGCACAGCAAACATCAGTAATATGCATCAGCTATACGAGCTTATAAGGAAATTATCAAATAAAGGATTGAGGCGAAGACAGCTCTTGTTGGCAGATACGAAGATGGCATTATACATAGCAAAACTAGCAGAGACAGATTAGTGAATGGCAATCAATATGGACGGAAGAAAGAAAACAACGGACCAGAGTAATATTTAATATAAATCTATCAACACTGAGAGAAGTCAAAGAGGCAAGAAAGCAAAAATGCAGACCTTTATAATTCTTTGTTGAATTGAACTTAAAATAGATTGCCAGCTAAAGTATAGCAGTAGTATTCAGGAAAGGTCGCGGTTGTATAGACAACTAAAACTGTAGACGAACAATCTATAGAATTATACATTATGCATTACCTTCGAGCCAGAATTCGACACAAACCATAGGGGAGGCATTTGGGAAGCTTTGAAAAAGAAGACAGTATCTGCAACATTAATCTAAATGATCATAATAGAAATGAAGCATAGCTAAAAATCCTTCACAATGAACAATTAAGTGCCCAATAACAACTGCAACTGGAGTGAAAGCAGGTTGCCCTCTTTCACCTTTACTTTTCATTTCTGTACTTGGCGAAATAATGAAGAAAGCCGCAGAGAATCAAAAATGATTTGATGGGTATTGGTAGAACGGCTAAAAGATCTTGAATATGTAGATCATACCACACTTCTAGCTCATTCAAGAGAAGACATGCAAAGAAAAATAGATATCTTAGATAAGTCTTTACGCATTAGGTATATGGCAAATTTTCTGGTCCAGAAAAATAACAAACATGGAATTATGGAACTTGACAAAACAAGAACAAAGACAACAAAGAAAAGAAAGTGGAAGTAGATAGAGCACACCCTACAAAAAGAAAATAATGCGTTTACCAAAAGCGCACTTGAATGGAATCCGCAAGGAAGTAAAGGTGTCGGTGGGCCGTAATATAATGGAAAAGAACAGTAATGAAAGAAATCGAAAATTGTTACAAAACCTGGATTGAAGCCAAGAGAATAGCTCAAACAGAGTCTGGTGGAGAAGCTTTGTGGGAGCCCTATGCTCCCAAGAGGGGTATATACGAGTACAATGCCCCGGCTTCACCAACCTCAGATCAATAATGTTCCGTTCAATCCACAAAAGGGGCTTCCCGGCTAAAGCCATGCTTGATATTTTTGTTGTTTTTTCGCCAGAAATTAGAAATGCAATAGTTCACTGGAATGGCATTACATTTTTCCAGTTGATTACTCTCTTTTGAGCGACGTTTTAAGTTTTCGGTCAACTCTGCCGTCGCCTGGTCCCAAGTCCAGGGTGTGAAAGGAGGAGGGAAGTCGATCTGCCGAATTGAGCAGAATTGGGAAACCGAAGAAACTAGGCAAGAAACCGCATCTTTTAAAGCGGCACCGACAGCAGCGTATCCGTTGCGGGGACGTCCCGCTCGCACCGCCAGCAAACGGATCAAAGAAGAAGAAGGTGAAAGATGAAGTATTCGGTCAGTTCGAGTCCAGTCCGATGACCTGCGGCCCGTTTCATCCTTAGTGAATATGTGAAAATTGCATTGGAATTGAGGTTATTTGTAAGTTCAGTTCAATATGAGAAATCGTAGCCCAGTAGGGTAATATTGTGGCATCTAGATTTTCGAATCGCAAGTGGTAAGGTAACTACGTGCTCATGTGAATGATATGTGGAAGGAAATAAGCGTCTAGTTTACTTCTATACATTGAAAGGGATTTAGAGACAATTAGCAGTAAGTGCTTGGTTAAAGACAAAAACACAGTTCTCTACCGAACCAATAGGACTATTTTAATAAATTTGGACATCATTTGGACATCACCGTGCTTGGTTACTAAAAGACCCGACATTGAATTTTGTAGCCATATACTTTTTGAAATCGATTATACAGGTAATCCCGAATTAAGGTGACAACTGAGGATGAAAATCTCATGGGTTCTATTAGTTTAGTTTCTAAAAACTTATGGCTAACACTGTCAAATACCTTCCTGAAGTCAAGAAACACACAACAAAAACCAAACACTGGAAGCAATAGTCACCCGCAGCAGTGCCGTTTCACAACCAATCCTCTTGTGCTAAGCAGACTGTACAAAACTGACTGTTGAACTCCTATTATTAAAATAATTTTACACTGAAATAATTCAATTTCACCCTGTTAAAACATCGATAAAATCTAGACTAAACTATTTTAATACTAATAAATATGTATGTCAAAAAACTTGTCTACCTAAACATGCCAAAACCAAATATACCTATCTATTACAGAAAATTGAAAACTCTTTGATCAAAACTTCATCATAAAAAAAAAATTATCCATACTGGTTGATGATTCCAATTTCCTCTCAATTAATGTGTACTCTCTATCTCTATACTTTGTAAACACAAAAACCTTCCAAACATTTTGTATTTCAATCGAAATCAAATTAACGTTAAACACTAACAAAATTCCTCTCGCAAATTGATTCCTCACAAGCCGGGTTGATTCACGGCTTAATAACCATATGTTTGCACGAGTCCGACCTAATAAGCATAATTAAAAGCAAACATGTTCGAAGTTTAATTGATATCACGTTAATAACTTCAGCAAAATCTGACGACAATCACTGCATTAATCACATAAACATGCCACAATTTACGCATACACACGTACACTTTACTAGAACCTGTATAAATATCCTTCAAAGGATTGAGACTGGGGATGCACAGAATATTCCAAGTGTATTTGTACAAAATGTCAATATTTATGCTTGAGCATTAAACATACTGACATTAAATAGATTATGTAAGTTACTACCCCCAGTGTACGTGTGTTTATATTCATATAATATGTATTTGACCGCCATCTTTTGATTAATTGCAGGCGTACTCCTTGTGGAATATACCGCAAGCAATCTCTAAGGACTTTAATTCAACCGAAAAGAGGATCCAGTGTCATAGTCTTGCAAGTGAAACGTTAAATATTAGAGTAGACACTTTCTGTATCATCGCTCCAAAAACGCCTGCCTTAGATACCCTCGGAAGTTAGGCTAAACTGGTCAATGTTTGCCAGAAAGTTTAAAACTTCATTAATTATTCAAAAACGTCTTTTTAGAGCAGAGGTATACGGCAAATATATACCTACTATATACAGTCTATATAATTCTTTTTCCGAGTGCCGAAAACTTTTCTTTTCGATGGCATAAAAATGTTTTTTCCCCTACATTTTACGGAGAATTTCAGGTAGAAGGTAGGATGGTGTATAATGGATATATTTCGTAAGTTTAACTTGTTCCAGTTATATTTTAATATGATGTGAATAAAGTCTATTATGACGTGGTATACGACTTAACGTCAGAAGTTGCTCGAACTTTTCGAGAAAAAAAAAAAAAAAAAATCTATCAGGTTATATGATGAAAAATGAATTTATATTATCAGTTCTAAATAAATATGGATTTTCACATACATGGATATGTATACTTAAGCTCATACTAAAATTACCACAAGATAACATTATGAAATTCAAATCTAGGTTTAATTGAATTCAACGAAAAAATTAATTTTTATTTTCAGGCGTTTTTGTTGTATAATAACAAATTGCACCAATGACTTCATAATGGATTTTGTGAGGTATGGATGGTCTCGTTTTTGCATATATTAAAACAAAGTCAACACTGTTAAATCACGTATAAATTATACATTTGCCATCCTCAAAGTAATCGGTGGCCCTCACTAGTAACATTTCAAATATAGAGGATATGCTAACATAATCGGTCTGGTCCAGTTTAAGAATGGTTGGCGTGAGCCTAACTATTCTAACTCATGAAAACAAGGAAACTGGTAACATGCTTTTGTATACAGGAACAAATGATGACGAATACCGCAATGAACAAAGCTAACCTATTTGAAAATGTTCTATGCTCGTAGTACCTAAGTTAGCAATCTAAGTATATTACTAACATCATAGCCAACCAAAAGAGTACCTGGTCAGAGGAGCGTCGAGGGCAACAAGAAGGCAGATCACGGTATACAGAAACAAGGTAATGTAAAATAGACTGATATCTTCGAATACCGTAGAAAAGGGTCACCTAGTGACGTAAGCACAATTAGTGAAACAAAAACCACCAGCTTTGATTTTACAATGGATAGCGGTCACCAAGACACTCGGGCCGAATTGACCAGAATCGAGAAACCGAGGAAACTAGGCAAGAAACTGCATTTTTTAATGCGGCACCGACAGCAGCTTATCCGTTGCGGGGACGACCCGCTCTTACCGCTAGCTAACGGATCAAAGAAGAAGAAGAAGAAGAAGAAACTTCAGCACTAAAATACCGTTTTACCGTATTCAGTCTTTTACGTTACCTTGTTTCTATATACCGGGAAAGCAAATGAATTGGCCAGACCGTGGGTAAATTCACGCAAGCACGCCAATGGAGAATGTACAGAAGCCGCTGTGCGATATAAAGAAAGGCATCTTCGTGTAATTTCTGTCAGTAGCTAGCTCTAGATGGAGGAGCTTATTATCATCCTTGACGCAGTCTAGGAAGACTTGGCTTTATTACAACAAGCAGAACGAAAGGATACCGGTTTCTGTGGGAATGTTGACAAAGTCCAGCACCTTAAACTACCCTCCGCTAATTCCAGTCCAAGATCCAGATTCTTTTATTCTGAAGGCTCACGTTTTCCCTTGCCACAAGCTTTAAAGGAGGGAGGTATAACATAACGCTTAAAGCACCTGTAGCCTGTAGGTGTGAAGCGAAGTGCGCCTATAATCCGCACATCTTTGCACCTTCTGTAGTTTGTTTAGTGGTCCTCCATTAATTACATGAAGCGTTTAGGGGTGGGGGAGTGTCGAACCGAATCTCACCCAATCTCACGTGGGGGAGAAGGGGGTATCGGAAAATATCAGGTAATTTTCTTCCTCAGGAAAAAACTGGGTTAAATTAAGTAAAACATGTTTCCCCACTAGAGACCCCCATTCACTTACAAGCCGCCGGCAGGCCAGGTCGGCAAGCACGGCCCTATGGATGTCACACGATACTCAGTCTGACTGAGGGATGAGGACTTCAGGTATCCACCTAACAAGCCGTGGCATGCAGGTGACGTCATGATTCCCTACAGACACAGGCGAAGACGACAGTTTTGCATAGTGGGTTTTTAATTCAAGTGAAAGCATTTTCATGGCTTCAACGATAACTTTAAAGGAACAAACAGAGTGGCAGCAGCTTATTCACAGTCGCGATCCATAGAATTTGAGAAAGTACTCCTCTTTGGGGTACCTCTGTTGACGGCCCTTCGGACCGAGCTTTCGCCAAGGCTTGAGCTCACCATCCTGCCGACAATCATTTGATGGATGAGAGACACCAGCGGCGCTTCGATCCTCAAAGGCCAGAGTAAGGGGGTCCGGGATCTACTAATGTATATTTTTTTGACTTCGGTGACTTTTCTATAACTTGCCCAAGAAAATACTGAATCTTCCAGTAAAAGTCTCATCGCAATCGGATTAGTCGTTTCCGGGATTAGCTCGGACATACAGACACCAATTTATACAGACAGGCAAAAATTTAAGAAATACTTGATTTCGTTTTAATATTATGTGAATAACCATATGAACTTAGAAAATGACAATTATTTTGACCCTAAACGCCTCACGTAACACAGACAGACACTCCAATTATATTTATAAAGAAGATTACTCTCCCTGAGCATATTCTCAACCTCACTCTTAGATACAACCTTACTATGAAGCACTGAAAGAACTACCATCTACATATGTCAACGAAAATTCCGATCCACGAAAATTGATTCGCCAAAGAAGAAACTTAATCAAAAACTTCGTGTGTGCATCAAGGATGTTCTACATCAACAGAAATTTGCGTTCTTGCTGCACTCATATCTGGTTTCACAAACTCCGCCACTCAAAAACTTTCTTAACTCGCAAATAACTCTCAGCTTGGCACAGAAAATCTTCAGCACCTGCATTACCGCAGCACACAAACAAAATCTTTGATGCATTTAGAAAATTCTAATGTAAATTTTCATTATTTATCAGCATCAAAATAAAAAACCAAAAAAAAAAAATGAAGCATGTTTCATTGAGCTTATACACGTTCGCATGGGTGTGGTTTGGCAACTTTTTCCGTAACATAAAATAAACTTTGTACAAACGAACTTAATCTCGGAGATTTGTACATTTTCAACGATAGTGTCATGAAAACTTTTACGGATTAATCAGGTGTAAAGTTCATGTCGGCATTTGCGGAAATTGTATGTGGATGCACGAAAGAGCATGATTGATACTAAGATACCTAGATAAGGGTGGATGATTTACACTTTACATAAAAAGGATTCAAATTAATCTGAAAGAATTTGTTGACAAGTTTCGTGTGTGCATATGCTGGATTAAAGCATGTAACTTAGAACGAAAACTGTTTTCCAAAAGCGAAAACAATCTTTACATTGGTTAAGTAGGATTACTGTTTATGCATGGTGCTAGTGGAAATTATTTCCTGGAAATTAATCCGGTTAAAGTAAATTTTTCGCTAAATTCTTCAGCCTCGAGTTGAACGCAACACAGGAAGTTAATTTGTAGGAATGAACCGAACTTTCAGCTGTCTTAAGCGCCCTCCTATCGCTGCTAGTTCCTGTACATATCTATCGCGGTAACTCCATGCTTATCTCATTGAGAAATTAATGAAGTCGGAAATTTATTCAAATTTACGTAGCGCATAATTATATTAAAATTATTATTAAAACTTAATAAATTCTTCCTTAATTACTAAGTTACTCAATGTAAAAGGTCCTGTAATAAATAAATTATCATTCATTAAAACTTAGGACAGGAAGCCCACACCAAGAAGGGTAACGTGCTGGCTTTCGAATATTCTGGATTGGTGGAAGGAGTTTTCTTTTTAATTTCTTTTACATGCAATTTTTTTAGTCACCTTTTTCTTATTTATGAAAGAAGGAAGCAAAATTGTAGAATGGATTGTTTTTGAGTAGAGTTAATGTGTTTATTGTATGATTACTTAAATTCACTCAACTTTCACCAGGGTTTTTTTTCCAGCAATAATCAATTTAAATTACTTGTTATTCTATTTCCAAAAAGAATTTGTAATATATTAAATAAAATTAAAACATGTTAATAAATTCCGAACGGTGAGGAGACCCATAAGAGCAGAGGCCGCAACAACTAGCAGATTGTGAACGAAGTTGGGAGCGGGAAAATTAAAAAGCGCTGCCAATACAAGCAAGAATGCAGCGCTTTCTATTCATATGCTAAGGAAGCTCTTTGGAAGCAAAAACTCTATACACTCATTTTTTCCTTGGTTTAATCAAGTTCTCTTTTATTCCCCGTAGTTGGGAAATTTACGGATTTTATAATAATCGCGTCAGTTGCGAAATATTATTTTTGGTGAAAATAAAAGCTCCAGGAGCTTCACAAGAGTTTCAATTTCCTAGCTTCGATTTCGCTTCAACAACAAAATATTAAGACTTTACTGTGATGATATGACTGTATTATTAATTGGGATATGAATAAGAAGCGCGTTGGTATTTCTTTTCAAATCTTCAGATTCTGTTAAAACGCCCTTCTATTCCCCGCTGCGTCTCATGGCCCTTCGCCCATCATTTCAAACAGGTTTTAATAAGAGTTTGTTACTACCCCAGCGGTAAATATTAGAGTGCTTCCAGCCGAAGCGCAAAAGAATCGTTTTTATACGACTGCCAAAGGAATCTTTTCAAAAGCGCATGATGTTCGCAATAGGTTCAGTTCACTCTTTGCGTCATTCTGGTTTTTCCCGTGTTATTGCTGTGGTAAAGAAAAGCCGCGATTTATTAAAAGTACTTTTAGAATTATTTTTTGTTAAATTTATTAAATAAATGGCAGTAGGAAATCAAATTTAAAAAAGTTTTTTTTTTTTCAACTGGCAAAAGGGAACCGAACCAATTGCTCTTCCTTCTGCATTTCTATTAATCCTTTTCGAATCCTTACAAATGAGCTTAATCGAATCGCTTCCCCGCTAGGACATTCAATGTGAAAAAATTAACGTACGGCAGGCTAAGAGAAGCATTCCTCTGCTTCAAAAGAAACGGTTCAGTACCCTTTTTGAATTGCTTAATTTCCCACTAGAACACGGTGGACTCACTTTTCTTCATCATGTTCATGTAATGATTGCAATGCCAATATAGTAGTTCGTCGAAAATATGCTTGTGTTAGTGCAATAGACGTCCAGTGGGAAATGAAGCGATTCTTGTTTTCGCAGTAATCATAAAGGTATACTCCAGTTTCGTATCCTGAACATAAAGTGTGGCACCAAAGTTCACATAGCATGCACTGGATCCGCTTTTCCATACATTCCACATTTCATATTTGCACCCTTTAAGGTATTCCATATTGCCGTTATATCTAAAAAAATATGTGGATATTCTCCATCGTAAGACTTTGGCTAATGTCACGCCTAAGATGTGTAGGAATGGGTCGACGATTACATAGTTCAACCCACTGTCAAGGATTGAGAGGTGCTAAACTTTTTTTTAAAATAAGACTATATTGGGTTTTGGTGGAGTTGAATTTGACACAATTCTTGCTTCCGCACTCTAGAATGAGTTTAATGTCGTTATGAATAGAGTTAGACATTAGTTAACGACTATCAAGACAGGATCTGGTACGTGTTTGTTTTATATCGAAGGGGTAAGAGCAGCGCAGGGTACCGTCGTCTGCGAAGTTGAGAAGTGGGTTGGACTGGATTGAAAGTAGGTCATTTATAAAGATAATAAATAGGGCCGGTGATAAAATTTACCCCTGAGAGACCTCCGCTGAGATGGGGTGAGATTCAGATTTGACGCTATCCAATACTACTTTGATTGAACGGCCGGAAAGGAAACTCTCAATCCAATTCTGTAGAAGTGAGTCAATACCAATGGCTTTGAGTTTAGCTAGCTAGCTAGGGCTGAAGCTGCTACTCTATCAAAAGCCTTGGAGTTATGTAGAGCAACCACACTAGATTTACCGAATCGATGCAAATTCGGTTGAGGTGTTCTGTGAGGCAAACTAAAAGATCCCCAGTGGATCTTTTTTGTCGGAAGCCATACTGTTTGTCATCGATTCTAGATATCCCATAACCTTTTTGTTGATTATGGTGTCCAAGGTTTTGGAGAGGATAAAAGTAATTTCTGTTGGGCGGTAGTTGGAGGGACTGCTAGGTATGGGATAAACATGTTCAAGTTTCCAAGAGTCTGGATAAAGTATGATAGGAAAAACTCCACAGAGCTATGATAGGGATAAAAGTTTGCCCAGAAGTTTAGCCAAAGATTTGGTGCATTTTTTTAAGACGATAGGGGTTATATTATCGGATCCAGTGGATCTGTTGGTATCGAGCTCCTTGAGGCACCCATAAACTTTGCGATTTCTGAAGAATATGCTTTGAATGGGTGTTGTGCTCGGGAACCGGGGATAGCGTATTAGTTTCGGGTATAGAAAATTTTTCAGACAAATAGAGATGCTAGTAAATCGGCCTTGGATTTGTTATCCGTTATCACTTTTTTATCATAGATGGGGTAGTGGATGTAGTGAAATTCTTCTTGATGGAACTTATCAAGGACCAGATGTTGCACTAATGAGCTTGCACTAATGAGCTTGTCTCTCAACTTGTTTTCAAATGAGATCTTTACACTTTTTTCTGACCATTGACGACCTCAAAGCTAACATACGAGCCGAAATAGCTGCTATAACGCAAAAAATGCTGGCCAATGTTATCTAGGATGCCCGTAAAGGAGCTGCTTTTTGTATTTTAAATGGAGGTGGACATTTAATTGACATTGTGTTCAAAACCTGATTTGAAATAAATGGTATAGAATGTCCGAAGTAAATCTTGCTCCTTGGTCAAAATCGGCCTAAAAATGTCAGAGTTATTCAATGTTGAAATACCGAAGGTCTAGATGGCGCACCCCATATTCTTTCTTTATTAGGGGCAAGATCGGATTCTCGTGATCGTTGCAGAAGTTTCTCAATTTGATATACCTACTCACGATGAAGGGAGTCATTCAGAGATGGTTGGTTCGGTTTTTAGCTTTAATAACATTCTGATTAAACTGTGTCTATTTGACCTAGGATATGTAGAATTGGTGTAGTGTGTATTGCACGACCGGATCCCCAATCGTTACAGTTCTGCGATCGATTTTCATGTAATCCTACTAGTTATGGTAAAAATGCACTTTAAGAAACCAATTTATTATTTTATTTTTCAAAATGTCATAATTTTTGCTTATACATATGTATGTAACTTCTACCAATTTATACATACAAGGTATATACATTTTACTGGTGTACAATCAATTTTGTATCACCTTGACTTCTTTAAGCTGTTACGATTTTACAGCATTCGTCTGTTGATCCATACGAATGTTTATTTTGTTTGGCTCGTGCAAACACCCACGAGCTGCTTTTATAGCAGAAGCATCTTGTATACATACAAGTAACACTTAAAGCGCTCCCAAACATATGCTCTACAAACCGCATTACATTTATGCTCGTATAATTTCATTACTGTTAACGTAACAAAGTGTAGTGTGGGATTAATTCATTTTAAACTCCTCAAAAACCTCAAAAATCACCTTGACTAAATGCAATAAAAAAATCTTTTTTTGTTGAATAGAATGTAAAGTATTCAACAGCGTATATTTTATATGGTATATATATGTATGTATTGTGATTACAGAAGTATTTTTTTTATTCTAAAGTATACTTACATCGTATTCGTAGGTTAACTAAGGCACTTTGTGTTTCTCCTCTATCGTTGGCAGCCGAGCAAGCATAGAGTCCGGCATGTAAACGAGCAACTCTTTGAAGCACTAGGGATCTCGTTGAGATGATAACACCCCATGAAACGTTCTGAGTTACAGGAACTCCCTAGAGTAGAATAAAGTAGAACAATCAGTAAAAATATATATATGTGGGTATATGTATGGAGGAGCAGAAGGAATATATATTACATATGCAGGAGTGTGTAGCTAGAGAGGGAGATATATATGTATAAAAAGGAAAAAGAAAATATTTATGTTATCCCTTTCGTCTCCGTGTACATGTAACATAAAGAATACGAGCGCATCAAATAAAATGAAAACCCAAAGCTCCCCTTTCCGGGGCCCGGCGGCACCTAACCTTTGGTAGGATCCGACCAGAAAAGGGTTAAAGCGATAACACACTTGGGGAACTGTGGAGCTCCTCTCCATATATCCGGCCCGCAGTCCCCCGCCTCCCGGCGAACGTGTAAATGCGAGCGGTGGAATGAGTTACGTTTTGTGGGAGGAATGAAAGTACGAATTTTGTTAAGTGACATTTTTATTGCGTTCATATCTGTAATTTGTGTACATGTTAATTTTATTTATATTACACTGACTACCGTAAGGCAGAAATGCTTCTGGCACTTGTTCAGCTGAAAAGTATACACGGGTATACGACTCCCCAGCCGGGGTAGCTGGCCCCTACTGTTCCCTTCTTACGCCGATCGTTATTCACCATGTTCCGAGTCAACAGGACTAACCCGGTACAAGCCAAACATTCCTTGTTATACACGGCACGGGCAGGGCTCAGAGCGGAGTTTCTTTGTACAGTAACAAGGCTGCTGTGCTGTAAAAGGAGTAAAGGATAACATTAAACTCGAATTTCACCCTTTTACATATTGTTGGCACTTTTGACTTGATTACGGGAGTTTGGCAGCTCTAATTTTGCATTACGAGCCCCCCGCTCCACCCACCTCCAACCTAAACCTAGAGTAAGAGACTTTTGAAACTCTTGTAAGGTCTACGACTATACAAACTAAGCCAGACCAGTCCTCTTCTCTTTAAAATGCCTGGTTTTGTCCCGGTACTTGTCCTGTACAGGTCCCGTGGGCCACTACATACATACATACATATATATGTGCTTTTAATGATACCAACGAGGAACCAGATCTGACAACACTTGCCCAAATTGTACTCGAGAGCCCTGGAAGGATGCCTTTTGTCCCATTATAGTTTGATGTAATGATGTCAGAAGGGGGCAAGTGTCATTTTTCTTTTACGTGCCCACCATTTTCTTTTTCTTCTTCAAATGTTAATTATTATGATGGCGGTAACAAAGGTGTTCAAATTGATTCAAGGGATGCTTTTTATTTCCATTTTGCAACAAGATTACACTTTACAGCTTCGAGCTTTGTAGCATTTTATGTTGAGAATCATAAAGGACGGTTGTAAAATACAAAATATACACTTGATGTCCGTTTTTCTGCTTTTGATTATATTCAATGGCTGCTGTAAACGTTCCCGGAGAATGAGCTTATGGTTTATCTGGGGAGAATGTGCAGTAAAGGCATTTCAGTATATAGGTAACAAGTTCACTTTATTGTTTTTGTACTGTTTTTTTTTTTTTTATTCTTTCTTTGTTGCATAACTTTGACGTAGTGAAATACAACGAATAAATCTTTTGCTCAGGTTTAGAGAAATTTGTATAGAGTATGTTTCTCAACAGAAACAGCAGAGAACAAGAAATTTGTCAATATTTGAATAAAAGTAATAAAGGTTTACTTGAGCAATAGCTACACATATTTTTAAATTTTTTAACCAGATCTGGGATCCTACATTTCAAATTAGTATTAATCGAAAAGAATCTGTCCAAAAGAAGTTCCTTCTTGTCGCGCTTAGGAACCTCTATAATCCCTCGAATTTTCACAACCTTCCTCACAATAAGGACAGGCTCAAAATCCTTGATCTCTTGCCTCTTATATTTGCTTATTGAAATTGCTTATATCTTGTTTTACCTTGGATGTCCTGAACAATAACCTCAAGGTGCAGTTCCTGTCGGACACAATCAAATTTAACGATACTCGACAAACAAGACATTCCAAACTGCTTAAAGAGTACCCGCATCGCACTGAATATGCTAGAAACGAGCCCGTTAACAGGTGCTGGATTACCTTCAATTCCTACGCGTCCTGTTTCTCTCCCTCAATTAACAAAAGTTCCTATAAAAGAAAACTAATTTCCCTGTTGTCCTCTTCTAACTAACACTAGACTTAGATCTTAGTTTAATATTTAAATATTAAATACTCGCAATGTTCCTTATTAATGTTAATAATTGTTTCTGTTAAGTGCCTTGTTTGGAAAATAAATAAATAAATAAATTTACTGATGATAAAGGGCTTGTGAATAGTATCAGTACCAATTGAGTTCTTTTTGGTTTGCTTAGCAAAGGTTCAATTGACTTAGGAACTGAAGGTCGAGAACTATTTGAAGTGTTTGCTAATACGCCGGATGAGTTAGCAAACGTCAGTAAATCTCCTTTTTACACAGAAAATCATATCTCGCCATGAAGCACACATTAACGTCGATAGATTCGGCAACAAGAATGATTGTCGTATCTAGGCTGATGAGAACCCAAGGGTTAATGTTGTTTGGTGAAGTTTTTGAAGCGGAGGAATACTTCTTCGAAAACGAAGCCATCCAAACTGTTACCGTCAATGGCATATGCTATCGCGCCATGATCACCGGTTTTTTGTGGCCGCAATGGAAGGTTGTGGCCAATATGAGCTTTCAACAGGATGGTGCCGCTTGCCACACAGCCAACAATACAATGATTTTCTTGCGTAAAATTTTCGATGAGTGCCGAAAAGAGGATCTCAAGTGGCTGCAGAGATCATTTGATTTGATACCGTTGAACTTTATTTGAGCCCAATTGAAAAGGAAGTTTTACCCTAATAAACCGACCACTATTCAAAAGCCAAAGGACGAGAAAATTCGACATTTCGACACATTGATGACATTTAATCTTTTGGAATTACATATATCTTAATGTCACTCAAAACGTAAACAAGCTGATGGCGGTCTGTCGCCAGAGCCGAGATGAATATTTGGGTAACATTTTGCTCCATACATGATTGTAATAAACCACCTTACCAATTAAAAGATAAAGTTCTTAAACTGCTTCTGTTATTCACAATTTACATTGCGAATTCCCTGATGAAACACCCTTTATACCCCGTTGTATAATTTTATCCCCAAGGTCCATGACCACCTAACCAAATTTCGCAATAGTACAATGACTCCTTCCAGCCTTTCTCTACGCTAACTTAAAAAAGGACTAACTGTAACATTTTTACGAAGCCTCTACATTCGATTACGATCCCCCAGGCACTTACAGCTGGCTGTATCTCGAAATTGTCCGTGTGCCATACGGCATACGAATCCACATCTTCAGGTGTCTTAGGGAAAACCGAAGATAGGTTATATTGTGTGTTCATGGATGTAATGGTAAACTTTGAGGTTTTCGTGGGATTGCAATTCGAACTCCCTCCCGTTTCCAGTGTCAGCTCATCAGTCGGCGTCGTTGCTTCACCATTGGAAAAGTGGAACATTCTCTGAATTTGTTTAATATACAGATTGTACTCGGCGCGGCTTTGTAAACTTAGTGTATACACCCTGTACATCCTAAAAAAGGTATCAAGCCTGTCCCTATAACACTACACAGAGGTCCCGTACATTATCATGGTGTATACAACGGGCGTTTATAACCAATTAATGGTTTTTGACTGTAGATCCTCTGTAGAGCCTGAGGCTAAACGGCATGCCACCTTTTCCACAGAAAGAGGCACCTTTTCCGCGGAGACCTTCGCTAAACCGCAAGTGCCACTGTTCCGGCTTTCGTGAACATCTTCAAGGCAGACTTTTTAGGGTGACGTTGATGACGACGGTCTCGTGTCGGTCTGGACTCAAACGTGTGGATGGTGAGTTCAGTCAGCTTTAGACCGGAGGTCGCACACTTTTCCTGCTGCTAGACCGATGTAGAATTCTTACCATTTCCTCGCAAAAAGGACCACAGACATCTGCTCGTCATGCGTATGAACTGATTCCAGTGTAGCATTTTTAGTGGAACCCATATGTAAATGTTGGGCTTGTTGTGAGAAACCTAAAACATTGCTTGGAGGGAACACTGGGATTGACACTTAGTCAATTAATCAAGTGCGTATACACCATACAACTTGACGGGACACCTTTTATTTAAAGGTTTATGACAATGACAACATCATCCGTGTAAATTGTGGACACCGAGTAGCACAGTTCATCTCTTTTTAGGCACTACATTTAGGCGCCGGCGAATCTTGTTGGGGCCGAGTGGGTGGGTAGTCGGGCAAACACAGCCTCCCCAACATGCGGAGTTCCGCAGGGATCCGTTCTGAGGCCTCTCCTGGGTATCACAATGCATAATGGCGCTCCCCCAAAAGGAGAAGTTGGGGGGGGGGGGGGTAGTCCTTGTAGACCGAAGACTTCATGAGATGGAATTATGGGCGAACCAAGTGACCTGGGTGTTTAAATTTTTTGCCTGAAAGCGAATATGAATATGTCGTGCCTTTCTGAATTTTTTTTTGCAATGAATTATATCGGACCAATTTCTTTTAACTGATGCTCCCAGTACTGCACTGAAGTCAAGGATATGTGTGGATCCACCTTTAGTGAATAACATCCAGATTTCTATTTGGGGCTGATCAAAAATGGTCTTGGTCCTGCATTCTTTGCCTTGTTCTTGCGCAAGACCAAGGCCAACTATTCGTCTGCAACATGTCCCACAATATAATATACTCATATCATGCTAACGTGATGCATACATTTTATTTTCTGATTAAATTTACCTTTTTTTCTATATATGATGTTACCTTAGGGATGGCCATATGCACTGGTACGCAGGCGGCCTTATTCTCAGGTACCCCCTGCGCATACGGACCAAGCGACCATGGCACGTTCTGCCTGTATAGGAACAAGTGCACCGATTGCGGAGATGATCCCAATATATTTACTGACAGGAGATGTCATGCGTTTCTATGATCCACAATATGTTACAAGAGAAAAGGAGAAATTTTAGAGTTATCAACATAGAATGAATCCAGGAAAGTGTTGTAAAGTACTTTGGCAAAGGATGTTTGATCGAAGATATCGAAGAAGCCAGAAAGCATATTTAGTTAGTTCTTTATCTTCCGGGTAAAAATATAAAGGCGTATTACTTCCCTGCCGGTACGAGTCTTTCACAAGGTCTTCTTATAGTTTTCATGTATTTTGAAAACCTTCGATGGGTGCAGTCCCCTAACTTACTACTAATCATAGTCTATGCTGCTTGACTTCATTGATCGAGGGAGAACTGATCTATTAAATAGGACTCGAGACTACACATAACTCTTCTTAATTCTACTCATAATGTTTCTTTAGTTTGTAAGAGTCGTGCAATTTCATAAAATTCATATAGCATTCATTTCATCTTAGCACTTCTTAGCAGCAGATTTTGGTCCATTAACTCCCTTTTCACAATCCTAGTTAATTTTTTTTTCTTGCACCGTTAAAGAACTTCGTTCTGATGTACGTACCTCAACTTGGTGAACTCGTTATTCCATCATAATAACAGGGCAGTTATTGCTATAAGCAGAAATGATTCGCAAGGAATTCAGCAGACAGCTTTACATCCATCGTAGATTTAATTGAGCAAATGGAGACTCACAAAACACTGCCCAGTTTCATGTAAAGTTATTCAGTTTATGTGCATATGTAGGCGTAGGGTACCTATATACTCTCATCATTTCTAAGCCTTACCTACTCTATAATAAATATGTCTGTGATCTGAGCATGGCTGTTATTCTGGGACCCACCAGCAACTTCCATAGCTAGCCACGTATTATGCTAGCCATGATATCTGTAACCTAGGAACTACCATGCTTAATTTATTTTTTACCTTAGCGCTTAAAAAATGAATTTAAATGCAAAAAAAAATATTTTGAAAATCTGATACCACTTAGCACGAATAAAGTTTATCCTTTATTCAACAAAAATTTCGTAGCTTAAAGCGTCGTATTTCCGCTGAAATTTTTATTCAGGGTCTATTTTTACTCTTTTACACCGCCATTAAAGTAGACCTATAAATATTACTTATTTTATTTATTCCATTTATCCAGGCTTATGCTTATTACCTGGAGTAATAGTTATTTTAGTACCAAAAGGAATGACATATGCCAAACAGTTAGAGACGAAATTTTCGGTAAGCGGTTTCGTCTAGAATTATGCCCCCAATAAAAGTGCGTTCCTGTACACATATCACGTCTATTTTTGGGGGAATTCAAAAAGGAAGACGGAGCCAAAATAGTTCATGTAATCTATCAAATGGATGAGAGCCATTAATATTCGTCACACTACTCCTTGAAAAGCTCATAAAGGAAATTCCGCATTCAGCAAAAAAAAAAAAAAAAAATTCTGTTATCGAAGTTTTGTAATTCAGAATCTTCAATTTTCTGCAAACGTGTCCGAAATTAATTTAAGACCATTTATTGAGGAATAAAACCCCTGGTGGTGGGGGTGCTGGTACACCGGGAGGTGGGGATGTAACTGTGGACGTATATCCCTGACAGGGAATGGTCCAGCAGAGAAGTCCTTGTAATCGAATTAAATTATGACGACTGCACTTTTATTTTGGTCCTTTCTGAAGTGGTCGGGCGGTGGTGGGTTCCTTGTTGGCGGCTGAACGTGTCCGAAGGAGGGGGGTGTTTTGAGAACAAAGTAAATTAATTATTATTTGTAAGCGATTAAAACAACGAAGAGATGGAGGGGATGAAGAAAATAATTCTTCAACTTTTGTGTCGGTTTTCCCGAAGAATGTCCTTTTCTTAAAACATTCACAAAAGGAAGCTTTAAATTTCGGATCCCTAAAATCTTACCAAAAAACGAGGGTACATTTGTGCTCCATTCCGGGGATACACTATACTATGCGCGTATATATATATATAGTATATACCAACCCTCAGCATTGAATCCTGGATACTACTGAAAGCTTTGAGCTCCAGGACTTTACAGGACTCTCGTCCCTTCTAAATTAACGCAAAAATGTTTGTGCTTTTTAACAGACCGTGCAATTTAAGACTTTTATTTAAGAGCCGTAATGGGAGTTCCACTTTAAATGATGAATAATGTATTCCGGGCACTGGAAGCTGGAAACGAGCAAAAGGACTGGAGTGTGGCAAAATGGTTAAATAATTGAAATTTACTTACATCGTGGGACCATGTGATGCGATGTTCCTTGGGGTTGGCTTTTATATGGCATTCAAAGTAGACGTCGTCACCCTCCTTGATGTCATCGGGCTTTAGTGTTGAGCCTAATGATAAAGTCACTTGCGGTGGGTCTGAAAATAAATTATGCGGTTACTGATGGTCCTGCTGCTGGCCTGGCTCTTGCCTCTAGTACTACTACTACTACTACTACTATTACTACTACTACGGCTGCAGAGGCTGCCTTAGAAGGCCTCTCCTGGATGAAGATGATTGCGCAAATAAGGACGTCATGGTGCTTGGGAGCAATTACTAAGGACAAGGATTTTTTTTTCGCTTTGCTGCCTGCCTTTTTTCACTGGACCAACAAACAATTTAGAAAAAATTTTGAACTCCTTTTTTTGCAGGATGTGCGGCTGGAACGGAAGGGAGAAAGAGCGAGTGGTATAAGCAAGGAAACTGGCCGGCTAGCAGTCGTTGTTCTAGAAAATTGAACATTTTTACCCAAATACCATAAGACCGGACATTTTCCCTATATACTAATTGAAGGTGGTAATCAAGCCGATAATAAATGAAAGGAGCATTCGTCCCAATTAATTTTAACGGTCTCTACAATATAATGCCAGACAAAAATTTGTCACAAGCTTACTTTCCCCTCCGTTTGGGGGCTTTTTTTCCTAAAATAATTTGGGGAGGTTTTACCTAATATTTCGTACTTTAATGTTATGGTATCAGAGAAATGGTTTTAAAGTAGACAAAGTTGTGTAGAGGTATGGAAATTCGGTTTTTGTTCTGTGATGAGCAAAATAATTATTTCTTGATTTTAAGACCTGCTCTTTAGTCTTTTATATCCAAATTGTGGCTGTGTTTCGTTATTTCTTAGTTATCGATCAACACAGTTCTATGACCAGTCAAAACCGTTGCCATTAACATCTCAATTGATGAAAGAATCTTCGCTTTTTACTTTGTCTACTATTCATTCACCTTTAAGATAAAAGCGATTAATCCGAGATTTGTTGAAATTGTGTCGATACGAAAAGGCTTTGGAAATTTACTCTTAAATTAGTTCGTACCATCAATTAGAACATCAATCAGAGCAGATATGATTCGTGTTATATGTATGTCTACAACCTCTTCTATGTCTGTATGATTGACTTGATGACCATTCCGTATCATTTGGTATATTTCCACGAAATCTATTGTAGTCTAAAGGTTTCGTCTTCTAATGTTATTGTTTTAATCATCCTCGCCAAGCAAACATCTATCAAATTATATATCGACTACAGCTCCAATAAATGCGTGGATATATCTATGCAAAGAAGGTGTTGCTGTTCAAGATGGAACAGGTTTACTGAAGTCGAAGATGCTTTAGGGAATAGGGAAACGGTTTTACCCTTGGACGTTGTAAAAATTCTCCGCCATAATGTTCTATAATCGTGTTGTTTGACTACTTGTTATCAGTTTCCTAAATAGGCATAGGCTATCAGGTAATGATCTTGACGAAGTAGTATTATGCTTTTATACTATTCTTTTTAGCATCATTGACAAACATGTTCCCAGGATTAAAAAAAGGGATAAATTATCAGAACCATGGCTGGATAAGGATATCCGTTCGCTTCGTAATCAAAGAAATAAATTGTATAATATGATTAAAAATAACCCCAACGTAAACGCGGATTTGAAATTAGCATACACTAGGTTAGCCTCTGAATTTAGTGTTAGGTCACGCGAGGCCTATACTACATATCTCAACTCTATCGGAAATAGCATCATAAATGACCCCAAGAAATTTTTCGCTTTTGTTAATACAAAACGAAAGACCTTAGGCTATCCGACAACAATGACAAACGGTAGAAAACACTCTTCGTGCCCCCAAGAGATCTATAGCATGTTTGCTGATAAGTTCAGCAAAGTTTATTGCCCCAAGTCCAATTCTAATACGCACACTGACACTTTTCTTATAAATAATCTTATAGATAATCTTTCCCTGTCTGTTGACGATATAATGTCCGGTTTAAATAATCTCGACACTAATAAAGGTCACGGCCCAGGCAATGTACCTGCAATTCTCCTGCAGCGCTGCTCAAAAGAGGTACTGCTTCCGCTCCACCTTATCTTTAACAAATCATTATCGCTAGGAAAGTTTCCTAATATATGGAAGAAATCCTACCTCACGCCAATTCATAAAGCTTCTGATAAACAATCGGTCGACAACTACAGAGGCATTGCTATCTTATCATCAATCCCTAAACTTTTCGAGAAACTTATTCATGACAAGATCGCCCCCTTAATCGATCCTCATCTCAACGCAGAACAACACGGTTTCAGAAAAGGGCGCTCAACCACTTCTAACCTTATGGTTCTAACCTCCGAAATGCTTTGTGGGATGGAGAACGGTTATCAAATCGATGCTGTTTATACTGACTTCAGCAAAGCTTTTGACCGAGTTGACCCCAATACCTTAATTTCAATGCTTTTTAAATTTGGAATTTCGGGACTTCCGCTGGAATCAAGGGCGGATCTAGAAAAGTTTTTTAGGGGGGGCGATCTGAGTAATAAAAAATTTTAAGGATATTTATTATTTGTAGTGTTTATATGTTAATGAACTTGTGAATATGTATTTAAAAATATACTGTTTGAATGCTTCTACTTCGGGATATGTCTAAGAAATAAAATGAAATCTGAGTGAAATGAAAAAGAGGTTGAGGCTGTAAATGCTAAAATTTTTATTTTAGGGGGGGCGATCGCCCCCATCGCCCCCCCTGTGGATCCGCCCCTGGCTGGAATGGATAAAATCATATCTTGACGGAAGATCACACGTTATCAGATTCCAAGGATTTCTATCAAAGGAGATTGACGTCACTTCCGGCGTTCCTCAAGGCAGCCATCTAGGCCCTCTACTTTTCAATATATTCATCTCTGACTTATCTGAAAAATTAGGTAATATTCTTCATCTCTTCTACGCAGATGACCTCAAAATATATAGCACCATTAAGTCTCAAGCCGACGCGACGTATCATTTCTCCAGTCGAAACTCAAAGTATTGCAAGATTGGTGCATAGCCAATAAATTACATCTCAACACTGACAAGTGCCATGCAATTACTTTCTCTCGAAAGAAAACCACTCAGCTGCACAACTATTATCTCAATGACAAGATGTTGAATCATGTCGATCATATTGTGGATTTAGGTGTTGTCCTAGACAAGAAACTAAATTTCAATATGCCCTATGATAATATTACTGCCAGGGCCAATAAGCTTTTTGGCTTTATAAAGAGAAGGGCTAAAGAGTTCGGTAATGTATGGGTTACAAAAACACTTTTTTGTTCCTTAGTCCGCCCAATCCTGGAATACGCTTGCCCGGTCTGGGATCCCATTTTCGAAGTTAACAGGATCAGGATTGAATCTGTTCAAAAAAAAATTCTCCTTTTTGCTTTGAGACATCTGCATGATCCGCACGATTTTCGAAGCCTGCCACCCTACAATGACCGGCTCAAAGTTTTAGAACTTATGCCACTGTCGGCGAGGAGAAAAATGCTTATTTCATGCCTTACCCTGGACATTATAAATGACAACCTTAAAGTACAGTTTCTATCGCGTATGATCAAATTCAATGATGATGTTCGACATACAAGACATACGAAACTTCTTAAGGAATACCCGCACCGCACTGAATATGGAAGAAACGAGCCCGTCAACAGATGTTGTATGGTCTTCAATAGCCATGGATCATGTTTTTCCCCTACAATTGATAAAATATCCTTCAAGAAAAAACTTAGATCCCTACTTATAGCATGAATCCTTCCCACTAACAATTATCTTTAGCCAGTCTAATTTTTAAGACTGAATATTATAAGGAAAGTAATGTAATGTAACTTAAGTTAGCCTTGTTTGGCTTATATAAATAAATAAATAAATAAATAAATAAATTACAGAGTAGGCAAGGGGAGAAAATACTGTGAGAAGAATCAAGTATGCGAACTAGAAGAGTACAGAGTACGCAGCCCGCATGCGATTCAGGTCATGCGATTCAGGCATCTTGAAATGATTTCAAATATACTCCCTTAAACACTGGAAAAATCGCATCCTTTTCTTGGTACTACTGCGATACTGTATAAATCGTCCTACTGCCTCCTCTTAGGACTGTTCGTTGTGAAAAGTAGTACAACCTGGATCCGGCAGTGACATGGACACATCCTGCCTATGTTCACCATCTCTTCTTTGCCTAGTGTCCTTATTGAATCCTGTAAACCATTTCGTTGATCCGTGTCAGGGGTTTATAGGCCCCACACTGGCGCTGAAGTTTCGAAGTACCCACTACAAAAAGCTCGAGGCCGTACCTTGCTTTCATTCAGTCAGGGGCGGCGGAGCATAATTATTGTGGGTGGGAAGTATATTAACAGGTAACCGGTAAAATGTAAAAAGTCGATCGGTCAACTTATTTACCAACTGTCGGTTGAGTTATAAGGTTTTAAATTCTTTGGTTATAGAGATATGTCATACAAGCATTGTGAGGGTAAGGTCGCTAATAGGCCTCATGTGAACCCCGTGTGGATTGCCTTACAAGACCCTTACAGGGCATCTAAAGCCTTGCCTCATTCGCTAAAGAGCTCACCATTCTTTGCAAGATACATTGATAGTAATAGGATATAACGATATGAAAAATGGAAGCACATTCAACAATATTTCAATTGCGTCAGGGTTTCATGGATTAACCGTCAACTTATTCGAATACCGCCAGGAAAGTGAAAAGACGAGACACAAGAGGAGAAGTAACTCGAATCTCTGTGTGTTGTATGATTCTGTGGGAAAAACTTGCCTTTGGAGGTTTAAGTCTGGGTAAAAGGTGGGTAAAAGAAGACCTATGGGGTGCGACAGCGAGGGAGATCCAAGGTTCGCTGGAATGATGGCCAGGACGCTCAGATCTTAGGGATGCCAAACTGAATGTCATCGGCTCAGAATCGGGACCTGTGGAGAGAGCAGTTGGTAGAGATCAGGACCGGATCCCGGCTGTAGAGCCGTTAAAGAAGAATAGAATGTGATTTTGTCAAATTTTGGAGGTTTAGTTATGTTGAATTCACTTTTGGAGTTAGGTCCAAAACGGGTTCTGTGGGAACAATTTGGAGGTTTTGGTTTCGGCAAAAAAGTGGTTTTGTTGCCCATTGCACTTGTGGGGAGCTGTTAGGGCAAAAGATGGTTCGTTCGGTAGGAGAAATTTGGGGGCTTTAGTTTGGGCAAAAGTGTGTTGTATTGCCAATTCCACTTTTAGAGGTTCAGTGAGGGCAAAGATGATACTATGGGAACAAAATTGCCTTTGGGGATTTCAGTTTGAAAGAAATGTTGTTTTGTTGTTAGCTTATTACAAAATCTAAGTTCTGTAACTAATGTATTAGCTGATCGGGGCATCACAGCAAATGCAGTAGCTGTTAAGTTTAAAGTCACATCAAGAGAAACCACTGCAAGTCATTACAAACAATTTTTGTACGAATTCATCAACTTTTATGTCATCCCCACAAAATTCTTCAAAAGCATTTGTCAGCAGATCTAACAGATGTCACTATTGCTACAAATTTCAAAGACACTATCCAAGATGAACTGACACCCCCTTTCGGTTTAAGGTCTTCATTGACACCCATAGGTCGGCGGCAGGCTGTAACGTGAAGGCTTCCCGCCTTGAGGCGAAATATCGCCACACACTCACGGGCCGCCGCCAGGTAGTGGCCTGCAGTCCTGGAAAACTGATAAAAATCTTTATGTGTGTGGCCATTTATCGTCAGTCCGTGACTGAAGAAGATCTGAACTTCTATTCTGATTAAGCTGCTACCTTTAATAATCATTTGTGGATGAAAATGATCCTTGACCTTTTCCGTTTAACGTGTGGTTTCGAGAATTTGAATTTAAAGGCACTATTTTTAATTAACTTTATAATACTATTGCTTTTTACAACTTTCGAAAAAGAACATAATATAATGAAAATTAAAGTATAATAGAAAATGCATGAGTAATTCGAAATTCGTTAAGTGTTGATCTTGCCTCTTTGATCAACAAGGAATTTTGATTTCTCGAAGCCCTGATATTGATTATCGTTGACCTGTCTGGTGTTTTTCTCCAATGACTGCAACCATATTGCTAGATTAAGTCCAAAAATATTCAGTCTGCCGGGAACATGTTTAAACTTGAATTAACACTAGAAATAACAACATGCTACGCTAAACTGTCATCTTCGCCTATGTGTCTGTGGGTAGAGTTGAGCCGGACTCTCACGAAGCAGTACATTTGTCCCTTACATTTTTTTTTTTTTTTTTTTTTTTATTTATCGAAATGTTATAAAATGTTTACATTTTCATAAAACTACAACTAGTTCACACTAACGAGTAGTTTAAGTTTAACATACATTAAAAGACAAAAAGAAAAGAATATTACAGTTTTATACAGAATTATTTTAAATTTTTAAAACATTTAGGTGCCACCAATTAAATCATGTGGTTTGGTGCGCTTCAATCTTCGAATTAGTCCGTTCGTATTGGTGAGTTCCACTGCCTCGTGATTTATGTGCTGTCTCAGTTTTCGATCATGGGCTCCTGCGTATTCCACAATGGTTTCTGCTACAGTGCTCAGTTTAAGGTCGCGATGGAGATCAGTATTTCTTATATACCATGGCGCATTCACTATTCCTCTTATTACTTTATTTTGGAACCGTTGGATAGTTTCTATATTATTTTCAGTGGCACACCCCCACAGTTGGATTCCGTATGTCCACACGGGTCTTAATATCTGTTTATATATAAGCAGTTTATTGTGTATTGATAGAACTGATCTTCTACCAATAAGCCAGTATAGTTTTCTAAATTTGATGTTGAGTTCCTCTCTTTTCTTTTTTATATGTTCTTTCCACCTAAGTTTTGCATCTAAGTTCATCCCCAAATATTTTGCAGTATTGGAGTATGGGATTTGCATTCCAGAGATGGTAATAGGAAGCGGTTGTGTTTTTTTGTTTGTGAAGTTAACGTGTACTGATTTAGTGCTATTAAGATGTATACGCCACTTTTTAGTCCAATTGACTACAGTATCTACAGCGTTTTGGAGTATACGGGTTGATTCTATTTCGCTTTCCTCGATTGCAAGTATTACTGTATCGTCGGCGAAAGTGCCTATTATACTATTTGAGGGGACTGGAAGGTCACTCGTGAAAAGTAGATATAACATTGGACCTAATATACTTCCTTGAGGTACTCCAGCTCTTATTTCTTTTAAGTGGGAGTAAGCATCCTCTTGCTTGATGCGAAAGAATCTTTTTGAGAGATAAGATTCCAAAATTGTCGCATGTTCTTCGGGAAAGAGTGATCTCAACTTATATAGTAGTCCTTCATGCCATACCTTGTCAAACGCTTGAGCAACATCTAAAAATATAGCTGAGCATACCATTTTTTCTTCCAGAGCTTTTTCAATAACGTAGACGATTCTATGAACCTGCTCTATGGTAGAATGCTTTTTTCTGAATCCAAACTGGTGAGTTGGTATCATATTTTCGTTTTCAATAAATGGTTGCAGCCTGCTGATGAGAATTTTTTCAAATATTTTAGACATTATTGGTAATAGATATGGGTCTATAAGAAGACACTTCATGAGGATCCTTTCCGGGCTTTGGGATCATGATTATTTCAGCAACTTTCCAATAGCAAGGAACATGTTTGAGTCTAAAGCAGGCATTTATTATCCTTGTTAGTCTACAAATGGCTCCTTGGGGCAACTGTTGCATTAGCTCCGCGGTAATCAGATCATAGCCAGGGGATTTTTTCAGCTTTAAATCTTTCCGAATAATTGCTTCGACTTCAGTTTCCGTAACTGGATGAATTTCGCCACTCCGTTGTGATGTTTCTGGCCAGGTGTTATCATTTGGGCCTTCATTGGGTTGAAATGTTTTTGACATGTGCTCTGCAAATAGCTCTGCCTTCTCCAAATTGCTTTTTGCCCACCCACTATTTACTGATTTGAGAGGTGGGTTATGCTGTATAGGACGTTTTAGGTATTTTGTTGATTTCCACAATGCATAATCCGTTGTTTTATCTGCGGTGAGTCCACTCAAGTATTGGTTAATATTTTCATTTCTTATTTCTCTTAATTGATTGCGTATAAGTGCAGTGAGTTGGTTTAGTTGCTTTTTGTAATAAGGGTACCTTGTTTGCTGCCACTTCTTTCTAATTTTTCTTTTATTTGATATTAAATCCATAATGCATTTTGGGTACCTTAAACCGATGTCTTTCTTTGTAATAGGAGGAGTACTCTTCCAAGCTGCTCTTTGTATCTGTTGGGTAAAGGCGAGTGTTTCTTCATCGAGCTGATCTTTGCTTAGTATCTGTGGATGAGGATTCAATTCTTGATCAAGCAATTCTCTAAAATTATCCCAATCCGTATTTTTGTGGGTGAGATAGATGTTCTGTTTTTTAAAATTGGCGTTTTCATTAATGACCATATAGATTGGAGAATGATCGGAATTTAAATCGGTTCCTTCTTCTATTTGTATTAAACTTCTGGATATTTGTTTTGTTATGAAGAAATCGATGAGGTCAGGTAATTTATCCTTATCCGTAGGCCAATATGTTGGTTTGCCAGTTGACACAAACTCACATCCTGTTTGTTGAGCTGCTTTAAGCAATTCACGACCTTTTGTTGTTATTAGACGCGATCCCCAATGCGTGTGTTTTGCGTTGAAATCACCGCCCATGATAAATCGGTTTCTGTGTTTTTTTAATAATTCTTGATACTGTTCGGAACTAATTTTATGTCTTGGTGGGCTATAGACGGCTGTGAATGAAAGTAGGCACTGTTCGGTTTTAATGCTTATTGTTGTTGCTTGAAATTCAGCTGTGCAAAACTTATCTTCTTCGTAGTGTTCTATAGAGCTTTTGACGATGATCGCGCTTCCACCCCTTGCATTGTTATGGGGATGGTTTGTGTAGTATATTTTATAGTTTTTGAACTTAAGAAAAGATTGGTTTGTAAAGTGCGTTTCCGATATCAAGCACAAATCAATTTTTTCAATTTCTAACACTGCCTGTAATTCGTCTTTGTGTTTTAACAGGCCGTTTGCATTCCAGAGCAT
Source organism: Thereva unica (assembly GCA_949987705.1). Taxonomy (NCBI): domain Eukaryota; kingdom Metazoa; phylum Arthropoda; class Insecta; order Diptera; family Therevidae; genus Thereva; species Thereva unica. The sequence continues at coordinate 148,955,236 of OX465283.1, forward strand.
TATTTTTAGTGACTTAGCCATTGGTCTTATTTTGTGTAAGTCTATTTTCTTGCAGATGTATTTCAACACCATCTAATCTTTTTTGAAGTAAAGTAATAAGGCATTCTTGTTTTTCTAGTTTTTCTAGGATTTGGTTTAGCAATTGTTTTTCTCCAGTTCCTTTTTGTATGTTTGGCCTACATATTTTTGTTACCTCGGCATAGCTTAGCTTATTTCCAGAATTATTGACCCTTACATGATGGTAAATTGCACTGAGTCTTCAATTTTTTTAAATGTCCCTGTTAAAAAATAGTGTCTTATTTTTATATAAGCGTATATCGAGGAGGCGAGGTATGATTGTACATATATTACGTACGGAGAGACATTTCTTTTTTGAGGGAGGATAATTTTGTACTGCAGAAACATTCCTTTTAGTCTAAGAGCCAGTGAACGGCATATAGTGCATCATGAGGTGACCTACACTCCACGGCCTCTCAGGTGGTTACCTGAAGTTATCACATCTCAGTTAGATTGAGTAATGTGCATTTACAAGTGGTTTTGGAAATACCGACTGCAATTTAGTTTAAAGTAAAAACAACGCTAATTTAATGAAACAAAATTTCGGGCGTTCGATACCATATTTTCCACATGTATATAATGTACATATATAACCCGAAGCTATGTCAACCTTAGTCTTACTTTAACATAAATGCCAAAGATCAAATCGTTTTTTTTTTTGGAATAATATTCATCAGAACATCAGTAGAACGTTTTCGATACCAAAAAAAAAATGGTTGAATTTCGTAAAGACAAAAAAAGAACAAAAAAATACCTTTAAACAAACTTTTCACAATGTTAAGAATCTGAATCTCCTGTCGTAGGAAAAGGAAAACATTGTTTTGTTTGCTTCGGCTAATACCATTAAATCTCGCACCATGGCAGTTCTTTTTTTGTAAACAACCCTGTATAATATTATAAACGTTCGCCGGTCTCAAGAAAGGACTTTTTAGAAGATAGAATTTGTTTTATACATATACTTTTTTATATGTATATGAATTTATTTTTTTCTAAAAAATTTTTGTTGTTTCTCGCGGAAGCGATTTTTCTTCGCTTCTCATCTAAAATTTATTTATTTTTTTTTTGTTACTTTAAAAAAGTGCCACCATACATTCCCTAAGGGTTAAGAGAGGATATTTTTTTCTTTGTTCAAGATAGAGAGATGAGTAAACTTGCAATTCATTTGAGCCTATCCATCATTTACAGGACGACATAGAAGCTATTATTCGTAGTAGGGGTCCATGGATCCAACAAAGAGGATTCCCAAAAGTTTTCTTAAACAGGGGCAAAAAAAAAGTTTGATTTTTATTTGTACCCCCAAAAAAAAGAAAAAAATAAGAAGTTTAAATTGGACTGAGTGCCACTGTCTTCCTCTATATAATATACAAAGTAGCGCGAAGGGCAATGTGGAAGGGAAGATCTCACGGGGGTGGTATGCCCTCGTTGCTATTATTTTTAAACATCAGCTCCCCACAGCCATTTAGCGATGCCAAAATGTTACCCCCGTTGGTAACTCCCGCTAGGCTTGTGGATCAGGACAGAAAAAATAATAATAATAAAATAATACAGGCGACCGTCGTCTAAGAAACATTTTTTTTCTTGTGCAAGTGATAAAGGGCGACATTAATATTTCTGACTTAAGACCACAATTCATACTTATGCTAATATATCATACTTAGCTCGCTTTATTTCAGAAGTTACAACGCGTGAGGGCCCTTCGATGAAGGTACATACCAGGCGACTCTCGAGCAAGGACTCGCAGAGCAAAAGTAGGAATAAACATACTCGGTCCTCTGGTATCCTGGATGAAAAGAAAATCAGGAAAAATATGAAAATTTCAACTTTTCTTTTCCTTTTTCTCATTTCTGCAAATCTGACAATCTGAATGGATGTGTGATAAGATGGGAGCTAAGGATTTTTTCAATTTTTTTTTCTCTGTGTGTAGCAAGAAATAAGGAATCTGATATTTGCTTTCGGGATTTTTTATATTTTTCTTTTTTTTTTTTGCCTGGGTTTTATTTTTCTCGCATGAAAATTGGAAGAAATTTTCCGTTTTTTTTAAATTTTAAGCAAACTGTGTATGTGTGCATGTATGTGGTGCGAGCAACAAATTACTTACACATGACGTTAAGCAGAACTGAATCCTCGAGGGCTGAATTCGGAAGACGGGGATTAGATCCCTCACATTTAAGTATTGTCCCATCATCTTCGGGAAGAGGTTGAAACGTAAGGATCGACGTTACTGTGCTACCGTCTGCTGACAAATTTATCTGAAATAATGATAATAATAAAAACAAATTATAAACTTGTTAAAACATTTCTTCGATATATAAAATAAATATAAAAACAACGACGAAATTCTCTTTCTCCAGTTTATCTAGGGTCGAAGGACATTGCAATTTATCAAAAAATCACACAGGGGCGGATTGAGAAGCAATTTTTGGGGAGGGGGAATCAAATTTTACTGAAAATCTGGAGATGATGTTATCTGAAATAGTATTCGGTGTATAGTCAAAATTATAGTAGAAAACTTGACTTCCGAAGAATAGAATAACTCAAAAAAAAAAAAAAAACCTTGAAAATCGCAAAAGGTTACAAAAAAGAAGAATATTGGAATATTTCCATTTCTTAAAAGCTACATATCTACTAAAGTTCTCGTCGAGGCTTTGCCACTGGTTGCCAAACTTGTGTTTACACAGACTTCAGTAACTTTCAACAAGCTCTCTCACTCTATTATAGTCCCTTAGCCGACAGAACCTACCAGGTTCTATTCCGCGGGGTCAAATATAAAAACATCGAAACGTCCTCTGGGGTCCCGCAAGGCACTCATCTTGGCCCTCTTCTTTTTATTTTATCAATTGACGACACTGTTACCCTGCTAAGGGACTGTAAATCCTTATTGATGCTGATGACATCAAACTGTATCGCCACATAAGGAGTACAGAGGATTGCAAACTTGTGCAAGCAGACCTAAACACCTTCTATTCTTTGTGTTCCAATAACAACCTGGTGCTTAATATTAGTAAATGTGAGATCATGACGTTTTGTAGGAAACGTGGTGTTTTAATTTATGATTATACTTTTTCCGACAAGGTCTCGCGCTCTAATTCTGTAATCGATCTAGGTGTTAGGTTAGAAAGTAAGTTGGATTTCTCCACCCACATCAATTATATCTCCTTCAAGGGCAATTCAGTCCTTGGATTTATAAAAAGATGGTCAAAGGAATTCAACAACCCCCTCATAACTAACCACTTGCACGTATCTTTGGTTAGGCCTTTGCTTGAATGCGCCTCCCAGGTGTGGTCTCCTTACTACTCCTCCCATGTTGGTAGAACCACATCGGTTCAAAGGAAGTTTGTCCGGTTTGAACTCAGCCACCTCCCGTGGGATGACCCACTTACTGTTCCGCCTTATGACTCAATTGCTCAACTTAAGCTCTCTTCATAAGCGTCGCGAGGTCGCTGACATTATATTCGTTCATCGGCTGATGAATGACAAGGTGGACTCAAGTTTCTTAAGAAACCGCATGCCATTTAGGATGAATAACTACAACCTGAGAGGTGGACCTCTTCTGCACCTTTATTCCTCTAATACCAATTATTATGGCATGTTCGAACCGGTTAATCGCATGTCCATAAATACTAACAAAAAAAAGAGTTTGTTTAGCCTGCTAAGTAATGAAGTTGTCCTTAAAAGAACTCTTCTCAATGTGGCGTGACTGCCCCACTCCCTTTTTGTTTTTGCATGCTTCTATGTTTGATGATTAGTTATTTCGTTCTTACAACCTTATCTATAGATGGGTATTATAAAAGAGTTCTTCCATAAGGTTGGGAAAACGCCTTATATTTAGGGATTTTTGAAATAAAAAAGCAGAGGAGGCAGAAGGCCCCCTGCACAGGTTTTTAGAACAGCAGGAGGGACTCCATCAGGGCCAGACCGGCCGGAAATCGAAATCGAAATTTTCAGCGTATTTTAATTTTTCCAGGTCCCAATAGCATTTTAAGCAAAAATTTAAGAAGAAGTATGTGTGTGTGCGTATGTATGTGGTAATTTTTTCCTGCACGGTATCGCGCGAAGATAACGACTTCGTTAAGGTGTCGTTCGAATCGTATTAACGAAAATATGATCTGAAAAGATTTCAGTCAAGCGTTTTTTATTTAAACGACGCTCGTAATTTTTGTACCTGCATGATTCCGCGTGAACCAAAAACTATATCGACTTCTTTGAGGTGCCGAAAGAGAAATTTTAACGAAAAAATGCTCTGTAAAAAATTTCATAATATTCGGTCGGGCTTTTTTTTTTGTTTAAATTGACAAGTTTTGCAAATATCCAATAAACTCGATGGAATGAGACCCGTTCTTAGCGAAATGAACTTTTGTGGATTCTGTACAGCGATAGTTTTCCAACAGGACTTCATTTGTCGAAATCCGACACTCTTTAAAAATCGTGTAAAAATTTCGTTACCCTTTACAAACATCACGAATTTTTCAAACCTTGAATCAGCACTTTTTGTTTTCTACATCCTACAGTTTCAGGAAATTGCGGCTCATCCCGGAAATTCCAGTAGGTACCGAAAAGTTTGATCTTTTTGATCAAGTCTGAAAACTAGTTGATTTTGATTAGTTTTGCTAACATTACCGGAAAGTTTTGATAGTTCCAAATGAAGCCATTCGCTTCCCACTTTACCAGCGGTGCTTCAAGCTTCAACTCAATACGAATTCGAACACCCGCTTTAGTGTAGCGAATGAAGTACGAAGAACGAACGAAATGTTTGTTTGCTAACGTTCAGGAAAAACAAATTATGTAGGAAAATCTTGTGGAGTTACCACAACCACTTTGAACTAGTGTCTCTCAGGATTACTTTGTCACCAGTTCTGATACTAGTCAATTTCCCACTAGTGCTAGACGTATTACTATTTTGTAAGAAGTCAGTTTATTCCGTCTACGTTCATCATACTGGGAAGTTGATCGTGTGGTCTGAAGGGGTCAAACAATGTACTAGTTTTGATTTCTTTTTCCTTGAAAAGAAAGACAGTTTTTTTAGGATTATATATAGAAGTAAATTTCCTAGTTCAATTGGTGATTTTTTCAGAATTTTTTCAAGGTAATCCATAAATCCGAGAACTCTTAAGGGTGGTGAGGAGGGTTTGTCCCTCATTCCCCCCCCCCCCACCCCCACCTCCAATGAACACATGAATGAAAACGGTGCAGATACCTATACCAAGGAAATAAACATTTCTTCAAAGTATACAATAATATTTCTGTATATGTAAAAATTGTGAAATTGACATACATTTATACCCAGTACATATATATTCAAGAAAACATATCAAATCTGAAGATTAAAGCCCACCTTTCGGCACATGTGGAGAAAAAATAAGAGAAAATGCTACAAAAAAATAAAACAAAAATGTCAAAAGGTAGAAAAAAAAAAAGAAATATTTTATGCCACGAGGTTTTTATCCAATTCTAAGAATTTGTACCTTCAACAAAAAAAAGGAAGAAAAATGAAACGAAATGAAAATTTGATAGATTGGTTTTTTTCCTTACGTTTTACTGTTTGAAAGGAGGCGCCGAGAATTCTTAGAATATTCCCAGCCTTGAGATCAAATTTTATTAAGGCTTTTCACGTATAAACGCCTTGTCTGATCTCTAATGCTTTTCTGTTATGCTCATTTCTTTTCTATAGAAAATTATTTCACATTATATTTTTATTTTATTTTTTTGTTCACACAACTTTATTTTGTTGCAATAAATAATGAGAGAATGATAGAAATGTTGTTAAATATTCATTTGTTGTAAGGTGTCATACAAATGTCAGGGTTTAGAGAAGCATTTGGAAATGATTTGATAGTATCAACCAACGATTTCATGTTTTTAGAATGACCTTAACATTTAGCAGGAGTAATTTAAGAAGAAAGGAAGAAATTCTTGGAAAATAATTGCGATTTTCAAGTAAATTATCCTTCCCTTAAGCAAATATATAATTAGCTGGCAATTCACTTTGATAACGCAAGTAACGCCTACAATTGGATTTTCTAAGCAAAAAACCAAAGCTCTTTGAATTGTGTATAATTCAATTTTAAAATAGATAGCCGAGAGGTTTGTTGATGAGTTTTGTGCGTTGATATTTCTGTGCCATTAGTGTTGTTTATACTACTAATAAATTTACTATAAAATTCAATTCTATTTCTTGATTTTAATTTTATTATGTACATTACTAGCTGGAAACCGTTGCGCCTCGCTGCACCCATCGGAGCAAAATAAAAGGACAATTGCCTAACCCCTGGGTTCTCATCTGCAAGGTCACTGACCCAGGTTTTATTTGTTTACATTTATGCCAGCGTTTTTCTGTATTGCTGACTTATACCGAAAATTTCAGAGGTGGAGGGTTTCTTTAATTCTTACCCATTGTATATAAATCCCCGATTTCCGCGTCTCCTTGCCATCATTCCAAAAAAAAAAAAAACTTGTTAGTCAGTTCTTAACCGATATTCATGATCTACTATGTTCAATGTTTTTCCATTTGTAGCTAGGATATCAAGATTTTTTAACTCTTGAGCACCTTACAACTAACCGGGAAATGACACTTACAAATTATTTGGCAAAATTCGTCCGCCATATTGGCTCCGCAATTTTAAATTTATAAGTTTCAATCATAAATTCGTTATTTTCTGCCTTAAAAAACCCTAGATACCGATTTTTATTTGAATTGGAACACAATTTGCAAATTCATCGGCCATATTGCCGCGGCCATTTTGAATTAATAAGTTTTGACCACAAATTCATTATTTGCACCTTTTCCTAGATACCCACTTTCATTGGAATCGGAATAAAATTGGTAAAAACTAAACTTCTGGGGAAATTTTAATTTAGGTATTATTTCAGTGGCCATTTTGAATTTAAAAATCGGGCTTCGAGGTGCATCATGGGAGACGGACCTTTGCGAAGGTCTTTCTACGAAGTTTTCCATGACAGCGCCATCTAGTAGTGGCTTTAGAAAGTAATAAAATAGCCTATGTTCTAAGTTTTAATGTAAGCAGCAATGGTTAAAATTTCATTAAGATCGGTGCAACGGTGTAGGAGCCTATTGCGAACATAAATACATAAATAAATACACACATTCATTTAGGTTCCGAAGCCAAAAACATGATAGGCAGGACATAGTGGCTTGTCACTCAGGCTGGACTGCTCGAGCAGAGCTTTTTTTTTTTTTTTATGTGACACACTAGAGACTTAGGGAAGGCCCCTTTGTACTGTCGACCATGTATTTATTTTTTGAAATGTAACAGCAGCTCTAGTCGGAAGATAGAGAGAGAAGTGAAGGAAAGAACTGTCACAACCTAGCTGCGGTATTTTTTATTTTTATTTTAACCTACTCCCAACCATTTGCGACTCTGACATCGGGGTATCGAGAACAACTCGCTGGAGTGTTATGCCTCCTGAAACGAGTTGAATCTCATCAACCAACCGATGACATGCGCTTGGTGGATCCGGGGAACCACTAGTGAAGGCTATGACAGGAGGAATCAGGAATGCAAAGAGGGAAGAAGAAAGAAGGAAAGTTATGTAGGTGGGAACTTGGGAAAGGCTAGGACCGTGGCACCGCCGGGAATCGAACCCGGGACCTCTGGGATAGTAGTCAGGCGCCTTACCCCTAGACTACCGAGGCCCAGCTTGTTGAACAGCGCAGACAGGGCTGTGGCTGAGTATATGACTGCCTGCGTGCAACATTACATAAATAAAAGGAAAATTTTTAGAATTAGGACTCCAGACCAAAACCGCTCCAAACAATTTTTAACTATTCGGAGTGATTTTTGAGTGCTGTCAATTTGAATATTTATCCTCCTCCGCAAGCCGCCGCTTGATAAAACCGCGTATTAGCAGGACAAGTCAACATTATCAGAAACTTTTTGTCATTGGAGTGCTCTCCAGAACAGCGACTTCTTAGTATCAGCAATTGTTCTTTGCGATGTTTTGGGAGCTTTACAACACCATAGCATTCTTCTGCAGTCTGCTTTGTTATGATCGGTCCACTCGACATAGGCTTTTTCCGCCGTGCTTTCCGTCTTGGCCTCTGTACAGACTGTGAAGTCCTGGCTATCCTACAATCACAATAGTATTCTTTATTCACCATTTGCTGTTTTTTTTTTTTTTTTTTTTGATGATGAAGCTTAGGAGTCACCCATTGTACTACTAGTCCGTCATGTCTTACAAGTCATGGTGCAATGTATAGTAGTAAGCTTAATCTGAAGGAAAGATGAGATAGGATAGGTTAGGGGTCTGGAGGGTGCATGAGTAGATGTCGATGAACCTTGCGTTTGAACTCTGAGACATTATATGAGCTCGGAAACATCGACTGCGGAAGAGAGTTCCACAATCGAGTTTTTCTATTTATAAACGAACTGCTAAAACGTAATGTGCGTGAAGGCGAGGGCTGAAGTAATTTGGAGTGCACCAAACTTCTATAATTAAAGCTCGTTAAATCATATCTTCTACAGCCTGCTTTCGATTTAGTTTTTTGGAAAAAATAGAGCTCTTTCCGAAGCAATTGTAAGGCGACGCTTTTCATGACCATAATACCATTCATAATGTTATAAGCAGATTTACAAGACATGTTGCCCATTAAGCAAATACTAGAAGACTGATTCGACGGTTTTCGAGAACCCAATTCTTGAATTCTTGTTGTTTTAATCGTTCGTATATGTTTAACTGAACTGGCAGAATTGCAGCCGAAAGGACACGATAACCATAAGCTAAGGAAAACGGTTGTCCAAAAAATTCCGAGCCAGAAGCTGCAGATTAGCTTCTATTCTATATTATTCATGCTTAGGGGCGCCTTGGAGAGTACTGCCACTTATTTTATTTGGTGTATGGTGCCAACCCCGGTTCTAAAACCCCTCCAGGTTAAGGCTTTTAATATATCCTAAAATTGATTTAGGGTTTAGGGTTCCATACCATCCAAAGCTGGATCTTTTAAATTTAGCTTCCTCTGTTAGTAAATGGTATAATAACAGTTTTTTGTGGGTTAATACCCAAGTTATTGCTCCAGAGCGACTTGCAAGAGCGCTGACCGTCACTAACGTTATGACGATATCGTCTGCATAGGCTTTAAAGCCCCTGCTATTCAGGTCGGCAAGAAGTTCGTCGATTACGATTGACCATAAGAGGGGTGATAGTACACCCCTTGGGTACTGCCATTAGCAGCCATTACCGTAATCGATTGCCATTCATTTTAAGTTATCAATCTCCTGCTGAGAAGCGACGTGATCCATCTCGCAGTGGGGGTTGAATGCCTTTTTCTACTGCGGCTTCATTTATCGTGTCGAAGGTGACGTTGTCAAATGCATCCGTAATGTCTGCAAAGGCGCAGAAACAGATTGCCTTGACCTGGAGGGATCTCTCGATATTTCTCACCAGAAGACCAACATATAGTTACGTCGAAATAATGGGAGCAAGATTGGAAAGATCTCTTCCATGCCCCTCTAAGGGAGAGTAGGGAAGAAGAGATCCTTTCTAGCAGCCTTGAAAGGCTTGAAGGTGCTAAAGGCCCATTCAATCTTATCAGCGGTGAAAATGCTGTTTGCAAGACCTATGATTCTATTGTAGGACCGGTCAGCAAGTATTACCTCCGACCCAGTGTTAGGTTCTAGAGCCAATCCAGGGTCAGTTACTTGAGAACCCGGGAAATGAGTGTTCATTAATAGCTCCATGGTATCCGTTGTGCTCACTCTGTAAAGGATCCTTCAGGAGTCTTGGGAGAGGTAATGCCATTGGAGTGATCGTATAACCTCGTGGAGGCTAAAAGCTTTTCTATTCATTTGTTTCTTCTCAAATCTTTGTTATCATTTATAAGAGTTTTCCAGTTGCCTGAGATATTAGCCCTATTAAATAGTTTTCTGACTTCTCTAATTTGCCTGCAGAGATTATTGTTACACCACGCAACTCTTCGGTTGGTACTTGTTGGTTTCGCGACAGCTACTTTGAAAAGCTGTGAAGATCGTTTGCTGCATATTGGCAGAGAAAGTTCGAAGTTGGCGTCAGTGATGGGATTTTACCAACTGGCTGCTGTTACGAAGTGGCTGCCTTCTAACCTGAGGGCTATGCGATAGACCTCCCAGTCAGTCTGCCGTGGAACCCTAAATGCTTTCGAGTATATTGCAGAGAAGTTCTCAAGTTAAACCTTATATGGAAACCTTCAACCATATTTGGTTTCAAAATGTAAGTGTTCCCTCATCCAGACAACGCTCGGAGATGCAGCAGGAACGACTTTACAGAAACTAGAGGAGGGCGAATGTGAAAGGATGCAACATCAACCATAATTGTCATATCAAACATATTCATTGCATTACCGGATTATCACTTGTTTCGCAGCCTACAAAATCATTTGGATGGAAAAACTATGGAGTTAATAGAATTTATCAAAATGGTACTTGAGGGTTATTTTTCGCTGCGGCCAAGTGCATTTTAGAAGGGCGGTGTTCAAACCCTACGGGAAGATGGAAACTAATGTAAAAAATCCGGAGAATACATTTTTCACTAAGATTAATTCTATGTATTTTATTAGTAGTATAAAAAATGTAGCATAGAAACTTGATGCTTGTCTATTGGTCTGCTTTTTCGTCTAGCCGATTTCCATCAACAGATTTGAATCTCACATTTTTTTCTGAGGTGATATTATGATCTGCATTGCAATAAGGACAGTTTTCTTCTTTGATATCGCGTCTGACAATCTCTTCATCATCTACTGCTAACCTAAGCTCTATTCAATTCTCGAAATCAGAACAGCAAGACTCATAGCCATCGAGCTTTGTTGCCAAAAGTTATTCTATTATTTATCCATATGAAATTCCTAGATCTACGACGTGAACACAAAGGGACCAGAACTCAAATTTAATTAGATAGAAAGGGATGAGTTTGCATTGTTTTAAAAGACAGTTGTTTCTATTGCATTAAATATTGAATTGAAATGCTTTATATACCAAAATATCAACTTACCAAACCTCGTTTAAACGGTCTGTTGTTCTGTGTCCATTTAATATCAGTATCAGGTACGGACCCTCTAACAAAACATGAAATATTGTACTCATTCTCAGATATAAATACTTTTGGCTTCTCTGTAATATTAACATCAATTGGCTTAACTGCAACAGAAACAAGAAACAAAAGATGGACACATTTGGCCAGGTTAAAGCTAGATATGTATGTACGATTTCGATAACAAACAAAATTATACTCACGTAACATTTCTATTCGGATGTTCTTCTCGGCAGCTGGAACAAGTTTCGTATTTGATGCCTGGCACCTGTACGTGCTGTTAAGTGCATCCCGGCTAATATGTGACACTTCGAGGCGATTGACAGTTACATGTCTCCCCATGGACACACCATTGCCCACTTGCATTGGTTGTGTCCCATTGAACCATGTAACTGTTGGCTCCGGACGACCTGAAAGGAATGAAACAATCTAATGTTAAACTATGCCTGGCTTGTCCTGTCACACATATTATGATTAATTAATTATAGTTTTGATTACTTTGATACTCTGGACTAGACTGGGTTGTATCAATTTTGCTCTCGGGGGTATGTTTGCTTTGGAATACATACAACACAACTATTTTTGTGGTATGTACCAATCCCTCGAAGGAAACTCTTGATTGATAGCATAAGCATAGGCCCAAACTCTCCTACATACGCCTGGCAAAATCCATCCCAGAATCAGTTCGTCCTTAATTTTTTTTTTATAAATATTCAACAGAGATGGCTTTAACATATTTCCCGATTAAACAAACAACCCATAAACTCGGAGCTTTGTAACTTTTAATCCACTATAAATTTTCACAAATTTATGATAAAGTACGAAGGGTGCCCGTTAAATCACAAAACTGCTTCCGCATAGCAATAATAGCATTGGTAGGTGCTTACCACTTTTATTTACCTTTAAATTTGTACAAAATAAATTTTCCATGATGACGATAAGTCAAGGTAAATCCCACACGCACACAATCAAACACAATAGGATGCTACTCTTGCTGTGTAAGGGCAGAGTGATGCTGGTTAAATATTAAAATTTACGAGTTAATCTCTCTCTCGTGTGCCGAATTTTTAAGTAATTCTAAGAATTTAATAAATCCTTGATATTAGGTGCTTATGCATGAATTTGCTATTAGCTTGTAGCCTGAGCCATTTTTGGTTGTGTTAATAAATTTTTGATATTGGGTTACTTTGAGGTTTATTTATGGATAGGTGAGAAATTTTATGGTTGGATTAAAAGGGTCCAAACTACCTAAAATCGGTTAATGTAAATGACCCGAAAGAAGGAACTCATTCGTAAACAGAACTATATTTTGGGGCTTTACACTAAAAAATTTAATAATTGTTTGATTCTATTTTTTAATTAGGAAGTTTATAGGAGTTTTATGAATATTAAACAATTCACCATAAGTTTCTTAGTTATACTGTTTACTACACGGTATCTACACTTTTTATCAAAAAAAAAATATATATATATATTTTCTGTGAGGAACAATTGAATTAAGTGGATAATCGGAATTGAACCGTGTGTGGCAACACATTCCATCGAATCTCTAATAATTTTTCACAGGTGATCGTAGGGGGTAAAATCATACCGTAACCTCCTCGATGGTGCCTCCTGGATAAACAACCGATGGCGGACGTACCTGGAGCCCGGTGGTATAGCTGGGACCCCCTCTGCAATGAGGTATAATTCCCAGATTCGGTCCTCCTGGCAGTGGAGTTGGGCGTTTAGCTAACTGCCAGACTCGGAAAAAAACCTCAGTTAGATAAAAAATGTGAGCAGCCTCGGAACGGACGGGAAAAACGGTGGCGGCTACGGCAACAACACCTGGAAATGATTTTTGGAACATGGAACTCGCGAAGTATGAACAGAACTGCAGCAATTATGCATTGTTAGACGAAGTGAGCAGATATAAAATAAAATTACTCGCAATACAAGAGATCAGATGGCTAGGAGACGGGACAAAGGATCTTGGTAACAGCCCCCGCTCTAGGGACGGACAACCGGGACATTTGTTTGAGGAGATAGAATTCAAGGGCGGCATTTTAGCTGTAAATGTGAGAATAAATATTGATAATACCCAATTAATAGAAAATTTCACATACAAATATTAAAAATTTACCGTGCACAGCGAATTTATACTGTTACAGTCTAAAGCTAAAAATAATTTACTATTCTTGATTCCCAGTCCTCTGTGTGAACCTTGGATTCCTCAAGAATGTTCTTCCAAAGTTCGTGCGTCTTGTTCTTGCAGGTGGAAATCGCAATTGTACCAAGGTTCATTTTCTTATCGTCTTTAAGTAAATCCTAAAGGGTTAAAACTACCCCTAAATCGAAAAAAATGCAAAAATTTTAATTGCAATTAGAAAGTTGAAGCCACTCCAACCGACAGGATTGCGCATGTGTACAATTTCTAGTGTGTGGCTGAGGCCAAAGGAAAACTGTCGGTGTAATGCACTTGATTTTTCAGGGGTGAGCGTGGCGTGTCATATTGTCCACACACTTACATGCAATCATCTGCAAATTGGGAATACAAAGGATTGCCGGCGCACTTTATTCTCAGTGTATGGCCGCCCGATGCAAGAGAAAGATAATTTTTGGTCATTAATAAATAAAAACCCGGATGTTGTTGACTTAACGTCGATCCACACATATCCGTGACGTGACGGCGACTTCAGTGCGGGAAGCATCAGTGAAAAAAAAAAATTATCGGTACCATATAATTTCATGCAAACAAATTGAGAAAGGCGCGACATTTTTCCAGCATCCGATACAGTGGGGAACCGACGATTTCAGTATCCTTCAGACGTCCGTGAAAAGAACAATAACTACGTTGTCACCGTCGATATTTTTAAGTTATTCCGTGAAGCAAAGCCACTGATACAGAAAGCATCAATGCCGTGGTGTAACGGATATAAGTGGATCGAAAGCTTGACATAGGCGAAAAGGAGACCGAAGAAAAACACCGGCTTTTGTCTAACTCTCTATAGGATTTTATAACAAACGCCCTCTCACCGAGTACAAATAAAAAAAAGCCTTACAGCGGGCGAATATAGGCCGCTTGGGTTTTCAAGGGACATATGATGGGTGTAGAGTTTATAACGGAAGCACATACGGCGGCCAAACCTGACTAAAAAATTGAAATGGCCTACTACTTAGCTGTACACACGGGCATACGACGGGCATATAAAGGCCAAGTGAATAACATTTTCGTTATGTACAATCGGCCTTTGCATTATTATAATTAAAGATTACCGATGAACAGGAGAAAAAAACTTGCCAATCGTTGGTTTGTTGTACGTGAAGTGTGGGGTGCGTAGTCTAGTGGGAAATTTTGTTATTTACCCAAACCAAAACAATCGAAAAAAATAAAAAAAAAAATTATTGCAGTGCATCTATAAAAATTTTGAAATGTTTGAAATCGAAAATATTATGGGCTCCAGATTTCGCGATGTTTTCCTTAATAGATCAGCGGTGAGTTGGGAAGCGGAAGTCTCACCTCCAAAATGTTTTTTTATTTATTGTCGGTGTATGTTTGTATCTATTCTATGGCCATACAGTCCAGCAAACAACCTTATAATGTTTGGCACATGGCAGCGGACTATATTTCAAACGCGGCCAGTGTTCGCCCGTTGTAAGGACATTTTTACTCGGGTCCCACAAACAGAGTTTCTGGCCACAGGTCTGTCTTTGCCCCTTCTGCAATATTCACAAAAGTCTAATTTTTTGTTTGTTTCCTTTCAATCAAGGTAATATTGGGTGACATCGAAAGCAAACACTATATGCATGGGTACAGCTCAAAAGTCAATTTTATTATCCCGATTATTCCTAATATTTTATTTTTCTAGATCTACTCTCTCGCTCTGCTTCAGACCAATACTTAGGTTACTGATGGGTGATCCTATATCAGCCTCGCCTCGAACACTATTCGTCTCTTTGGACTGGCGCCTTCAAACCACTCTGGTGTACCTCGGCAAGGTGTAAAACCGCACCTACCAAACCCTTTGGTGAGGGCAACTTCTGCGCTGCCATAGACTTCTATGGTCCAGTCCGATTGGTCTGCCAACTTAGTCAAATCTTATAAAAAAATTATCACATGTTAATCTCTCTGAACAACTCGACTGTAGAGCCGTATTTCCGTACTGCCGTTTACTTTGGCACCTTCTGATCAGTTACCTCAACAATTCTCTTCTCTCAGACAAAAATAAGATTACTACTTGACATTGGACCAAGACTTGAATGACATGGCAGACCAACAGTACAAAGGAGAGATTGATTGTTGTTTATTTGTTGTTCAGTAAATAAGAATAAAAGGTTGAGAACTCCTTTTAAACACAGTTAATACCAAACATAAAACGGTTACGCTGCCAAAAAAAAATTGAACAATCAATAATTTTTCGACAACTACTTGAAAAAAGTGTTCTTTTAATATTATGGCTTGATTAGCAAATTTATCAAGGATTAAAAAAATCCAAGGATACAAAAAGTATATTGAATGACGAACTGAAAAACCACCGTCGAACGAACGAATGAAGAGACCGGCAACCTTGCTGGAGAAGATAATGAACAGCAGGATGATAATTACTTTTCCTCTTTGCAAGAACCAACCACCAGGGGAAAAAGTAATGAAAATAATACAGGGCTGATGGTTTTTTGTTTGCGTTCGTTCCACAAAGTGATGTGCTACGCTCACCCCCATACTGTGGCGGGGGAAAATTGGAAGAA
Source organism: Thereva unica (assembly GCA_949987705.1). NCBI lineage: Eukaryota > Metazoa > Arthropoda > Insecta > Diptera > Therevidae > Thereva > Thereva unica. The sequence goes on from OX465283.1 coordinate 148,971,034, forward strand.
TTTCCTTTATTTATTTATTTATATATATCTAGATATATTTTTTCTCCATAGCCGTCACCGAACATTCAAGGAACAATGATTGCCATGTCAGTTCTGCAGAATCATCCTTCAAAATATACGATGTACACAGCAGTATGATTATATTATATTATTAGTGGTGGGGAGCTGGGGGTGGTTGCTGTGCCCCTATCTAAAAGGCGATATTTTTTGTGCCCCCAGATTCTCCTTCTTTTCTATGCTGCCGTTATCACTAGACCTCGCGATGTTGGGCTGGCACTCCTTAACCCGCTGCCGTTGCTCTGCCGCGCGAGTTTTATCTTATATTGTGGATAACATCGGAGATCATCTCTATAAGCTTTCATGGTGACGGCGGCAACGACAGTCGACAAAAATAAAATTGTCGGGATTTTGTGCGCTGTAGTCCCTGTCAGAAGCAATAAGTGAAGCCATTCAGTCAGCCGAGATGACTCAATAAAGGGCTTTCTCCCATTATATAAGATAAGAAATATTGAAGGAAAAATTAATGAACAGGGACAGCTTGTAGAATAATCCTTTTATCTTCTGTCTGGCAAACGTTTTCCCCTATTCCCTATGTAAACGTATGTTAATGGATTACATAATTGGTCAAGAGAGCTTTCAATTAGTGTATTTTAAATCCCAGATGCGGCTGAAAGAAAGGGGATTAGGTCGCTCTATGGAATCAGTTTCCTCTGTAATAGGATATAAAGGAAACTTGCTATATAAAAAGAGAAAAATCCTTTTAGAACTTGTCTGATGGAATTGCATAATGTTTAGTTTAGCTTGACGGATTTACTAAAAGGGATTATGTAGATATCACGTAACTATTTGGATTTTTGTTTCGAGCTATTTATGGATGGCACAAGTTGTCCTGCTGCTGCTGCTACTGCTCCTGCTGTTGGCATTAAAAGGTAAATTCTATAAGTGAAAGAATGACACTAAACTCACCATGACTTTACTGGAACAGTTCAAAAGGGTTAAAAGGTTGGTGTGCTTGAGGGAGAATTGTTTTTATAAGTTTGGTGTGCAGTAGTCGACAGAGAAAGGTTGTTTTTTTGCACGTAGTGTATGTATGATATGTTGATCTAGCAAAACTGCTAAGAGAATTTCAACAACGAAAATTGACACTTTGCTTTATGTGAGTTTGTTGCACATACTTCTTTAAATTAAATGCAAACGGAACCTTTTATTGAAGAGATTGACATTGGTTATATGATAATTGAGAAACTTTAATCTTTTGGATGAAATTTCAATTTAATTTAAAGTTTAAAACAGTTGAATCTAAAACTGTATAAATTAATAATTCATTTCAACAAGAGGTGTCATCTTAAACTTTGCGTCAGTTTTTAACTGTCAACATACAAGTATCATTACGGTAGCATTTGAAAAACGAAAACTATGAGGTTTTCAGCTATGGATCGATTCGCACTCGCCCATTGAAATGCACATTAAAACGATAATGATTTTTTAAGCTCTGACTGATAACGTCAATTTTTATCTGTCTGGGTATGTAAAAAAAACACACCCCTTCGCATTTAGGGCTCCAAATCCCAAGAGAAATAATCGAATAACCACAACCAGATACAGTTTGGTGCGATTTTTGGACTGGGACCGGCTTTTAAGCGAATGGATTACATTACTGAACGATGTTGACTGAATTTGTGATTCTGCTAGCGGGATCCGGCCTTGGCTTCTCTCGGCCTTGGCCTTTTGCCGATCTCAATTCAGACCCGGGTATATCCATTTTAGCTTTCCAGAACTCTGAGCTTCATGGTCTAAACCATCCTTCTATCGCTGCCGTACTCCAGAAATCCTACTATAAAGACTTTTCCTGGTGTCCACAGAAACTGGTGCCGTAATTGGCTTGGAATATTTCCTTGTCTAGTTTATGTAGGCTGGGAACTACATATTTCGAAGCACTTTTGCACTATCGCGACTTTGACTTCGGGGCATCGAGAAACAACTCCTGGAGTGTTATGCCTCCTAAAACGAGTTGAATCTCATCATCCAACCGATGACATGGGCTTTTGGTGGAGCTGGACGGGCGTAAAGAGGGAAGAAGAAAGAAGGAAAGTTATGTAGGTGCGAAAGTGGAAAAGGCGAAGGACCGTGCAGCTGGCCGGGATTCGAACCCGAGACCTCGGGGATGATAGTCAGGCAACTTACCCCTAGACCTCCGAGGCCCCCCGCATTTCAATCGCCTCTACCTCCTCCGAAACATCCGCCTGGTGCTCTCCCCAGAAACGGTCAAGAAGACACTTCTTGAAGGTGCAGACTTCACAAAATTGCAGAGCAACACCCCATCTGGTAGGGTGTATTGCGAAGAGCCAGGTAGGTTATAATAACACTACCAGATGCTCCCACAAACTAGTATCGCAATAGCCTTGGCATATTTCCTTGTCTACTTTAACTAGGCCGGAGAATATTTCTAGTCTATATAATAGACTAAATGCCCACGAACAAAAAAAATATTCATACATACTCTCTTGAAACTTTTTGTATGGATTATGGACACCTAGTCTACCAACTTTTCTTCTGCGAAAATGTTTGAAACCGCGGTTTTTTTCTCCATGTTGCTCGAAAGTCGACCTGTTCATGGTACCCAAAAAATTTATAGATAGATACTGTTTTTTTACCAATCATAGTCGCATGAGATGGCGATGATACGCTTATTCTTCTTCTTTGATCCGTTAGCTGGCGGTCCGAGCGGGACGCCCCGCAAAGGATACGCTGCTGTCGGTGCCGCTGGGTCCCGAACTCTATTCACGATTCGCTTCCATTCTTCTCGGTTTTTGGCGGTGTCTCGAGCCTCGGTAACTGATAATCGTTGATTCTTTAAGTCACCCTCGATATTCTTCAACCAGGTTTTCTTCGGTGCCGATCGCTGTATTCTCCAGTCTGCAGGACGGTCTCGCCAGAGAAGTTTACGTGGAAAGCGGTTATCATCCATTCGGCAAACATGTCCAAACCACCGTAGTCGACGTTTTTGCATTTCTTCTTCGATCAGTGTTTGCTGATCGCATCTTTGTCTGACAACCTCGTTTCGAAGGCGATCACGGAGTGAGACACGGAGGATCTGCCTCAAACATCGCATTTGGAAGACCTCGAGCTTCTTAACGTCCGGTTTGAGCAGTGTCCACGTTTCAGATCCATAAAGAAGAATCGCAAGAATCAACGTTCGGTAAAGACGTAGTTTTGTTTGATGGAGATATTTGCTCGTTTCCATATGCACCACTTGAGCGAGGCGAATGTTGCTGTTGCCTGGCCGATACGGCTGTGAACGTCGGCCGTCGATGCTACTTTCGTTTCCTCAACCAATGATCCCAAATATTTGAACCTTGGAACCTGTTCGATTTGGGTTCCATCGAGGTGAACACTGGCTCTTGATCCATCCGTTGTGAGCACTTTGGTCCTTTCCGCATTGATCCCTAACCCGCACGATCGGGCGACGCGGGAAATATCGTACAAGATGTCCGTTGCTTCGGCATCCGTGTCGGCGAAAACAGCGCTATCGTCGGCGAACATTAAGTCTGTTACGAAGTTGTTGTCGTCGCGATGATACGCGCGAAACAAAACTCGTCCGACAAAAATGTTGGACCCTAAAGGGTGTCTACCACCCCAAACCTGCTAAGTTATGGGCTTCCAAAAATTTATTAATAACCAGCTGATTTTTTTTCAGGATCGTTTAAAAAAAATATGTGGAGTTACATGATATATGTGTCCGACGAAATTTGTGTGCCGATTTCGCCGTCCGACGAGTCAAAGTCGTCTATTTCATGAAGAGAAAAAATTTATACATAACCGTCGGACAAAAATGGTGTTAGGTGCCAAAAGCTACTGACTTTGGTGTGATAAGGATGTCGGACACGTAAATTGCGCATACTCCATAGTCCGACAAAAAAACATAAAATTAATGTGGTCCGTTAACCTCCAGCCTTCAGGTCCGTATCTGTTTTCAATGTCTTCTACTAAATCCTAGTTAGATTATCCCCTCGCATACTGTCTTTATGTTCCAAGTAGGGGTTGCACAGCGTTGAAGTAATTTTGAACACAACAACTAACAAACATTAATATTGCTTTTTCGGAGCAGTTTATTGCGTTTGTAAGTTATACAAAAAGAGGGAGTGATTAACATTCCTCCTGAACCCCGACTTACGAGATAAGGAATTGCACAAAAAACAATTAATGGTAACTATAACCGTAAGCAAAATAATTGTATGTTACGAACAAGCCGCGAATGCTTCTAGCAAAGGCAACCGATATTGTTATATTGAAATGGAAAACGGCACATGCTTTTATAAAAACTTTGAATACTCGAGAAAATTAGAGCGAGTATAGGCAGAAAGACGGTGTATCACCTAAGTTACACTATCCATCAGTTCTTTTATTGTCCCCATACACAAACCGGCTTAATAGGAGTTTTTTCCTCACTCGCATCCATCACACTAACACAAGTATAACATCTTCAACTTCTCATTCGCATCTATTGTACAACTATACAGGCATCACAATCGCTACACGATGATTTTTTTCGTGAATGCTTCATACACAAACCGTTTTAATGAGAGGACTGAGTGATGGACAGTGTAATTTGCACCTACAGTCAGCATCATAAGTGATGCAACACCTAAACATTTTATCTTTTGCCTTAAATATCTTCGTCATATAAAAGCGGAAAATGTGCTTAATATCTTAAAATAATGCTTTATTTATCAACAAAAAATATTTTATAAAATATTTCATTACAATTGTAAAATGTTAAACCATAAAATTCCAAGTTTTACCTCATTTTTGATTGATAAGTTTAGGGCTTCTTTTGTTAAATGAAGTACAGTTTTCTTGTTTTTATAGTTTTAATAAAATTTTGTTGAAAAATAAAGATAGCATTATTTTAAGATATTAAGCACTATTTTCAGTTTTCACATGACGACGATATTCAAGGCGAATGATAAAATTTAAGGCGTTCAGTTTTGCCACAGTCACTGCTACGACTGATGGATAACCTAACGTCTAAGCTGATGACTGATGTAATTATCTGAATATTTTGATTTCCATCAATCACGACTGATGGAATCGATGGATGGATGGATGACGCGTGAAATGGACTCCTTAGGTGTTGCGATACTTTTGACGCTGACTGTATAATACACCTCGTAGGAAGTGTTATACATATTTTTATGAAATTTCGTCGGACACATATACCATGTAACTCCACATATTTTGCTTAAACGATCCTGAAAAAATCAGCTGGTTGTTAATAAGTTTTTGGAAGCCCATAACTTAGCAGGTTTGGGGTGGTAGACACCCTTTAGGGTCCAACATTTTTGTCGGACGAGTTTTGTTTCGCGCGTATCATCGCCATCTCATGCGACTATGATTGGTAAAAAAACAGTATCTATCTATAAATTTTTGGGTACCATGAACAGGTCGACTTTCGAGCAACATGGAGGAAAAAAGCCGCGGTTTCAAACATTTTCGCAGAAGAAAAGCTGGTAGACTAGGGTTTCTTAATCCATACAAAAAGTTTCAAGAGAGTATGTATGAATATTTTTTTTTGTTCATGGGCACTTAGTCTATAAACGGAGCAAGAAAAGCACAAGTTTAGGAGTAATCTACAGCCATGAAATAATTAAAATACAGGTTGTACCTGATAAATTTACAATTCACCACCACAAAGGGGGGGGGGGGGAATTGGATCGAATTTCTCCGGGCCCCACAACAGAGGGGGCCTCAAAAATAGATTGAAACCCAGAAAGTTAAAACCCCCTAACTTTGCTTTCTGAAAGTCAAGCAGCCACGATCTGCTGAAACCCAAGTATGCAGCGCTCTAACATAAAATGAATGAACTGAACTTATTCTTAGCACAGAGTTTAAAAGGTACGAGTATTAATTATTTTTTTTAGTAAAAGATTTTTTGGAGTTTCTTCTCTTTAAACGGGCCACAAAGAAGGTTCTGTTAGTATTTGTCGCCAGATGAACCGGCAATTCGTCATAGGTTGTGATCCAAATGTTCATCACTCTATTTTCGGGATTACCAATGTAAACGAGAGAGGTGAGCGTCTCCTAGAAGTTTTTGTTATGAATATCATAGATTTTGAGAATAGGGGATGCAAACCCACCTTTTTCACTAGGCAACACGAGGCTCCTGTCTGACAGTATCCAAAACTGGTGTGTTCTGGATGAAGGCTCACTATCGGACCATTGGCACATCAGGTTCAACATTGTCAGCCTACCACATATGTATATTCGTGCGGCTCTTCAAACAAGTACATTTAACATTCAGGCTCAGTCTGTTGAAGAATACTACCGCCTTTCAATATACAATCCTTTAACAGGTAAAATGTCCTCCAGATTCCCTAGTACTCAGCTGCGAGGAATCGAATAGTTGCAAAAGTTGTTGTTTAATAGCTTCAGTGATCAAGGTATAGAAGGGGTTTTTCAAGACGGTACACTAGATGCATATATATATATATATGGGACATTCCACGTCAAATCGGACAAAATTTTTCGACCCCCCTCCGTTTCGGCTGAAATTTTTCAGGGACTTTGGGCAACTATTTAAGGCTACAAAAAAAATTTTTTTAGAATTTTTTCGACAATATATTGACAATAAAAATTAAATGCGTTTTTAGGGATTTTATGAATTTTGACTTTCTTTCTCGATTTTGGCTCTATATCTTTCGTTGGGGTCAACGTTTTTGATAGGTTTTACATGTTTTCAGGTCAGAGGGGTTGTTTACAAACAAATTTGCTGAAATACATAAAAATATTTTCGAATTCAAGGTCAAAAGGTCAAAAAATAGTAAAAAACTTTAAAATTCATTTTCTCAAATACCCCATCTCGAAAATGGACGTTTTTGGTGTCAAAATGTTCGGGAGAAGTCACTCTAACACCTCGATCAAAAATCTCGGTGGGCCCTTAAGGATTTCGAAAGTTATGAGTATATGTTTATAATCTTTAATTTTTTACGATATTTATTGAATTCTTTGCCCTGGATATAGTTGAAATGTCATCAATTTTCACCAAAACCTGTATAAAGGGTTATTTTTGGCGGCTGATTACGAATCTGCGGCCAGATTTTCAAAATTCAAAATGGCAGCCAAGATGGCGGTCCAAAATTCATTTCATGGAAAGAGGTTCAGTTTTTTGAATATCTGACCACAGATTCGTAATCAGCCGCCAAAAAAACCCCTTTATACAAGTTTTGGTGAAAATTGATGACGTTTCAACTATATCCAGGGCAAAGAATTCAATAAATATCGTAAAGAATTAAAGATTATAAACATATACTCATAACTTTCGAAATCCTTAAGGGCCCACCGAGATTTTTGATCGAGGTGTTAGAGAGACTTCTCCCGAACATTTTGACACCAAAAACGTCCATTTTCGAGATGGGGTATTTGAGAAAATGAATTTTAAAGTTTTTTACTATTTTTTGACCTTTTGACCTTGAATTCGAAAATATGTTTATGTTTTTCAGCAAATTTGTTTGTAAACAACCCCTCTGACCTGAAAACATGTAAAACCTATCAAAAACGTTGACCCCAACGAAAGATATAGAGCCAAAATCGAGAAAGAAAGTCAAAATTCATAAAAATCCCTAAAAACGCATTTAATTTTTATTGTCAATATATTGTCGAAAAAATTCTAAAAAAATTTTTTTTGTAGCCTTAAATAGTTGCCCAAAGTCCCTGAAAAATTTCAGCCAAAACGGAGGGGGGTCGAAAAATTTTGTCCGATTTGACGTGGAATGTCCCATATATATATGAGGAATGGACCAAGCTTGTGCCTCACGAAATCAGTATGTCAAAGCAAACCTTCGAAGACTTTTTTATTAAAAATTGGCGACGACGCGGTATATGGACGACAACAATGCTGAGAATAGTGTGAGCACGTGCAAGGGCAGAAATGGCAGCGAATATTAAGACGATCAGCCAAACAGGATTTTGTATACAGAATTAGATGGCTTCCTGTATTTTCGATACTTCTGTAAATGAGAAAAACCGCCAATGCAACTTTATATAACCCAAAATTGGTTAAGTGAAAAACTTCCATAAACAAGAAAAATATTCCGGCCGCTTAAACCGTTGCTCATTCATGTTCGACTGCACACTATTTCAATTTAACTTGATAAAACTAACAGTTTTCTAACTACCTACATTCAATTAATATTGCTTTTCCAATAGATAAAAGTATTTTTATAACACAATACACAAAACATAAGCTTCATAGTTTATTCAATGCCCTTGAACGTGACCTGCCAAAACTAATAATTCTGAACCCATATCAAACTCACAAAAAATTATCTGTGACATTGATAAGGTTATGAAAACTGAAAATTTTCTGTCTAAATCATAACCAAAACATATAAAATAAAATCCTTCAATTTAAACAACGTGGTGTTTAGTCGCTGTAGAAATAAAGTATGTTTCGGTATTCGGTATATACCCCCAAAAAGGACAGAAACTAAAACCTCCCTCCTTTCATAACCTTTAAAAAACGAAAAGATTCCGTCATGATTTATTTTCCACTCAATCCTTTATTTTTGTGTGTGAGTTCATCTTAATAAGTTTTTGCCCAAGTCTCCTCTCGAACTCGAAGGAAGAAAATGAAAATTTCAAAAATCCCCAAGAACTAAGATCGGAATTTTCTATCTAAATTTATCTTTGTCTGTGTGCAGAGAGGGAGAGAAAAATGCCTTAAGGGCAGAAAATTGCCGGCAAATTGTGATACTTAATTTTCCTTCAATGATTGATATATGAACCTAGGGACACAAATCTGAGGTCACGAAAGTCACACAAGAATTTCTTTACTGGATTAAGAAAAGAATTAACACAAGAATTTAATTAAGATGAAGGAATGTAATTAAGGTCCACCTTTCGATGTGACGGTGATGAATGACTACCATAAACAATAAGGAAGCCCCGTCAGAGCCTTATAGGCGCATAAATAAACAAAAATAATGCGAGAGGCTATTGCCCTTGGTTGGGTTAAGGATTAAAATCTCCTGACTGACGGACAGACTGCTTAGCTGAAATTGTTGACTGACTGAATGACTGACTGGCTGACGGACAACCACCCTCGGTCGAAAGCAATCACTTTGTTAAACCGAAATTCACTTTTTTTTTCCTTTTTTCCTCTTTCATATATTTTTTTTTTGTTTTAATAAAACTTTCAGGTTGAATCCTCGGGATCTTTTCATGTTGCCAACTTTCTCTTTCCAGCAAACGTCCATGAAAAATTGTGTTTACATGAAATGCTTTTATCTCAACTGGAAAATCTTAATTCAACACCTCCGGCGGGTATTCTCCTCTTAGATAAAACTAATTGAAGTGTCCAATCCTGAGAATTGTGAACATTTTTCATATAGGAAAAGGGATTTCCGACTGCAATGTTTTATCCTCGCTTAAAGAGTTGAGGGTAGTAAGAGGGTTGAGCAAATCCTACTACAATGGAAAAAATCTCCGTAAATAACGATTTAAATGTAATTCGCCATTTAGCTAATTTGAGAGGGAATCGATAAAAGTAATGGACCTGACATTATATTATCCATTAAACAATACTTAGGGTATTGAGCGTGGGTACCTTTTCCGGAGTTCAAGGTTATGTACAAAAAAAAAGGAAGAAAAAAAAACCAAAAAGTATGTCGTGGGTGTATGACTTCAAGGAATATATCGTAAATGTTACTCATGATGCTTTGTTGGTATTTGAATGAATCTCTCTTGTAATTTTCGTACACAGGTGCTTTCGAGTAAAATCAATAAGGTTATGTATTTGATTAAGTAAAAAAAAAACATATATGTATAAGTAAAGTAATCATTTCGTTCATTTGATCCGATAAAACAAATATTGACAATTTTTTTGTTGTTTATGTTAAAGAGTCTAAGTTCAGGTGTCAACCTTTATACTACCAGTCCGTCATGTAAGCTTAGTTCGTAAATTTAAAAGGATATGATAGGCTAAGGTTGACAGCTTTAAATGCAATATATTCCTCAACACAGGCTACAAATAGTTCTGGAGTAAAGCAAGGGTGCTTACTAGCACCTTAACTATTTATTAGTGTACTGATTGAAATATTGCAGAATAGCAATCAAGGCATAAAATTATTTCCAGTTCAACGTCCATTATGGAAGAGCTAGTGATTTAAAGGAACTCGGTATTATTCTCACCATTTCCTATAATAACACACAGTTTTAGAGATTATTTCACTATCAGACCGTTTAAGGAATTATACTTGTAGTATAAAAAAATTCAAACAATTACGGCGATTGAGCTCATCCATCGAAAGTACGGTTATAAATTTCTTTTTTTTTAGATTTTTGTACCTACGTTCGTGCGTCTTAGAATGCAGGAGTTCACTTGATAATACTTTGAGGAATTAATTCTACAATGCCGTCACCGGCAGCAAAAACTTCTGATCCTTGCAAACGCCCATCAAAAAGCATTTTACTGAGTCATCCGTTCTTTGGACATGGCAGGCCCAACGTAAACGCATTGGCTTGGCGAACAATTCGTGATTGTAGCGTAGTCTCCATGCATTGTCTTCCATTGATTGCGCCGAATATCCTTCGGAGAACCTTCCTCTCAAATATATCCAATGGCGGATTTCTGGGAGATATTCCATATTTGGCATCCATACGTAGCTACTTTCTTTTTTTAAGCAATGATACTAAATATATAAACATCGGAACCTGTTCGGTTTGGGTTCCATCGAGGTGAACACTGGCTTTCGACCCGTCCGTTGTGACCACTTTGGTCTTTACCGCATTGATTTTTAAGCTGTATGACCGGGCGAAGCTGGAAATGTCGTATAAGATGTCCGTTGCTTCGGCATCCGCGTCAGCGAAGACGGCGCTATGGTCGGCAAACATCAAGTTACTTACGAAGTTGTTGTCGTCGCATCGATCTCCGCGTCGTCCTTTGAAATTTTCACGCATAATCGCGTCGATCACAACGTTGAAGAGAAGTGGAGAAGTGGAGAAGCGACTTCTCCTTGTCCGACACTTATTTGAATCGAGAATTCCTCAGCAATTTAATTGCCGCCTTCATTTAGATAATTGTCGGTTCGGTATCGAAAAACTGATTCGTCGGCTGTTCGATAGTTGGCGGTTCGGGTGCTGTATATTGTGGCGGAGCGTGGTTGTACAGCTGGTGGAATAATTTTCTCCAACACTGCAAGCGTCCATGCGAAGAGGTCACCAATGTTCCATCCGATTTTTTGATGCTGTCGCTTGTTTATGTTGTTTTGCTACCTAATCGCCGGGTTGTCTGGTACAGCGTCCGGTACTCGTGCCTAGACGCCGCTTCTTCCATGTCGGCTGCAAAGTTATTCCAGTACGATTCTCGTTCCGATTTCATGTTCTGTCGAACTTCTTTATTCAATCGTCGGTATTGCTCGAAATCAACGTGTTTTATTCATTTCCGTTGATCTACGAGGTCCAGACAGCTCTCCGAGATCCATGACTGCGTCCGTTAACACAACTCCAATGGACAGCCTACAATAATTGCCTTTCTTCTACATCGATATTGTTTGCTATTGCAGGCGCCGCGAATTTGTTGGATAAATGGCACACTCGTCCGATGGCCGGATCCCGTTGACACGCCCAATTCTTCTTGGGTGGTGGTGTCGCCGCTCTTTGTAATCGGATCTGTAATTTCGCTCGAACAAGATAATGGTCCGATCCGCAACCGGGCCCACCCACGTAGATCTTTGAACGTCAATTGGAATCTTGCGTTGTATTGGTCAAAACGTAGTCTTTCATCGCCGAGCTGTTGCCGGATGGACTTCGCCATGGCGGATGGTTGCTGTTGCCAACGGTCAAATTGTTTGAAGGAGACGTAAACCATTGTAGTTAATTACATCGTGTCCGAATTTGCCCATGGCTCCTTCCCAGCCGGTTCGATCTGCTCCTGAATGTGCATTGAAGTCCCCCGCGAGTATGATTAATTCAGTTGGAGGTATCGTATCCAACTTCTGTTGAAGCTGGTCGTAAAATTTGTCCCTGTTCACGCCCGGGCTGGTCATGGTTGACGCTTAAACGGATATGATATGGGGTTTGATCGTTCCACCGATGGTCATGACCACCAAACGCTCGGATATCTGTTGGAATGCGATAACGATGCTGGCAGCCCGTCGATCGACCATAAACCCGAAGCCAATCTTTCGTTTCTTACCACCGGAAGAGTAAAGCCACATTATTTCATCGATCCGATCGGTCCGATCGTCAATGTCCCGGTGGGGCGTAGTTCAAATAGCGCAGCTACTGATTTTCTTTTGACCGACATGATGACCTGTTCGTACATTCCGCGCGGCGAATTGAATTTCCATTTTCGGTGTGACTAATATGGGTCTTCAGTCAGTAACCCACTCCTACCTGGTTCACAGCGCTGGCGCATCGGCTGCCGGGATGCAGTGGCATTATTTCGGAAAAAGTTAGTTCGTACATCCATGCGGTTTCTGGCCTAGTTTCATCGGTTTCCCGTTTATGATCAATTCGGCAGATCGACCACACGGGGACCACACGACGACGGTGATAGGTTTTAGTTAGACGAATTCAAGCAAGTAGGTTACAGGGTTACAAAAAGACAAGATGGAAAACTCTAAAAAAAACAACGGCTCCCTCTTTAGCATCGTATAACACCTTAGAACCCCAAATCTATGCTTCCCGTGGAACTAAGATTACTATTGAACATTGCACCATTAAGAGACCAACGATATGAAAGACCGGCAGTACAAAAAGGCGGCAGATACAGACCTCCTCGTTAAAACATTATCCCGTACGGAAGTTTGTAATATGAATCTAAATTGAAATTATTTCTTTAAGTATATATTCTTGAGCGAGCATCCACCACCACCCCCGACAGCTATTGTAAACAAAAACGAAAGTAAATTTCTCAAATGAATAATAAACGAATGAAAATTTCTCTCTCTTTCTCTCAAAGATAGCAAATATCCTTCGGTCATAAAATTTGACGTTGTTAATGAACATTTATAAGAAGAATTTGTATATCAAATATTTTCCTATAGACAAGCACAGCATTCAGGATAAGGTCAGTAATAAATATCCCTTTGTAAAATTAGTTGCAGAGCGTAGCCAATAACGGAAGCAATCAGCCATGGCATAATTTTAAAAGACCGGAAGTTTTCTTTAGCCACTCAACAATAAGCTGTATGAAAAATAAAAAATGCGAAATCCTTAAAATATTGTTTAACATCTTAAGATTTTGTTTTTGACTGTATTTTTTTTTTTTTCATTAATTGCCTTGTTTATGCTTTTAGATATATCCATAAACGTTTCCTTTTACAAAAGGATGTTCATAATTTCATGATATTGTTTTGACTGTTTTTCCAAAAGAATTAATTTTCTATCCGGTTTTTGCAATTACCCACACTTAAGATGCTCATCAAATTCCTTAAATTCTCATTGAAAAGAAAATGTTTGCCTTAGATATAAAAGAATTTTTCAATGAAATGAAAAAGATTCGGAAAAGTTTACGAAATTTTCATAACAAACTTTGAATTGATTTGATGTTGTTGATAGCGCGTTATCTTACCCGCAAAAGTGCTATCATACAAAGCGCTCTGGTGTTTTAAAATTTAAAACTTTTTCATCATGATATTTAATATTTCACTTTGTCGCTACATATAGAGAAAGAGATAATGTAAAAATACAGACAGAATGAGACAGAAATAATAACAAAAAAAAAACATAGAAGAGAATTCTTAATTCAGTTACTTGGTGAACGTCTCTCTACGAGTTCCCATGAAAATGACAATTTATGAATAAGTGAAAGTAATTTAATTCGCCTTTAATTAAATTCGCTTAAGAAACGAGGTAACCGACTAACAAACGCCATTCGAGCGCCTTTCGTCTTTATTTCATCTCCACCACTGCCCCAAACCATCCCTATCCACTTACTATACTCTACCCCCCGCGCCGGTATATATCCCTGTCTTGGAGCTACTCTCGTGCAACCACCCCCTACCTTCTACTGAACAAAAGTACAGAACAATGTTCAGGAAAGCAATTACAAACGAGGAAACTTCTCTCCTTGCTGTAGCAGCAGCACCACCAGGAGAATATCAACTTCAGATCCCTCAAGGTCTGCAGATGTAATTAAAATTATTTTTATGGTCCTTGTGCGGTAAATATTTACCAATTGAATGGGTTAATTACACATCTTACTCTTCGTAATTGGAGTTCGCTGCGACTGCTGCTACGATTTATGAAAGGAAATTTTCTTCCTTCTTTAAGATAACAACCAACTTAAGGTGAGTTGACTCTGGGGAACTGAAAGATCTTTTCGGATAAAATCATCTCTCGTATCTAAATTGAATTCAATGAAAGCCTCCGTGGGATTATAAAGGATAGCTTAAAACCTCGATAAACTGGATAATAATAACATGGGAGGATAATTAACCTTCGTGCAAATCTTATAAATTTAATTAATTAATTGAGACAAATTTAAATTCATTTTGGATTTGTTTCATTTTTCATTTCGATCTCTCATCTTGAGAGAAGGATTGTCATTTGATATATTGATTTTTCGGAGATTTTATGGGGATCCAATTACGCAAGGAGTCACCTGCTGTAATTGTATTCTTCTACGGGTCCCTATGGGGACTGACTGTTTCATTTACGGATTATACGCAGTAATGTTTTCATATGCATAGCATACATGACGGGGTTGGTTCACTACAGTTTAGCTAGTTAGCTAACTAGTGAAATCGGCACACGGAAGAGAACTGGAAATAAGAAACTGAGATATGACCAGCCTCATTTTTACACTCAGGGGAAAAGACTTTCAAATTCAAGCCAATGCAAACACATTTCAGAATTCGAGTAAGCCCCGCAAATATTTTCTCGACTCGTCTCTTTAACGATTAATTTACGTGTCGAGAATCGCTCGCCAAAAACTAGGGTCACGACTCGTCGCTTTAAAGTCTCGTTTACTCGTTGATTCTCGACCTGTCCATTAAATCGTAAACGGTAACCTGAACCGCAAAAATAGTTAGGATATTTTATATGATTTAAAAAAATATTTAGTATATTATATCCTATATAACCACTTGTTGGTTTATATTTTTTTACAATTTCTTCCCGCCAGCCCTTGGATTCGCAACTGTTTTTTCCATCGGTCTCGATTCTGAGCCGATGTCATCCAGTTTGGCATCCCCAAGCTCTGAGCGTCCTGGTCTACCCCATTCTTTCAGCGTAGGTTGGGTCTCCCATAGGTCTTACCGCACGAGTAAAAGTAAAAAGTGGGCTTACAGCGGGAAAACACCGGCCGCTGGGGTTTTTATGGGGGGACATAAAGGCCGTATAATTTTTAATCATTTTTAATGGGAGCACATACTGCCAACCAACAAATTTAAACGGCCAAGACTAAGCTGTTCACGCGGGCATTCCACGTCAAACTTGAGCCAAAAAAGAATCTGCACCAAATGGATTATTGAATTTGTTTTATGGGAACTTGAACATTTTCGTTATGTCCATTCATTGTACGATGTTTCGATTTATCGTAAAGATTATTATCAATGCGCAATTCCTCAGCAGGAACAATAGTGTCACGCTGATGTGGATTCCGGGCCACGAAGGTCACATTGGTAATGAAATTGCCGATGGCCTGGCTAGAGTAGGCGCAAACTCATCACCTATTGGTCCGGAGCCTTTCTGTAGCTTAGCAAGCTGCCACGTAAAAATGGCCATAAAAAATTGGGTTGACCAGATGTTCCTTCATAGCTGGTCAAGGACCCAGGGTGCTCGTCAAGCTAAAAGATTCATCCAAATCGATAAAGCTAAGGCGAGCAAACTTTTAAATTTCAAGAGGTGGGAGCTAAAAATAATAACAGAGCTCCTGACTGGCCACTGTTCGCTTAACTATCATCTAAACAAAATAGGCCTCGTGGCCGACTCTGGCTGTCGGTTCTGCGGGACAGATCCCGAAACCGCGGAGCACTTGCTGTGCGACTGTGAGGCTACAGCGAGGAAGAGACTGAGCCTCCTCCAGCGTGACTTCCCTACTCCCAGGGAGATTTGGGACAGTAACCCTAAATCAGTTTTAGGCTATGTAAGAAGCCTTAACCTTTATGGTTTTTAAAGACGGGGATGGCACAATAGACCAAACAAAATAGGTCGCAGTGCCTGCCAAGGTGCCCCCATGCAAGAAATAGAAATAGAATCAATGCGCAAGAGGAACTAGCTGAATCTCGCCTAGTCTCACGTGAAGGGTCTTGGGAAATATTAGGCAATTTTTTTCCGCAAAAGACAGTACTAGGAGATTATTCCACAGTCGAGTTGTTCTATTCATAAACGAACTTCTAGATGGTATTGTGACCGAGAGGGTTGGGCTGTAGGGGACTAGTCTTGTGTTGCTGGAAAAATATTGCGGTTCTGAATTTCATTGGAATAGTTGCTATGGTAATGGCGAAAAGTATAGAGAGCTATAATTAAACGGTGGCTTAAAAGGTCTATAGAGTCGCGAAAGGTGCATAATTATGCACCTTTTCGAGGCAAGCCAATAGCTTTTTGGGCGTCTGCCTAGATATACGAAATGTTTTCTTGGCGGCTGGCTGGAGGAGGAACTGGCGTCTATTAAGAAATCCTGGTTTTCCGTTCTGAGTGGATTCGGCGTAAATTCATGACGTGAGTGTGGAGCTGCCTTTACATTCTCTTCTCCCACTGAGATAGGAGGTATATCGGTGTTAGCAAAAAAACTGGGTTACATTAAATAACACATTTTTCTCCCCTAGGATATGACTAAATCCTCTACAAAAACATTTATCGCGATTATACGGAAACTAGCAGCATAGCAGCCCCTCGAGTATATAGCCGCTATAGCCTACGACGTTCGTGCCGGATGAGCGACTCGCAGAAAGGCCCGAATTTCTTTGTTTACGCCTTACCTGTAAATGCACGTTTTTATTTTAAATACTACTTACTTAAGGCCCCCATACACGGTCAAATTGGATGTACATCCAGATTTTCATCAAACCCATAAGCCCAATGTATTTTGATCGGCCGACCGGCCCACAATCGATAGTTTTGGTTGTACATCCGCACTTCGATGTACATCCAATTTGACCGTGTATGGGGGCCTTTACTTAAAATTTGAAAAATTTCACGTGAGATTGTTGGGGTTGAGCCAAATCTTACAACATCTAGCCAAGCGGGGAGGGGGGTCGAAAAATCGCCAAAATCATATTACGTAATTAATGGACGACCCCTTATTGTTATGGTTAGATGCCAGGAGGCAAGCCAGACCGTCCCCTTGTCGAAATTCATTTTAGATGTTGATTGGTCTGGCAAGTGTTCCGGATAGCTTTACTTGGCTTGTCACATTGGTCATGGTCAACCTACATAGTATTGTTGGTTTGTTCGGGATGCCGAATCCTCTCATGGTTTTATATAGTTCTACTCTGACTATGCTGTCATAGGGGACTTTAAAGTCTATGAAGAGGTGATGAATTGAGTTGAAACTCTAGAAATTTTTCCATAGCCTGCCTCAAGGTGAAAATCTGGTCAGTTGTTGATTTGCCTTGGGATGATTGCCTATGATGTATGGAGCCATCCTGTGTTGTAAGATGGCGAAGAATAGAATAGAGGTGAGAAATTCATCTAACTATAATATCTACTTTTCTGGATCTACATATTTGAAATTCAGTTTTTAAACACCTCCACTTTGCTGTTAGGATTCCACATTCAACTCTCAACATACTATGATTGGGAATCATCATCATCCCAAACAATGCAAAACGAACTGGAATATCGATAGACAAAATATTTTCAGTGTTCGGAGTATGCTGAAAGTTGTTTCCTAAAAGTCCTGGCTTCAACAACAGCAATGAACTTTTAATTTGCCTCAGGTTGAAAATATGGATCCTGTTTTTTCAGGATATTTGATTCGAATACATTTTTGCGTCTATGCACCTGATACAGTTAGGAAAATTCCATTTTTTGTAAAAGTCACTTGTGATGATTTTCCATTCATCTCTAGAAGGTAGGTAGGGGCATATGTTTCTTCTAGAATCAATCCCATCTATGTATGTAGTTTGATGTTTGACATGTTTCGTAAACTATAATTCACACAGAAAAGTGCGGAATTCGGTTAGAAAAAGTGAGTGCTAGAAATAACATCCCCAATTGATGAAAATGTGTATTGTATAAAAATCCCATGGCTTCCAATTTTGCTGAAAGTCAGGGACATAGTTTGTAATATTCAGAACTCACAGCACGGTGTAGTCACTATGTTCTGACGAAAAGCTCTGACCTAATCTGAGGATTTCTATTTCGACAGAGCTCGCATTTAGTGTAACCTTAGCCTTTAGAACGAATTACAATTTTCTAGCTTTTGTGTATTTATGTTTTTGAAAAGCTCTGTTTGGGTTTTTATTTATGTAATCTAAAATGTGTTCTTATAAAATGTCATGGTCATCCACATTGAAATTTGAATTCTATACTTTCAAGGCTGATATATAGTTCCTCATCAAATAATAATACTTACAAAAAAAAACTGTTAATTAGTCTAGTTTTTGTACTTCCTCCCAAAAAAAAAAAATATTAGTTAATTACTGTATGTCCTTCCCATATTCAATCTCTTGCGAATACAAAAGCTGGAAAATAAATTTCAAAAGCACACATTTACGTCTACCCAAGCATACTAATAAAATTAGTACGTTCGTAGCTTGAATGAATGATCCCCTTTGCAAGAGAGACTTCCCCATTGACATTACTTTGGGCTGATATTTTTTTTTATCGCTCAACAACTCTCAAAAGGATGAACAGGATTTTATTTAACAAAAATTTCACATGAATTCAATTCAATTGCGTCCTAATATTGGTTGAGGAAGGGCGTCTGTTGCTGCTGCTAGTGCCTAGCATACACCATATTGCATCTGCACCCAAAATTAGCAGCCATGCATAAAATTTCATCATTCACAAAAAAAAACCGACGCCCTCTCTTGGCGCACTCTAGAATTTCTCAGCTCAAAAACGCAGAATCAAAGCTTTGTACCAGGATACAAAAACACGTCAAGGACCCTCGAGAGCGCATATATTTGCACTTTACCTATGGAATGTAGGATAACATCTACAACGTTCACAGTATGGAGGTTAACGAATAATGTGTGCAAGAATAATCGACCTTGCTTGAAGGTACGTGCACCTACCTGAACTTCTTATATATGATTCCTAGCCTTCACCTGCAAGACTGTGTGCTTCTTTAAGACGTGCCTAGCCAACCTTTACCCTCGACCCGCCCCCACCTGCCCCGTCTCGGTCGGTGGCATAATATTGTGGGCTGTGTTTGAACTGTTGGCAGCAATTACGAATTGTTAAAGCTTTTTGCTCACCTTCCAAGTGGTTTTCGAAAGTTTACCTACTTTGATAGTAGCATAGTAGCTGCTGCTGCTGTAGCTGGTGTTTCTAGGCAGTGCCTATAGTACCTGCATAAGCTTGCCTTAGGGCTTATTGGATGTAGGTTAGTCCTGTTGGTCATGGACACAAAGCACTCGCTGGAACTCTGCTCCGAACATAGGAGAGATTTCAAACTGAGATATCATAAATTATCAAACGTCCAAAGTTTAAGCCCGTATAGCATCGCTGTTTGTCTTGCAGGATATGCTCCATGCTCGTGGGTGTATGTATGAGGGCTTTGTATTTGATTTGTGCCTGGAAATTCTTTTTTTATGCTCCATTTTTGTATATATGAATATACTATATAGATATTTGGATCCTGTGCCAAAATTTGTTTGCTTCTGCTGCTGCTGCTAGCTCGTGCGGAGGGAGACACAGAAGGTGTCGTCCTTTCTTCTGTTTACAATTGGCATCTAACACATATTTTTTATGTATGCAATTTTTCATACATTTTCAACTGGACTGATAATGGAAAAACCTCTGGGGCATGATTAACTTTCCCTTTACCATTTTAACTTTTTGGCCCCTTATTTCAATGGATTTTATGGGCACATTGTTACGACGAATTGAGGGAAATTGTTATTTTTGTTTTATTTATAACTTTTTAGAACTTTTGTAAACAACTTTGATATACATATATATATATAAAACGAATATCAGCGAACTACTGCTCCCACATAACAACATCCTAATGCTTTATAAAAGTTGTACTGAATACACAATTTCGAATATATTTCGCGAATATTTCAAATGAATTTTTAATTAAAAACATCTAACACGCAATAATGTGGTTATATTGATAAAATACAAAATTACATTTTGTAATTTACTTCGGGAATTAGTGGTAAACATTAAAATTGATATTTCATGCTACAAAAACATATATTTTTAAATCACCACTTAGAAAATGCTTGAACATAATGTTTTCAAAGGGGAGTATGTATTCATTATTGCAATCTGTTTTTATGTACTTCAATCTGGATTTTTTGCAATGGTGATTATAATCAAAATTGGTGAAAATTAATCAGTGATATTAACTAAATGTTACCAAAGGCCAAAGGTGGTTTTTATAAGTGTGATGCTTTTGGGTTTTTTAATATCATCAGAAGTAGGGACCCCTAATGGTGAAATAATAGCATTGACGGTAGTGATTCAACAAATTGTGATATACGCAACAGCGGTAGGTATCTGAATGAACTTAGCAGTAGACAAGAAATGCCTATTTAACATTTTTTATCAGATATGAATTAGTAGGTACAACTTGAAAAGCATATCTGACTAGTGACAAATAAAAAGCCGATCCTGTGCAGCGAAATTTTTAATTTCTGGGTATCATTCACCATAATAGGAATATATTTTTTTATGTGAAAGATTAGAGTCTCAGGAAAGGCCCTTTATACTGTCGACAATCTATTTTCTTCGTACAGAGTGCAATGTCGAACAGCAGCTCTAGTTGGGAAGGAAAGTACTGCCACAACCTACCCGCGATATTTTTTAGTCCACCTACTCCCAACCATTTCTATCGCGACTTTGACATCGGAGCATCGGGAAACAACTCGCTGAAGTGAAGCTAAGGAAGGCTATGACAGGAGGAATCAGGAACGTAAAGAGGTAAGAAGAAGAAAGAAGGAAATTGATGAAGGTGGGAAAATAGAAAAGGCGAAAGACCGTGGGGCTGGTCAGGATTTGAACCCTGGACTTCTGGGGTGGTAGGCCAGACGCCTTACTCACTAGGCTAACGAGGCCCCCCAAATTACCTTATTTGTTTATTAAACCGAATCATACTGGAAATTAATTAATTCCAGTTCAATCCAGGTACTTTCTCAACTTCAAAAGAAAAAGGTTCAATAAAGTTTAGTTCAATCCGCATGAGTAGCTTCTCCGGCTGGCATGTTCAGTTCGTGCTTGAAATTGTTGCTTTGATATTCCAATACTCCAGTTGATTTCTCTCTTTTGAACGATCTTTTACGTTTAACCTCAATTTCATTTTCTGTTGGGCGAACTCATGCTTGATTTTTTCTGAGTTCAATATGTGAAAATGTTTGGAAATTGCGGCTAAAATTGAAGTTCAGTAAACCAATTTGCTCGAACTTGCGCAGTTCGGTTCGTAAACCTGGAACACATGATTCATTTTTAATAATTTTAAACAAAGCAATCCTTGGTAAATAAGGCTATTGAACAGATTGGTTTTTGGGCCTTTCTGGATGATATATATATTTTATTTTTCTTGGCAGATGTGACACAAATACTTTATTTACCCCGTCATCAACGGGGAAGTAATGCCGGTAGAACGATTTTTAAGTTTTTAACATTCGTCGATTTGGAAAACCACACTCGGTAAAAAATTGTTTCCGTTTTTGAATATTTATATATAAATAGTGATCTTAATTTCTGCAAGGGTAAAGGACAGTCTAACGACAATGCGATCAACAGATGCCAAGAAAGATTTTGGAAAAAAAAAATCAATTTGCATTATTCATTCCTATTTTGTGCAGCACATTCTTTAAATCTGTTGTTCGTAGTGAGGTTGATTCCTGTTTGCAGCTGCTCATTTTTTCTCAATCGTGCAACTATGTAGTGTTTAGGTTTTTTTTTCGGCGTCATAGTATCGATGGTGAATAATTAAGAACGATTATCACGCTCTGACAAATTTATCTAAAACGTCGTGGAAACCGTGTAGCAACTGGAACAAAATTGTGGGCATTACATTCTATCGCTGAAGATGATCGACAGAAGGTTGAAACGGGAAAAGCAAGTAAATGAGTATATATCATATAAGCAGGGCTGCAGGGTTAGCAGTATCATTGATGATTTCCTGTAGGGCTTGTAATTATACTAGACTTATGTCAGCTCACGTACTTCCGTTGCAATTGCGGAAATTGCGACATTATAAGAAACTATAACACATCTCAGGTTTGGTCCGAAACGATATTGGAAAATGCCCTGAAAATATAGGTCTCAACAAGCGATTAATATTTATACAGCGATGTGCCGAAATCGTTCAGTACAATAATGCAAACTTTTATGAAGAGCCCAAAGAACCATGCACGGTTCTCGCAAATTCAAAAGATGGAATAATATTCTATCATATATTCGACAGTACGTCGGAAATTTCCCACAAAGATCAAATAAGCCAAAAATTACGATACGTGATGATTGAGAGTCGGGATGTACGAATAGTGGAATAGATAAAGCAAATCAGCCGAAGGTACTAGTGAGATGATATTAAGTAAGTTCGATAACTAAGACTAAGTTGACTTTACATTATATGAACTGTAAAGGGCAAACTTATGATAAAGTTGCTGCCATATTCGGAAAACACAAAGGTGTGCAGGAAGAAATAAAAAAATATATCATTCTTAATGGCGAATTTGTACCCTGCTCAAACCTCGCCCCACGGAATCTAGATGGCTTCGGTAGAGATGAATTCTTTGACATATTGGAGAAATGCAACACTTTTTTCTACACCTTCTTTCTACAAATAGATGGGAGGATTTGATTGCTGGCCGGGCCTGGATCCGGCCTTGGCATAAGCTCTAACCATTGCTTTATTATCCTCATGAGATTATCACGGTCACGAAAGAAAACAGGGACTTGTGCAAACTATCTAGTATCAGTGCTGTCATCGATCGCAAGTATCATTAGGATTACGTAATCAGGCAAACACACTCCGCACGCTTGCCTTGCCCAAAAAAGCTTGTACCCCCAGAACCATGCTCCCTCATGTAGGAATGGCCTATAGGTATTTTTATTTTATTTTAAGAATCCTGGCCGTAGCCATATAAAATTTTGCGATGAGAGCTGAGCCGGACTTAAACGAAGCAGTACATTTGTCCCCTACGCCATAGTAAATTGTAGTGAGGCCTCAATTTTATGAAATGCCTCGGCTCAAAGTCCTACTGGTGTGTATCTAGGTAAATGAGGCGTGGTGTTATTGTAAATACAAACTGGAGAGTTATTTCTTACTTCTCTTACGCCAGTAAAATTTCCAACTTGAAATTAGGCGAGATGAGATTGTAAAATATAAATATGCATTGTTTAGGCATATGTTTCTTACTTACTCTCAGACAGTTTTTGTCATTTTGACTTTGCCACGGTACCTCGCCTCATTTTAAGTATGACATTGTGCTGGCTTATTGTCAAACTTCTTCTATTCAAGGATCGATGGACAGAAACTACCTCTTCCCTAGATTTAGGTGGAATTCTGTCTACTCCTTCGCAGAAGGCTTTTCATGACCATTGTTTGTAATCCGTGAGGCCTTGTTATAGGTGTTCCATTTACTCAAGATCTGCCCTGTTGAATAGTTTTCTAACTACTGTTCTCCTTTTGCAAAGATCACCATTGTTGCTGTTTCGCAGTTTCACAAGTCAGCTACTTGCCATGATCGCTGTCTCTAGACTTGCGGGGACAAGGTTGAAGCCCCCGCAGCAATAAGGTTAGTATACTTAAGGGACTTGCTTATCTCATGGGGCTGTGCGGTTAGGCTCTCAGTTATTCTGCTTGATTTTCTTAGTGAAATATTCTAAAAAAATCTCCTGACTAAGAAATTATGTTAAATAAATTTTCTCATTTTTCCTAAAAGAACCGGTTCAATGACGATCAATATTGTCGTGCTTACTGCTATAAAATACGAGAATGATCACTACCCTTTCGAAGATATATTTATGCAAACGTATATGCTAAAAAATTTCCTACCATATTGCAAGTAAAAATGGCCACATTCAGCTGCAACCATTGGCCTAATGCAGCTATCATAATAAAAACTGTTCGTGTTACCTTCAAAAGCTTTTAATAAAAGCATCAAACCTTTAATTTGCGAAGAAAACATTTAATCCCACATACATTCAAGTAAACAAAGCAACAGAAAAAATATACAAAAAACAACAAAATGAAACGCCGCTGAAATGAATGAGTTACCAGAATAATTAAGTTTTTAATTTGTCAACGTGATTGACAAGGTGTCAGTTGCCCACTAATTGCATCCTTCATTGTGCACGTCCACCTTTGTAATTATAACATTTTCATTTTCCAGTAACAAAAGTTAAGAGAGGAGGTGGGTGCCTGCTGTGGTGGTGGCAGCGGTGGGGATCGGTAACGTATGTTCGCCAGGTTTAAAATGGGCTGCAGTTCATATATGGTGGATCCACAGCCGTTTTCAAACACATCAATTTGAGAAGTCATTTGCTACCTATTGTACGCGGTCCGGGGGTGCAACCTTTTTTCTCACTCGACTTTTAATTTTTTTTCGCTCAAACAATGAAGTTCTTCTTACTCCTTGCTGCAGTATTGTGCAGCAGTAGCAGTCTGTGCCAGAAAGTGGAGCCCCGAAGAGATGCAGAGGTATTGATTCGGACATAAAGAGCCCTGAGAGCTCTGTGTGCATATAAGTCATGTCCATATAACTGTCGGATTGCTCCTTACCCTTTTTTATATTGGGACATCGTCCAAATGTACTAACCCTAGCACATTTCCAATTTCAGTATCCACCGCCCGAATTGCTTGAGGCCCTGAAGCCGATTCATGATGTCTGTGTGAAAAAAACTGGAGTGACTGAAGGTAGATATATTTGATATCGAGATAGATAACCCTCTATTGCACATCCGCATCCACACCGACACAACCTTTTACAGGACTACCCTAAATATGATCAAAATGGTCAATACTTTTACGCTTTTTGCATTTTTTAGAAGCAATTAAAGAGTTCAGTGACGGGGAAGTACACGAGGACGCGGCTCTCAAGTGCTATATGTACTGTGTTTTCGATGAAGTTGACGTTCTGCACGAGGATGGCGAGGTGCATTTAGAGAAATTACATGATTCCCTGCCAGATTCAATGCACGACATCGCCCTTCATATGGGGAAGAGGTGCCTGTATCCAAAGGGCGACACGAAATGTGAACGAGCCTTTTGGCTACATAAGTGCTGGAAGGAGGCAGATCCTAAGGTAACTACTTTCAAAGATAAACTTTAAAATATTGGAAAGTTCTCAAAATGAAACGAACGACCCGAAATTATATTTTCAGCACTATTTTCTTATTTGAGGAATCCCCCCAGGAGGCAGCATCTTTTCTGGAAATATGCTCTTGAGCAAATAGGTTAAGGTGAATTATGGCTTTTCAAGTAGTTTTAAATAGAGAAAATTTTGTAGATTCAGTTTGTAAACAAAGCAAGTGAACAGGAAAAATACAGTTAAATTATAATTTTGTTTGTATGTATGTGTATTGATATTCGTCTTCAGATGATTTTTGGTTATTTTGTTGTGGTGGTGTGCTTTTGGTGTTGCTGATAGATTTAATGAAGAAGCTACAGTCAAAACTCCAATTCAAAACCGCAGTTCGGCACCCGAAAATACAAATGTAATGAGAGAATTAATAATAGCTGGTGATATAGTGTAAACTTATTCGAAGGTCTGTGAAAAAGTGCTCAGAGTTGTTAAAAAACTAGATATGTGGGCCACATCGACTGAAATACAACTGTTTCAGGGCATGACCCAATCCTTCATACTTTTTCAATGGGCTGATTGACTGCTCCTTCAGAGAACTTCCTTTTAAGACATAAATCGACTGGAAGTGGTAACTTTAGCTTAGATAACAGAAAACCCAGAGCTATATTAGGCGGGTATGGTGCTTTGTCGAGACCATTGGTGACCAGCGGAAACGTGAAAATGGTCCAGAACGAAGTAATCTTTAATAAAACTCCTGTTTGAAAACTTTCAACGCAAACTTTTTGTAAATCTAATTTTCCAAATGTAAAAATCTTGGGGCAGTTAAAAGTAAAATTGACATAAAAACTGGTGTGAAGACGACACTGATATGGGGAACAAATTCTTCATGGTAACTGGGTGCAGCGTTACTAGCTTACAGGAGAAAAATCAGAAATACTTGCGTCCGTCTTTCAAAAGATAAAATCAATCAAGACAATGCATGAACAATTCGAAGATACGTGCTATCTTCCATTAGAACAATACGAGCCCTTATATAAAAAACATACACAACCGTGTAACAGCATAATGGCGCGACTATATGGGCAAAAACGCGAAAAAAGGCATATTTGCACATTCAAAACCCAGCAAAAAAAAAGTTTACTAATCGAGTTTTTTGTGGGTTCTCCCCCCATATGGCCCCAAAACAAGCCCGTTTCTGCTACAGGGGTTACAAGGCGGTACGACCCATTTTGGAACTTTCTTGGGGAAATTTTCTCAGAATTTCTATCTTTATTGAAGATTTCAAGAAAAAGCTGCCAAGGAGGGGACCGTCACGGAGGGGACTATTTGACTTAAAATCGCTTTTCTGAGTTCAGGAAGAATCCTCAGTGAATTTCCGCTTACCGGTGACCGCAGCTTCTTAGAACAACTTGAACTTTCCACTTCTGACGTGTTTTTTTCGGTTTGAAGTTGAAACCGCGACTGCCACGGTGGGGACTTGTTTGAATATGCGTTTGCACTTTGAATTTTAGAGCAAGCGAATTTTACAGTTAGGGATTCAAATCGAACGCGCCGAATGGGTTTTCGAATTGTTGCAGGTTCATGAAACATCCCCCGAGCAGAGGGAGCCACAACAGAACTTTCGAACGCATGCAGGCTCTAGCGGCACTGCGGTTCGCAATTTTAACGGAAAATTTCGGACAAAATTCGAATTCGTGTAAGTTCTGTATTCTGGCGTTCCGGTTTGCGATAAAAGAGAAAAAATCAAAGTTTTAGGCCCCAAAAACCATTCGTGAACGTCCTATCCCGAATCGCACAAGTTGGTCCATTTAACATGCGCAATTAATCTGGATTTTTGTAGTTGGGACATGCCACGGAGGGGACATTTTGCGCAGTTTCTGGGGCCTGCCGGGCTTTATGGCTGGCTGTATGGCCGTTTTTTTTGTGAAAAAATGTTGTCTAGGTCGGTATCCACCGAAAGCATTTTTTTGGGTACTCATTTCCGACTCTAAAACGGCCATCGGCTCCGGACACGCATATGCCTTTTTCCGCGTTTTTGCCCATATATTGGGCGCCATTTATGCGAGGTATTGCCCCCTCAGCCAGAAGCCCGGAAAAGCCTGACCAAGGAAACAACACCAAACATAAAAAAAATCGGAACTCCTATCCTCCCTAATCGCCGATCCTACTGTTAGGGGGATATGCTGCCGGCCACACGGAGTTCACTAGCTCGCCGGTTGGGGTCGTGGGGTGTGTGGCCGGGCCTATACGTGTTAGGGTTCACCACTTACCTGTGATTATGCTTTTTCATCTTGAGTTCCTATCCCTCTCCCGGCCTTGTTTGAGCCGTGTCATTGTAGTGCGTTCCCTTGCCAGCTCATGGTATGGATAACCACCAGCTGGCAAGGAAAAGCACTACTTAAAAACCCTGAAAGGAAATGCTACCCACTCCAACCATTCCAAAAAAAATGTACCACCTTGAATTAAACAGTATCATCATTTAATATTTAATTTTCCTGTTTAGTACAGGTACCATCAACAATACACGAACACAACAACTTAATAATAATTTCAATTTGCTTTAACCGTGTACTATTAACATTGTCATTTACCGCAATCTCAAATTCTCTAATTCAAAAACAGTAATTCTACCATTACCTATATCTAAATACTTAGATTCTATGAAAGGTTACCAGAAACGCGTCGCAATGGCACCAATACGTCGCGTTTGTACATCAAACGATTACACCTTTGTATATTGTTAGTATAAATCTCAATTAATCAGTGAAATTCAAATCTAAAGCAAAAAAAAAATTCAACAAAAAAAATTTGAATGAGTGGAAAATAGTATTATAAACGATGGTATACTTAAATGTAAATATAAACGTAAGTCAAAAACAAAAATAACAATATGGCACAGATCCCCAACTTGAATCTATTTATCTCTTTTCTTTTTTTTTTTTCTCAAAAACAATCTCTTCCAATAATAACTTTTGAATGACAAAAGGAAGTGTGCTTAACACGCCACGAAATTAAAAACGGATACAAATTTCATATATCTACCCATTCAACAATAAAACTCATGTCTAATTCCCTATCTAAATACATTCCTGTCTTAGGATAGTAACCAATACCAGGATACCGACAATAGCCACAATATAAACGAATAGTAAGCAATAGTTGCACCATTACCTTTCCACCGCCTCGCTTCTCCTTGTGTCTTCACTTTCCCAGCAGTCCGTTACCAGTCCAAAGCATAACTGTCAGCGCGAAGAAAAGTTTGCATTATCTGAAGGTCCCTGTCCATAATTATGGATGACTTGTGCAGTTTTCAAAGTCAGATCACGCACTGGAAGGGACAATCATTTCTATAGACACAACAGTGCTCTAAAAGAAAGTATTCGTATAGAAAGTATTCGTATATGAACTAGGACATTTTTTGCGACTGAATTATATCATCCGATTTCGCAGGTTGCTCGCACTCGGTGAAGCCTGTCGATACCTCCTGAATCCTATGGATCAATTATGTAAGCTCAGGGTCGATTTCAATTTGCCACATTGAACTTCTTGAACAAGTAACGTCACCGCAGCTATTACCTGCCCCGCATTTATCTTTTTCTATTTTCCTACTGTAACTTGACAATCTTGGTCTTCGTCAAATCAATTTTCCATTCCATCAGAGTTTTCCTTATCGTCCTTATCGGCTTGTAAAGGTACGTAGTTATTCTCCTTTTTACGGTACTCATCCAATTTCGTATGGTTAATAATCTGACCATACATACATAGATATAATTAGATAAAAAAAAATTTTCTAAATTTTATATTTTTTCCCGAAGACAAAAATTTTCTCCGTTCCTTTCTCCAGCCGTCAAAAAACTCTCCTCAATTTTCTTTTTTTTTTCCCGCCTACCTTTTTGATCCGAACAACTTCTCGATTTTCTTCCCCACAGTGATCTTGAGGCAAGTAGATATTTAGGGATTTCCGTGCAAAACTGACCGTTACAACCGACTCTTGGAAGATGAACATTTACACTCGAAATATCTCAAATTCGATACAGTCTAGACCAAACCATGTTTTCATTCTCGCATGAGAAGAATGTTCTGCCTGGTAAACGTTTCACTTCAGTATAATTTATGTAAATTCTCACAAAACGGCTGTAGTTTCTGGTCAATTTTATAAACGAAAGTCTAGCTGTGCATTTCTTAGAGCATCGTGAGTTTTGAAAAGCATAAAATAGAAGTTAAAAATCTTTCGACAGATTATTTGAGGAGGGATGCTCAAGCAGCAAGAAAAGCAGGGTTTGGCGCGGTTCCGCTTCAGTGCCATCTAGTCTTCTATTTGAGTTTCAGAAACCCAGAAACTCTTTACTCTAGTTACGAATTAGAGGTTCTTGCCATTATCAAAGCTCCGTCCTTTCTTAATTGTTTTGGAGTTTAAAGTCGTTTCAATTGACGATGAAAAAGAAAGAGTTAAGTAGTCGCGTTGCCAGATGAGCTCTTTTAAAGAATTCAATTCTTCCGTGCATTACCGTTCAGGCTCAGCAATGCGGCACGTGGACGCCTTAAGTAGGTATCCCGCAGTATGCTCTATGGAGAGTGGAGTTCTTCAGCAAGTTAAGAGAGCCCGGAAAAGGACGAAACTTGTTGGTTGATATCGGTAATCGTGAGCGAGAGAATTCGAAGACTACATTCTTAAAGGTGATATCCAAAGGACAGTACACGTCCTGATTGTGGCTTGTTAAAGGGGAAAAAGTATATGCTCTCGTTCGAGAGGAATATTATATCCCTACTCAGCAAAAATCGAGTCCGTTCTCCTCAACTGCGTCAATTGCAATTCCATTTGAACTAACAAAACTACTAAACAACTAAATAAACTTCAGAAAAATCTTATGGGCTTACAACTGATATCGTGATTTTAACTAGCTCCCCTCAGGATTACTTCTGGGGTGGTAGCACGTAAGTTTATTTAATCGACCTCTTCATACAAAAACCACCAGTGCTGAACTTTTTCGTTTTTCTAAGTAATCAGTTTATTCCAACTGACAACACGGACACGTGGTTTTATTCCAATGGCTTCCATCTAATACTAATATTACCATGACAGAACGCTACATACGGTGATCAAATACGATATGGCTTCTTCGCGTATAAGCTTACAGTCGATGGTTTAAAACAAGAAAGAAGAAACTTATTTAGGTAAGAAAAATGAAAAGGTGAAGGACCACGACGGAAACTGGATTTGAATCACTTTCCTCTGAAATGGTACTCGGGTGTCTTAACCCGTAGATCATCAGGGCCGACTTCTACTACATCCATAAGGCTGCTAACTCTCTAAGGCCAATCCCAAATACATAATTTTTATCGAGAACGTATGATTAAATTGTAGCTAAGGAAGCTACCGATAGATAGCCTTAGCTTATAAAAACAGTTATGCTTTTTTAATACGCTTTTATAAGCGTAAGTCTGTATGTATAATTTCAACTTAACCCAGGTCGCTGATCTGAGTCGAGGTCAGTGGACCCTAACTCATCTCGCCTCCCGTCAACGCCTGGGTATCAAATGAAAGAGTACGACAGGCAGCATACAGTAAGCCGGGTGACGTATAATCTAATATGGCCGCCACCACAAAATGGCCGAAGACATAAGACAAAAAAGTAGAAAATAAAAATAAATAGTTAAAAAAAACTAAAAAAAAGCGTTTTTATTTTAAAATGAACCAAAAAGTAAAAAATAATTTTAATTGTAAAGTTTTTATTGCTGCAGTCAAAAAGTTCCAGCATTTATAAAATAAGAATTAATAAAAACTTTACATTCAAAAATATTTTTTTACTTTTTGGTTCATTTTAAAATAGCAGCGTATTTTTTTTTTTAACTATTTATTTTTTTTTTACTTCACTTCGGGTTGTGTTGTTTATTTAACTTAGCTTACTCTGAAACTATGCCTTTATTGGCAGGTATTTTTTAATATGAAAATAAAGGGGGAATTCAAAAACTGAACACTGCCGCAACGCTGCAGCATTCAGCAATTAGAAGTCTGTTGCTGAATTCTGCAGTGTTGTGCCAGTGTTGAATTTTTGAATTCACCCAAAATCAAAAACCGGCTTGGTTTGTGGTTTGTACTTAGGCCGTTTGCCAAAATACCATTTCGAATTTTTCTCATTTCCCAGGGCACTTCGATATCCCAAAGTGTGCCAAAATACCAATTCACACATTTCAATGACAATTAAAAACTTTTAAGTAAAAATGGACGGAGAAACAACATTTGTAGAAAATTTATTAAAATTTTATTATGTTAGATTCGATTGTTAGATTTATTCTCTTTCTTATAAATAAATGATTGAGCGTTATCCCTGATTGCAATATTTTTTTAGTTTCTTCCTGCAAAACTAAAAACATTGTATTAAAATGATGTCTCCTTGCGAGTGTTTAAAACAAAAAAAAAATAATTGGTTTCCAGTTACGTTTTGTTTTTATTCTTTGGTGTAATTAAATATTAACTTTTTAAATTAATTAACTGTAAATCTATTTCCACTTGATATTAAAATAATCAGACAATCATATTTGTTTTTGTTTGCATAATATTTTTCTTGAAACATTTGTAAAGCCCATCTCCGTTTAGCTAAGGAACAAACTTATCATTTTAAGACGTTCTTGCATTTCCATTTTTCCTTTATTGTTATTACTTGTTTGCTTTTTTAAATTTATTTAACGGCTGACTTGATTAAAGTAAAAACTGAAATGTTTATAATAATTTACACATTTCCATAGACGCAAACCGTCGAAAATCAAATTTACCAATTGAAATGGGTTTTCCATACAAATTGACATTTGAATTGCTATTTTGGCACAGACCCTTAGTCGCTTTTAATTTTGTATATAGTGGTCATCTTCGAACTTCGTATGGTATTCGAAATATATACCCCATCATAAAGTTGAGCCTAGTTGAGTTTAAATTTCGGCCACCGTATGTGATGCCGAGTTGAGTTTACTTTGGGTTGAAATAGAGTTGAACTGGCAACAAAACATAACCTCAAGTTTTTGTGTGAAATTCTCATTGATAAATGTACAATATTTTTAAAAACATGGAAGGTAATCACAACGAAATATTTTTTTGCGTTTTTGGTTATGAATCCGACCTTGTACAAGGCAGCAAGCTTGAAAAAACTTCCGCAATTACATAATGTGTCAAAAAATCACATCAATTTGACTGGACTATATAAAAAGAAAATGAATGAACTTGTATGCTACTGTAATATTAATGTGAGAGCTTCAATTTATTTCACATTATGATTCAAATTACACTGTAAATAATTTTCGTACATTTCGCTATGAGTTAATCGAATTTACTTACCTAATCTAATTAAAAAGAAATTAGTGTATTACTACGTATACATGATGAGTTGAATAGTTGAGTTGAGGTTGAGCTGAATTTTCGACTAGGGTCACAAATCACACAAATCACAAACAAAACACAGAGATCCTGGTGCCAACTAAATTCAACTACTCAACTAATGAACTCGCGTCTGTATGCATAGTTTCAACTCAACCTAAGTACCCGACCTAGGTAACCAGAGTCCAACTACATGAAGGCACGGGTCGAGTTCAGTCAGGCTCAAATGAAATCGACCCGAGTCTTCATGTAGTTGTTTCACCTGAGTTCAACTTACCATGTATACTTACTATATGTTAGCAAGTCCCTCTTTTAACAAAAACTGCAATCTTCCATTAATTTTAGTTTTAAATGAAAAAAAAAAAAAAATAATTATCCCACCCTTAAAATTTTACTTAACAAAACAAAATCCTCGCTATCTAAAAAGAAAAACCTTTTACAATAAAGTATGACAAACAAAATTATTTCAATATCATCCCCCGTACAATACACAGAAGCGTCATTTCAATAAAATTTTCGAGACGTTATGCAAATTAACAACCATCACCTGTCATTCGGTAACTGATGAAGTGATTACCATGAGAGCTTCTTGATTAGCGTAATTGATGTCGATCAAGTGAGTAATTAAAACGATAATGCCAGGGTGCATACTAATTAAGTTCACAGTCTTTCAAGATGAAAGGTATATAAGATGTTGAATATTGATTTTCACCTGCAGTTTTTAGATTGTGAGATTTGAGCTTTGGAGGAAAGAAGTGTAATTGATAAAAAAAAGATAGAGAAATGAATATTGATTGTATTTTAATAATATTGAGTGTCATTTCGGCAATTAATTGCCAAAATATTGAACCACGCAGGGATGAGGAGGTATATATACGTGTAATTAAAATTAATGATTATTATTATTATCATTTTATTTTTTACAATTTATCATTAAGTACCCACCTCCGGATATAGTAGCACACCTGATGCCAATGCACGATAAATGCGTGGTAGACACTAAAGTTACAGAAGGTATGAATACATTTTTCGTGTGAAAGTTTTAAAAATGGCATAATGGTATTCAGAATCGATATGTTTTTATACATTATATACATAAAAGGATAACGTTTGAAACTCGTACCATCAAAGGGTTGAAATTAAATTCTTTTTTTTTGTTGTGTTTTTTGATCATTCACAGAAGCAATTAAAGAGTTCAGCGATGGAGAAATTCATGATGATCCAGCACTTAAATGCTATATGAACTGTCTGTTTCATGAGCTAGGGGTTGTTGATGACGTTGGTGAATTGCATAGGGAAAAACTCAGTAACTATGTCCCGGACAACATCAAAGATATCGCCTTCAATATGATCAGCCAATGTCTAGTGCCCGAGGGTGATAACCTGTGCGAAAGAGCCTGGTGGTATCATCAGTGCTGGAAAAGGGTTGATCCAAAGGTTTTTGTCAATATTAATTTTCGATGCAATTTGCAATCACAAAAAAATAATAAATAAATATTCTCTCCTAATTTTTCAGCATTACTTTTTGGTTTAATTAAAAAACAACAAAACACAAAATAGCAACATTAAATACTATACATAAGTTACAACAACGTTGATGGGATTTTAATGGTGGCAGCGGGGAGATTTTGTTGTTTTATATTCCTGTTGTTAAATGGTTGTTGGTGAATAAATTTTGAAGAGAGATGCGTTTTCATAATAATTCTGTGTGTTTTTTCATGTGTTTGAAAATAATTAATTTTATGTTATTAAAATATTGGAATTGGGAATTTATAAAAAAAAAAATATGTAGGTAAATGTACCACGCATAAACTCGCGTGTATAAACAACAATCCATAGAGACTATAAAATACGAATAAATTAATGGCTTTTGACTTGCTAATGAATAGTTTTTTTTATGCTATGTCCACAATTATTTAATGCTTTTATTTTGCTTGAAATATTTTAATAATATATTATTATTCAATAAATTTAAGTGAAAAAAAAAAATGGGCAATATTAATTTGTGTGAGGTTTTTATGTTAACTTTTCTGAGTAAAAATATGTAAGGGAAAAAAATACCACTTTGGTTACTTGGAACGCTTTATCATCAAATATCGATGAATATTAAATATTTTTAAATTAAACAAAAGAGAAAAAAACCACATGGAATTTTGGTTAATGAAAAATACTCAGAAAAGTGACAATGTGCATAGCCAGCACTACCAATGACAATTGTACTATATTTTGGTCCATGTCTTTAGCTGGAACTCAATACATAGTAGCAAATTCAACAATTTTCCTACACAAAATTATTCATAAGTCGACGTGGCAGTCACCAGCCGAGCTAACAAATAATAAGAATTCAACGAAAGTACAAATAATTAGATGAGAATGGTTCTTACTACTAACTAACAAGCCAAGGTTAAATTTAGAATCCGGATAACAACCAAATCGCATTGATAAGTTGAAGCTTGAAGAAATCAGAGATTTCTACCAGAATGCTATCGCACAAAATTTGAGGAAAACGAAAATAGCGCCCACTCGTTCTCATTGAAAAATGGCGAAAATGGGCAGCAGAAGCAATACTTGGTAAAACTAGCTCGACAGACCAAAACTGGTTCTATCAAGGCTGTAGATTTGCAATTGAAGAACGAAACCAGAGACACCGAGAGAACATCGCAAGGGCTGCAACAGCAAGGATGGAAGTTTTCAAGCTAAGCTGAAGAACTCTAGGCGAGCTCTATGGAAAGAATAAGTGAGAATGTCTAAATAGAAGGATCCTGCAAATGCAGGAATACTTCAGTAAAGGAACAATTAAGGCCCCCACACAGAGTCAAATTGGATTTATATATCGAAGTGCGGATGTATAACCAAAATTATCCATTGGGAGCCGATCAGCCTATCAAAACTCGTTGCGCTTATGGGTTTGATGAAAATCGCGGTGTACATCCCATTTGGCCTTTAGACAAAAGTACATAGGAACACCCCGTTTCAAGCAAGAACGGTTATCAGAACAAATATAGATGAGAATATATTAGCGGACCCTCATAGGATAAAGAAAGGCGGAGAGAATATTTTTAATAAATCCTATATTTAGGAAAATCCACTAACGGAGATATTCGAAATTCCTCAAAATAATGTCTCAATAGAACTCTACCAAGATTGCATATGCCGCTGTGAAACAAGCAAACAAAAAATAACAAAGCGAAGATGGAATCCCAGCTGAGTTGCTAAAGAAAGACGAACCGCTACTCTTAAGAATGGTAAACGAACTCATATGATCTGGCAGGAAGACGCTATGCCAGACTGGAAGAAAGCGGTTGTATGTCCTATATACAAGAAAGGAGATAAATTAACTTGTAAAAAATATAGAGGCATCTCGCTGCTCAGACCAAGTTACAAAATCTTCAAACTTCTTGAGAAATAAAATTAGAACCTATAGCGGTTCCCCAACTAAGTACTAACCATGTCCAATGCTGCTTAACTTAATAAATCGAACGAGAACCGATGGTAGCCTTTTGGGTTACCAAATAATTGTCCTTTTTCGTCGTCCTATACAATATCTTAAAGCTCCAGTTTTTCTTTATTCTATAAATATGTGAAAGTACCGTGTTTTGTTTGAATTATTCCTTACGCATTTTATTGGTTTGTACCTCTGTAGTAGGCTGCTCTTGGAAGAGTAGAATTTTGACTCCGACCTACCATGACTGTTCTTGGTTTTTGCGTTGCATGTGCCTGTTTCAGGCTAAGAACGGGCGAGTCACATTTTTACTGGGCCATCAAATTCTCTAGAACATGAGCAATTTTTAAGTTTTGTAATTCTTTTCTAAACTCCCTTGGGATCTAAATTTTAGTTGGAACCCCCTTAACATTTGCAGTTGTTACGTCACTGATCACCACTCAGTACTTTGCTGGTCATATGAGTGACTAACGCCATAGCCCCTGTTCTGAAAGTCGGGTCGTGTGACATGACAAGTCGTTGGGGCTGAAGATAGTGATCTTTCGAACGAATTAAGATTTTCAGCACAGACGCCCAACGTAGAAGTTCTAAGTTAAGTTTAGGCCTCTGTGTTGAAAGTCGTAATTCAACTGAACAGTCCCTTTTGTCAAGACACAAGACTCGACTTTCAGCTCAGGGGTCATACTGCTCAGACCACAGACCTCCGATTTATGGAGGATTAGTTAATTTGATCTGGTTTGATCCGATTTAATCCGATTTGATCCGATTAGATCGGTTTTGACCCGATTTAATCCGATTTGATCTGATTTGATTTGATCTGATTTGAACCGTTTTGAACCAATTTGGCCCGAATTGATTCGATTCGAGTTGGTACAATTTGAATCGATTTAAACCGTTTTTTGATCCCATTTGATCTGATTCAATCCAATTATATCTGATTTGGTCTGATTTCATCCGATTTAAAAGATGATGTTACGAAATCAAAAGGTTTATGACAAAGTGTAAGTGGTGTTAAATTTTTACGCAGTCCTGTATTCTAAATTGCTAAATAGGCATTCGGAGGTGCTTAGTAGATACAAATTTCTCTTTCATCCAGCAGCTTGGGGTGTGGTGTACTTCTACAAGTTATACTTTTGTCACCGCCTTATATAAAACTCGGGACGGCAAAATACGTAATTATGTTCTTTTTTTTATGTGGAAGACTAAAGGCTCAGGAAAGGCCCTTTATACTGTCGACAATCTATTTTCTTAGTATAGAGTGGAATGTCGAACAATAGCTCTAGTCGGGAACTGCCACAACCATTACTATCGCGACTCTGACATCGGGGCATCGAGAAACAACTCGCTGGAGTGTTATGCCTCCTGAAACAAGTTGAAACTCATCAACCAACTGATGAGATCCGCTTTTTTGGTGGGGCGGGGAGGGAAGAAGAGAAAAGAAAACTTATGTAGGTGGGAAAGTGGAAAAGGCAAAGGACGGTGGGGCGGACCGGGACTCGAGCCTGGGACCTCTGGGATGGTAACCAGATGCCTTACTTCCTAGGCTACCGAGGCGCGAGGTGCTGGATACTACACTGATAGAAAAATTGTCTTGTTTCCAGCAATAGTCTTCGTTTCGTTGACTTTAGTAGAAACATTTTTCAGTCTTAACATGAGAATGCTGTGTCAGAGTAAGACACTAGAAATTCTTGAGCCAAGCAATTGTATTTCTTCGCTCAATACTTATACTTTTCGACCAAGATATGTCTTTTTCGAAATAAGATTTTTTAATTGTTTACTCAAGAAACTAATTATTTTTTATTCAAAACAAAATTTGTGTTAAATCAAGACACGATGAAGTTTTAATTCGAGAATATTTATTGAGGCAATTCACTATTTTATTACGTGGAAATATTGTAGTTAATTTGACACTGGCATATGATCATTAGAAAAAATATGAGTTCTTATTCTTATTTATTAATTTGCTTGCTTCAAGAATTTGATATTCTTTGACTAAAAAGTTGAGTTGCTTTAATTAAAAAAATGAGAGTCTCAAACCAAAAAATTTTTTTTCTTACTTCTAGTCAACTTTTGTCTTCATCCCCGCTCAATTTCAAGTTGCCGTTCAATTTCAAGTTGCAACTTTTTTAGCCGCAAAAGAAGTAAGAGTACGTATTTGCACCCTCACCTCGCTTCGTTTCAACTTGAATTTTACTGCCCCAAAATAACTACGAAAGAAGAAACTCTTGTCTCTCCACGACATATTTACAATCACACCTCGCCTCATTTATCTCGATACACGATCATATACCAGTGGGACATATTTTTGAGCCGGGACATTTTAAAAAATTGAGGCTTCAATACAATTGTAAGGGGCCAATGTACTGCCTCGTTTAAGTTCGGTTCAACTCTACTGGATAGGTGTACTTAACCGCGCCATCAAATTGATCGCTGATGCACCTTTTGCTCCCAAATTGATTCACCGAGCAGCACAGGCCAAATTTTAACTCTATTACCATATCAACTAAAAATCTCCTATTTGCACAGTGATATATTTTTCACTCTAAAACAGATCTAGCCAACTGGCCTTAATTTCACACCCTGAAGTACTTCGTTATAAAGGGTGATCCCTTAACTTAGCTTATGACATTAACAATATCAGACCCAAGTCATTCAGGCTTCTAAGGTTCACTTGGTTCAAGGATAGTCTCAAATATCGTGGTCCATTTCTAAAAAAACAAAATCCTTTCAGTCTACAATTTAATTGAGTTTATGTGGATTTGAAATTAAATTATTCCTGGATTGTAAGATTAGAACATTATATGCATTGGCGGCTCTAAATTGCTAAACCATGTGAATCCTGAAGTGGTGCAGCTAATTGAACAAAACACTGCAACGAATAAATAGTGTTAATTAAATAATCCCTAATCAGAATCAGTATCGACATTATTTTACAATTAATGCTATTGATAGTTATCAATTTTAATTTTTCTGATAATTACCCCCTTTTACCATTTCCATTTGAAACAGCATGGCAACGCCTTCAATCAGGTCAAACAGCTATTTTTATAGCTTGTCTACCTCATTACCTATTTAGTCCCGCATGCATCAAATGTAGTCCGCGCTGCATTCTATTGCAATTAGTCAATTTTATGGTCGAGTGCGTACAATACAATACGGTTGCGTGCGTAAAAGGGGCTTCAAGCATGCCAATTACAAATTGCAAATTACTAGTTTTCAATAAAGTTGAACAAATAATTAAGTCTCAATTAGATGGTAATTAAACAAAAACAACATTTTATGTCTATGCGCCCAGAGATATTGGAGCTGGGGAAGGGGTTTATGGATAGCACGTTCAAAAGCGCCAAGTTCTACTAAATCTATTCTACTGTTGGTGATTGGTATAAAATAGGGGGTAGGTTCTATGGAAAAATCAATATCGCGAGATAGTTATTCCGCGAAGCCAGTGACCCAGTCATGGGGAGTAAAATTGTCAGTGTAAATCGTTGTAAAATGGTGTTCAGGTGGCTATTGGGTGTCCTAATTATTAGTCAGGCATTCGCCCAAAAACCGGCACCACGCCGAGATGAAGAGGTATGTATTTGTATTTTAAAGGGTGGGATGGAACTGTCATTATTGTATTCTACTATTTAATCAACAAATTTTAATAATATATGATAAGACTGTCGAAATGTCCTTTTTAGTATCCTCCGCCAGAATTGCTAGAAGCTCTTAAGCCAATACACGAAATTTGTGTCAAAAAAACCGGAGTAACAGAAGGTACGTTACTCAAGTGACAAATTTTATGAATATTTTCTGAAAAAGTTCACTATTTTTTTGTACTTTTCACTATATTATAAATTTATCACTATTTTTATTTTTTTTTGGTTTCTGTCCACCCCCTTGTTTGGTGACATTACGCAGAAGCAATCAAGGAATTTAGCGATGGTGAAATACACGAGGATGAAGCTCTAAAATGTTACATGAATTGCATTTTTCATGAAGTAGAAGTAGTTGATGATAATGGCGATGTTCACTTAGAAAAACTATATGAAAAAGTTCCAGATTCACTGAAGGATATTGCTATGAATATGGGTAAAGGGTGTATACGTCCGGAAGGAGATACTTTATGCCATAAAGCGTGGTGGTTTCATCAGTGCTGGAAAAAGGCAGATCCTAAAGTTAGTATGAAAATTAATGGAAAATGTTTTTTTCTTGTTCTTCTTTTTTTTATGAAATTTAATATTATTCTTTTTAACTTTTTTAGCACTATTTTCTACCATGATTATGATGAAGGGATGAAAGTTTCAAGTTTCAAAGGAGGATTTATTTTTTTTTTGTTTAATTTCGTTTTCTTAAAAAAAACACCATGGGTTTTAAAATTAATTTATAGTTAATGTAAATTGAATAGAGAAGCTGTATTTATTTACTTTACTTAAATAAAGATATTAAAAATCTTATCATTAATCAATTTTTAAATGTGGAACTCGGAAACCAGAAGTCATAGTTTTGAACTCTGTTAAGTCGGTTACGTCATGGTACAATGGATAGTAGTAGTTTTAGCTTAAACAGCCCTTGGTTTCCAGTTAAGTATATTGTACAAGTTCCGAAATACAGACTGTGTACAAGTGTACGTTCCGCAGTCCAATTCTATTTAATCCTGAATTTTTTTTGGATAAAGGACAAAAGTCTATTATCTGAAAGCACCCAAAAATGTTAGAGAGTGAAACGCGAATGGCTTCAAAACAGGAAAGAGAAAACTTAAGAAGCGCCTACGCTAACAGGCTACAGAATATCCTGGAAAACGAAATCAAAATTAGTTTATGACTTTCGACATTCTCTTCATGAGCTGGCTATTCTCAATCGAGGCACCATAATGTCGATCCCAAACGAATTGAATTATGATTAGATAACGAAAACGAGAATCTAGCCAAACAGGCAATATGACAATAGGTCCTAGGGTGTTCAGGGTAAGCAGACCACAAAACTAAGGAATACCTTCTGTATAACAGAATCACACCTCTGCCAGCAAAGTCCTATCCACCACGTACACCTCGTGACCCATGGCCAATGCAGGTAACTGTAGCTAAAATTGGAGGAGGGAGTTTTTAACACGGAAAAACTGATCATATTGGTTGGGCACCAGGCAAATAATCTAGTCTCGGAAAAAACCGATGTTACGGAGACTTCAGACAGCCCTCGCACTGAATGGATCACACAGGAACGACTTAGGCAACGAAATATGGAACACGAATTGATTACATGGAATGTTAAAACACTAAATAGAGTAGAAGGAGTGAAAAGTATACTGGAGGAACTCAAGAGATATCGAGTAAAATTAGCCCGGCATCCCACGGTCCTTCGCCTTTTCCACTTTCCCACCTACATTCCTTATTTCTTCTTCCCTCTTTATATTCCTGATTCCCCATATCATAGCCTTCGTTCGTCCTTCCCTGCTCCACCAAAGAGCATGTCACCGGTTAGTTAATGATAATCAACTCGTTTCAGGAGTAGTGATGAGCAAGACTGGTTTTGCACATTTAGCAAGAAAAGATAGACCAAGACAATACAGGACAAGGGCAACACAAGACCGCAAAATCAAAATAGCAAGACTTTTTCTCATCACTAAGTGCCAAAAGTCTTACAGTGATGAGCGAAAAGTCTTGTCTTCCACATTTAGCAGGACCAAGACAAGTCTGCAAGACTTTCTGCAAGACTCTATGCAAGACTTCTTGCAAGACTTTTTGAAGGACCTGTTGCTCATCGCTGCAAGACTTTTGGCACTTAGTGATGAGCAAAAGGTCTTGCTATCTTCATATTTCACTCTTCTGTAGTCCTGTCTTGTCTTGGTCTAGCTTTGGTTTTGCTAAATGTACAAGCAAAGGCAAAACTGCAAGACCAGTCTTGCGCATCACTATTCAGGAGGCATAACACTCCAGCGGGTTGTTTCTCGACGCGATGTCAGAGTCTTGATAGTAATGATTGGGAGTAGGTGGTATAAAATTATCTCGGCTAGGTTGTGGCAGCTCGCTCGTTCCCGGCTAGAGCTGCTGTTCGACATTGCATTTTATACGAAGAAAATAGCGCTTTTAATAATAGTCTATGCTCGCATGTCAAAAAAGGTACCTCATCGAACACCTCAAAACAATAAAGTGAGATTGGCTGAAAAACATGTAAAAAACATGTAAAGCCCGCCAGACTAGTAAAAATTTGTTAATTGCTATTTTTTATGAATTTTTGAATTTCGTTAAGAAACAATGATTTTATTTTCCAAAACACCTATCTGAAATTTTTTACAATTTGTAGTAAATAATGAACCATTTTTGAAAAAATTTGTCTGTCTGACAATTTTTGTTAACTAGTTTCTGACAGACCTTATGTTATAAATTCTTTTTTTTTTATAAAAATGCACCTCATAACACCTCCTTGATTTTTGTTTTAAATAAAGTTTAAGATCTCGTCTGTCTATTAAAGCTTGTCTGGCTGGCAATTTTTGTTAATAAATTTGTCAGACTGAACCCTCTGCATCATTCCAAACATTCCGAAATAAAATCGAGTTTTTTTAAATTTGTGACTGCGTATAACATAACCCCTTAAGGAGTGCTGAAAAGTGGCTATTGCAGCACTCCATTTCCTATCATAGGTTTGAATCATAGGGTGCTTGTTCGAAGGCATACCCCACTTCAGTATTACTGATTTTGCTTGTGGTTTTATTAGGAAACCAAGGGGAAAGCCCTATTTCGGCACTGTCGGGCTTTTTTCTGTCGCAATTTGAACTCGGTTTCAAAAGCGGCGAATGAGTAAGAGGACTATACTATACTTTTTTGGTCCAAAATGAAAATTTATCAGACGAGCAGTCCATTATACAGGGTGTCCCGACCTGGCTTGCCAAGCGGTTAATGCTAGATAGTAGACAAAAAATGATCGATAAAAAACCAAAGGGAAACTATTTTTGCCCGTTTTCGAGATAGTGCGTTTTGGATTTTGTTTTTGGGGAAAAATGTAGCTGGACGGCTCCTTCTAAACCGGCACTTATACATACATAAAAAAACCAAAATACATAAGTCAGTTCCAAAATTATTTTAACATTTTTATCCATTTCATATATTTTTTTCATATTATTTTCTGCGGAAATAATTCTCTTAACGCATTTAATGAGGGCTGTAAACCTTTTTAAACACTGAAACATAAGATAACAATCAACAGCATTCACCAAAAATTTTGTTGCTATTTATTAATTTAATAAAACGCCTTAAAAGATCCCGAAACCAACTTTCCACTGCAATAACCTTTTGCGTAAATTTTTCTAAACAGAAAATCTTAATTTATATCTATAAAATACGTATTCTAGGCACTAAGGCCAAGGTTAATTCCTTAAACATTATCGAAAAAATAACAAAAACAAACAAAAATAAAAATAACGGAAAAAACAAGGCATTTTATAACCGCGAAAATCACTTCCATGAAAATTATATTTTTCATAAATTACAAAATAAACCAAACAAAAAATCCCCGTAAAAATTTTCCCCCGAGAAGGAAAACTTTTTCCCCTTTTACGTTCTTAAAGGCATCAATTTAATTAATGTCGTCATAAATCCTCGGCTATTGTTTTCGGCATATTTAATAAATGGCGAAAGAAAAACGTATTATGGACCAACTACTGAGCCCGAAGGAGGTTACGCCATAATTCATATTGAAAACCTTTTATCTGCCGTCCTATGAAAGCGGAAAGAAAAAAAAATACACACAGTACAAAATAAAATAAAAATTTCCCGCTCTTAGTTAACGCCAAAAAGGTGAATGTTATGAGTTTTAATTTTCCAGAATGATATTGATCGTTTTTCTTTTGTCTTTTACAGCAGCAGTGCAGGAATAAATTGCCAGGCAGAAAGGGTTGAAGAATAAGTAGCCATTTTTAATAGCCTCGTTGATGGGATAGTCAGGGTAATACAGGGTACTCAAGGGTAGTTGACAAAGTATATAATTCCTTGGTGGAAGGAAGCAGCAATT
This sequence comes from Thereva unica, assembly GCA_949987705.1. NCBI lineage: Eukaryota > Metazoa > Arthropoda > Insecta > Diptera > Therevidae > Thereva > Thereva unica. The sequence goes on from OX465283.1 coordinate 149,015,213, forward strand.
TTTAAAGACAATTTTTCTAGAGATAACCGCAAACTTGGAATTTTTGTTATTTTTAAGGTATAAGTAGGTACTCCATCTTTACGGTCAACACCTGGAGTGTCCTTCCTAAACAGAATTTATCTACTTCGTTAGAATTCGGACTGAGCCTTATAGGAACCTCAAAAACCCAACTGGAAAGTTCAGAGAAATTAGAAAGTCGAGAGTCACAATCCCCTAGGGAATGAGCCAAATGAAGTGCGAAACTTCATACAATAGTCAATTAATAAGGCATGCAGGACAGAATGTCATGTCCAGTCAAATATAGTAAGGAAGGCTTTGCACTGTGCACCTGTTACAAACACGAATGTTGGAAAACTTACGGGGGCTACTGTAGCCTGAACTTACGAACATGAGTGCTCATATGGCACCGACCTTAATTGACTTAATGAACTTGCATATATTCAATAGTTAGGGCACGTACGGTTACGGTGTGCAACGTCATATTTGGTTCAACATACATTAGGCCTGCAAAGAGTTAACCGTAAGAAAGTATATAGAGTCTGGACGAATCGACTATGCTAAAAAAATAGGAGGTGACTATTTTCACCTTAAAACGTGAAACCAGAAACCAGAAAAAATTAATACGCCGGGAAAGGAACTATATTGACACCAGAAATGACACCAGAATTTTGAAAATAATTATTTTATAACTATAACCACCCGGTAATATTAGCGGGTGATTTCAATGCTTGGACTGTCGAATGGGACAGTCGACAAATGAATGCAAGAGGGCGCATACTCCTAGAAGTATTCCCTCTACTAAACGTGGTGTTAGTCAACACCGGAGGGGAAAACACCTTCCAAAGGGGTGGGAGATCATCTGTAATCGACATCACTTACGTGAGCTATTCAGTGGCCAAGGGCACAGCGACCACCAAACCATCATCTTCGAGGTTGGTCAGGGTATAGAAAAGAGGAATCCTAGGTATGGAACGGCTAGAGAATGGGCCGTTAAGAAATTCAACGCAGAGCTGTTCAAGGAAGTATTCCTGCATGATGCGAGGACGGCAGGAAGTGCCACGGAAGAGGCAGAGCAAATCGAAGATTCAATAAAACAGGCATGTGATGCATCCATGCCTCGCCGCGCCAGCAATCGTCAGCACCCACTAAGCTTCTGGTGGAAAGCCGAGATCGACGATTGCCGAAGGGTCTGCCTGAAAGCGAGAAGGAGAACTCAGAGAAATCGGAACTGTCCGGATTTCGATGAACTCCTTAAGAAATATAAGGAAGCGAGGAAAAGGCTGAACAAAGCCATTGCTAGAAGTAAATCCGAGCACTTCAAAAGGTTGTGCAGAGAAGCACACTCGGACCCCTGGGGCGAAGCCTATAAAATGGTCATGTCAACGGTCATGGGCAAGCGCTCTCCGCCGATCATCTGCCCGGCGCTGCTATTGTTTCTGGGGTCAATATAGTTCTTTTCCCGGTGAATTAATTTTTTTCTGGTTTCACGTTTCTGGTTTCTGGTTTCACGTTTTAAGGTGAAAATAGTCACCTCCAAAAAAATACGTAAAGAGTACGTTAGGAGCCCTCTGCGGAAGCAATGGAGCTTCTCTTGCATTCCCAAGAAGTAACCCTAGAAAGGTTGTACAAAGGTCCCGAAGATTGCAAGCAGAAATTATTATTATGGTCAGAAGCCTGCCAAACCGTCACCTTGGAAAAGGTGCCGAGGACAGTGAACACTTTCTCGCCTGGCACGCAACACGTATAATATTTTTTGTACATGGCTGATACCAATATATGTATAAGAGCTGCCTTTACTACAACTACGTTGCTCGTTCCTGGAAGAGGGTGGAAGTAATGTTTATTGCGGAGATAAGTAGACGCGGGCACTTCAGTCTGCTAACAATTAATTTTACAGAGCCGAGCTTGTCCCTTTCCGACTGCTGGCAGTCCTTAATGCCTGTCTGCACGAGTAAAAATAAAACATGTCCTTAAAACGGGCGAACACCGGCGGTTTGGGTTTTTAAGGAACATAGGATGGCCGTAGAGTTTTTAATCATTTTTAACGGAAAATTTTATCGTCCCAAGACGGTCAAACTCGACCAAGTTATTTAACTGGCCGAGTACTGAGCTGTAGACACGGCCATTGGACGGGCATATAAAGGCCAAGCGCATAACATTTTCGTTATATACAATCGGCCTTTGGATTATCATTCTTAAAGACTACCGATGCACAAGAGAAACAAGCGGGAGTTAAGGAGGAATACAAATGTGACAGAAAGTGGTAAATTTTGCTACAGGTGGTCCACATGATCGAAAGGGTATGTGTTTTATTTTTGAGTATGAAACGGTTGTTTCCTGTGATGACGGAATTGGTTACAATTTACGGTTTTGTAGTAGAAGGAGATGTTTGAAATGTATTACGATAGGAAATCGTTACCTCATCCGCCCTGAAATTATTAACAGTTGTACGGCGGTGCGCTTTATTACCAAATTTTAACCTCTTCAGCCAAATCTCTAAGACTTGTAAGACGATTTTGGAGCACTGGCTTCAAGGACGGTGCATGGCTGGAGGAGAAACTTGCACCTTGGCTATTTGAATGGCTTAGTTCAGTCAATCTGTCAAAAGAATTGCACAAAAAAACCAGTCGGATGAAATGTAGGTGAGTCGTTAGGAAATGATGTAAGAAAGCTTACTTGGGCGTGGCCACCTGCTACCTCTGTGGGTTTTTGAAAAAACTCAAAAAAAAACTCAAAAAAATTTTGAAATGCATTTTTCTCGAAAACTATGCATTCTACAGAAAAGTTTATTGGGAAAAAAATGTAGAGGGCATCGTTATCTACAATTAACGTCATTGGTGCAATATTGTAAAACAAAAAATGTGCGCAGTAGGTGGCGCTAAAGTGCCAAAAAAGTGTTTTTCAACTTTTTCGCCCTTAAATTTTCATTTTTCAGCTACAATCTGAATGGAAAAATTGTTCCTTACAATTATACAAACAACTTTTATTCAAAAAAATTTTTCGTACAACCTATCGTTCCAAAGTTATAGTGTAATACAGCGCTGCGTGAACAGCGCAGTGGTGCTAACGGTAATTTTCTCGGTCCTATTGGGACTTTCTCCGGCAGTGTTGGCATAGTTTTAACAAAAGGGCCGATTTAAGGCCCCCATACACGGTCCAAAACCAAAACTATCGATTGTGGGCCGGTCGGCCTATCAAAATACATTGCGCTTATAGGTTTGATGAAAATCTGGTTGTACAGCCAATTTGACCGTGTATGGGGGCCTTTAGTCAGCTGCCCTATTCTTCAAGAAACGCACATTTTTCAGTTGCTATGTGTTTAAAGCGAAACATCGGCAACACCAGGTAAATGAGAATACTTTGTTGGTTTCTTAGTGGACACTTGAGGATGATCATTTTCTTGACGATGATGAGTTAGACTATCCCTCCCAGGTAGTACACTTTCACTCAAGGCCATCTTCAAATGGAAACAACAATCAACAAAGTGATAGACAATCCAGCGGAAGTTCTCATCTACGGAAAGCAACACAAGTGAATCTCCACAACAAGAACCACCGGCGAAGAGACTACGCAGTGCACGCAAAAAATGAATTTAGACTTGTTCCTGCAATAGCACTTATGATTTAATTATGTACATTATAAAGGAAATATTAGTGTATTTACCAATAAAATTTACGACATCAATAAAATTATTTCGTTGACCTAATCCAAATTTCTCAAAAAATCAATAAAATGGTTGTAACTGTTAACATTTTTAATTCATTATTTTGTAACAAAAATAATTCACAACTGATTCAACTGAATGAAATATTTTATATAAAAATTTAAAGAAAACGTATTATAAAGGTCTAATATTGATACTTATTTCCAAGATTTATTTGTTATAAACAATATAGATTATTACTTTTCAAGTGAAAAAAAAAATACATTTTTTATTTGCCCCTTGCTTGTCTTTATACTTTGTGAAAGCGTAATATTGGAATTTTCATACTTTCACAAGCTGCAGCTCTGAAACGGTAAGTTGTATAAAAAAAATGTTTATATAAAAGTTATTTGTAAAATTGTAAGGAACAATTTTTCCATTCAGATTGTAGCTGAAAAATGAAAATTTAAGGGCGAAAAAGTTGAAAAACACTTTTTTTGGCACTTTAGCGCCACCTACTGCGCACATTTTTTGTTTTACAATATTGCACCAATGACATTAATTGTAGATAACGATGCCCTCTACATTTTTTTCCCAATAAACTTTTCTGTAGAATGCATAGTTTTCGAGAAAAATGCATTTCAAAATTTTTTTGAGTTTTTTTTTGAGTTTTTTCAAAAACCCACAGAGGTAGCAGGTGGCCACGCCCAAGTAAGCTTTCTTACATCATTTCCTAACGACTCACCTACATTTCATCCGACTGGTTTTTTTTGTGCAATTCTTTTTTTTTTTCGACAGATTGACTGAACTACTGTCTAGAATGGAAAGAGATGGCCAGCCAGTAGTTTTACGTCATCCTTGACAAACAGGCTTTTGTCTTGCATTATCGAAGGCGTAAAAGTGATGAAAAGTGGTAATAAAGTTTACACCAGCGAACAAGGGCGGAGGAGGTCCAGCTGCCGACCCAGGTTTTTAGAGCCGTGCCAATACCAATAGTTTTAAGTTTAGCTTGCAGAGGGTGTCGCACTCTATCAAAAGCCTTGAAGACATCTAAAACGATCACACTTGGCCCACTTATTCCACAAAAAACTGTTATCGTACCGTATCGTTTAAAAGCTCCCTCTTTGGACGGCGAAGAAATACAAATAGATACATTATAGATCTAGAATTTTGTTTAATACTTAAATACTGGTAATGTTTCTTTTACGTTAATGTTATTACCTATTTTTTGTATCTAATTTAATCCATTTTTGCTTGGCAATAAATAAATAAAAGGTTTTCTCAAAGGAGGCTAAATATTTAGTCATAATCCTGGATCAAAAGCTCTTCTGGAAATCCCAAATTAAGAGAGTAACTGCCAAGGCAATTACATCCCTCCATATTTGTCACCAATTTGTAGGAAAAATCTGGGACCATAAACCTAGGTTAATGTTTTGGCTATATACGGTGATCGTAAGGCCTATCATCGGCTATGATTAAGCTGGCCAGGGTGCAAGAACTGGCCTGTTTTGGTATCACAGAGGCTAGAAGCATCTGTCCGACTGTGGCTATGGAGGCCCAACTGAACCTCCCTCCGCTACACTTGGTACTGAAAAAGGAGGCTCTGGCGGGAGTCTATGGGAGCTATTCTCCTTTAAGCCAGGAGACTTTCTGGATCAATTATCGATCTTCAAGGAGCTAAACCTGGAGGCAATTGTCCGATACCATTCCTGCCACTCTTGACTTCGACAAACCGATTACGACGATTATTCGAAGTAGGTCAGAGTGGCAAGATGGCTAATAGACTAGAGAAAGCACGGCCTTTTGGTATACGGACGGTTCTAAAATCAATAAAGAGAAGGGCTGGGCGTATATGGGCTCAACGAGGAAAATATCCATGGCTCTGGGCACTACTCTCCTGTTGAGATACCCGCCATCGGCTGAGATACCCGCCATCGAGGTGTGTGCTCAGACTTGTATTAATAGACCTCCAAATAGATCAAACATTGTTATTTTCTCGGACAGTCAAGCTGCCCTGCTGGCCATTAAATCTCACAGGATGCCATCAAAGACTGCCCTGGATTGTCTCCTATCTTTGAAATCTCTCAGAAGGGGCAACGCCCCGAAGGTCACATTGGTAATGAAATTTCCGACGGCCTGGCTAGAGTAGGGGCAAACTCTTCGCCGGTTCGGAACCATCCTGTAGCTTAGCAAGCTGCCACTTACCGGACTAACGGCCATCAAAAATTGGGTCGACCATCTGTTTCTTCATAACTGGACAAGGACACAGGGTGCTCGTCAACCTTAAAGATTCATACATATCGATAAAGCTAAAGCGGGCAAACTTTTAAATCTCAAGAGGGGGGAACTGAAAACCATCTAAACAAAATAGGACTAGTAGCCGGTTTGAGCTGTTGGTTCCGCGGGGCAGCTCCCGAAACTGCGGAGCACTTTTGTGCGACTGTGAGACTACAGCGAGAAAGAGATTGAGCCTTCTCCATCGCTACTTCTCTACTTCAGGGAGATTTGGGATAGCAACCCTAAATCAGTTTTAAGCTATTTTAGAAGCCTTAACCTTGATGGTTTTCAAAGACGGGGATGGCGCAATAGATAAAACAAAATAGATCGCACTGACCGCCAAGGCGCCCCTCAACAGGAAATAGAAATAGAAACTTGGCCCACCAATCGATGAACTTCACGTCAAAGAGACTTAAAGTTTCTCGAGTCATTCTTTCTGTCTAATGCCACGTTGCTAGTCATTCAGGATTTGGTAGGATTCTAGATACCCTTCGTTTTGTTGATTTTCATCACCATGATTTTGGAGATAATAGATGAAATTGTTATTGCGAATTTCTTTTAGTTCAATGAATTCAGGCCTACTATTAACCGAAATTTCAAATCCTTAGACTATCACATACTTGAAAAATTACCGAAAACTACTGCATTGTTGAAAAAATTACTGAAAAGTCCCGTCCCGTCATTCTATTGTGACATTGTTAAGAATAGCTATTGAGACAGCAATCACCGGCATGAAAACGGCTACATTGTAACACGGTTGCAATTATTCGTGTAAACATTTTGTACATTTTGTTTGGATTTTGGTGACTCATCCTGTATGTACTTAGTGTTTCGAAAATAAACATCAGTGGAGTGGCCATCCTTAATCATATTTACACTAAATAGTTATTGACATGTACATACTAGGTAGCCACTTTGTCTATGAATGGAACAGGTCGACCAATTAAATGGACGTTTGTCTGTTACTAAACAAACATACTATAATTCACAGCACATCACATCACCGAAACTTCGTCGTACATTCTCAATAGACAGACCATCACTGGAATTAGGTGCACGAAGAATTTTAGACTAAGAGCCTCGTGGCCGGGGATTTCAGTTGTGGAAAAGAGAAGAAAATCGAATTTCATTAACAAACTGGAAACTAACGTAATTTTGCAGGTTTTGCATATTTAACACAGCTGAACACAAAGGTTTTTGGTGGTAGCTAGCATTTAGAATTGTTGTAAATACCTCGTTGCGGATTTATAAACAATTCATCAAAATTTCCATTAGGAAACGAGTTAACACGATATATGTATACTTATGTATGTATTGGTTCGGTACCTCCAAAGCTGTTTCTGTGATGAAATGTTGAATGCACCAAAAGTCTTGTTGAGAATGAAAATAGTTTTGGCGAATGTTTTGAAATGAGCCAAAAATTCATTCCCGATGGCCGAGAAGGGCGGAAAACAAACCACCCCCATCCCAGTGTATACATGCATACATGAAACAAAATAAGAAGAAGGAACTTTGTTTACAATGAATTCAATTTCCAATTTGCCGTCATTCTTCAAAGAAATCCAAAACTTCCCGAAGCCGAACCAGCCTCATTTTACTCTGGCGGTGGTGGTGGGACGAGATAAAACTATATCCCATTACCACTATACCAACTGCCACCCAAAAAGTGGGGTTGTAATTAAAAGCTATCCGGACTGTAAAACAATATGCTAGAGAACGTAGACCAAAGCTTTCTAAAGCATCCCAATTCCTACCTAAGCTGAATATTTCAGTAAAATCCCAGGTGTATACCGGAGGTAGTTACTTCCTGTATGAAGAGGGTTAACAGTTTTGTAGTCATCGTTTTTTTTTTGCTCTTCTTCTTTTTTTTTTGGTGCTGTCGGTTTCTCTGGCCAGATTTATTTTTTACAGTCAACCCTACCACCGCTGGACCGTATTTAGAAGGAGTTTACGTAATTCATTGGGGGCAACAATGCAAACACACACTCACATCATGCAGAAATGGTTCAGGATATTTTAATTGGGACGATGTTGAATTAACGGTGTGCGAACGTGAAAGCATACAGACATACATACATACATATTGGCAGATAACCGACTGGTTTTAGGCACTTGAACGTAAAGTGGAAGGGATTATATAAAGTTTTGCAAATTGTTTAATGAAAATCTTTTAGGATTTATGCAGGATTTGCTTAATTATCTGAGAGCTTTGTTTTGTTTATTGAAATAAAAATTGATTTTTAGCCAACCCCATCCAATCCCTACTCAACTGTTTTATTGTTGACTTTTAATTACTGTAAGTAGAACAACGTTATTTATGTGGACCAACCCTCGTAACACAGTGAAAATACTCGCTTTGTTTCAAGAACTCACTTTATATAATAATGCAACAATACCCCCGATAAATTTACTTCAAGTACATACAATAAATAAGAAAGAAAAAAGATAGATTATCCAATCACTTACCGCCTCGAACTTCACATGTAAGGACGATATTATCCCCTTCAAGGAGTGGTCCAACTGTTCCAGCTACGTCTCGGCCCGAAGCATCATACACTAATATTTGATGTGGAGGAACTGAAATATGGAGAATTTTTTATTTTATTAGTTACGCAATATTTCTTAGTAAATTACGCTATTATTCATAGATTCATAAATTTTTATTTGAGTTTTTCATTATATCGTTTGATCTGTACCAGAAAAATTATCTGAATAGCGGTGAAAATGTTTTGGATCATTTAATTATTTTCGTAAATGTGTCAATCGTGGTGGGATCACATACACGACGGCAATCGAGTTAGCCGCGTTTTTAGTAAATCCAAGAAAGATCATTGCATTTGCGTTAAAATTATTTATTTTTTTTGAATTTTTTAGCTCTAGAGTGAGCCGTTTTCCTACTAGTCCCTCATATTATTAAGGTCATGCTATGTTTAAGCTTTGGGCTGTCTCCAATGCAACAAGACCTGCAATTAGCGCTTTAGCCGCAGCTCTTTACTTAAGCTTTGAAAGTTGTTTGACCGATCTGATTAGCTAGAAGATCTCTTTTAAGTTTTCCAGAACTGGCACTTACAGTGAACTAGTATTTCTCTTTTCGTTTCTCTATACCTATCTTATCAGCGTAGTCCCCAACGTATCGATAATTGCTATAATTCTGGCTATATCTCTTCGTGGTGTGTTTAGAAGGACAATGTTCTTCTTTTTTTGTAAGTAGAGCAAGTCGGGTCAAAGAAAATGCAGGTCTCCAAGCCTATATACAGATACAAAAATTGTTAATCTGATTGCCCCGGAGCAATCTATTCGTCAACGGTAATGCTGAAAATTACTCAAATTGTTACTACTATATCTTGTAATGTCGATTTTGTGTAAGAGATCACAGAAGCGGGAATTGTATCACACCCTATGCTCGCGACGATCAGAAAGCTTAAACTACCTTCTTTGTACATGCAAGAGAGTTTTTCCCAATTTTTCCCTAGAAAACTCTCAGATTAATACAGGCCTGGAAGCGGTGCCATGATTATCTTTAAAGCAGAGGCTTACCCTATATTTACATGAGGCTTTCAAAATTTTAGACGAGCCTATACTAACAAGTGGATTTTTAATACTATACTAGCTTGAACCCGATAAGCCTCGTTGCACCAGTAAGCCAATCGTATGGCGTGCGACAAAACATTTGGAATCTCAACATCACTTTTTTCATGGGCAGTGAGAATCTCAAATCATACCAAGTGTAACTCCTTTCGTTTAAAAACCGAAATCACCCGCTCTTTTATATTCCTTAACACAATTCAACGATCTCACTGCCACTCTTATCGTTATTAGATGCTATGGATGCTATGTAAACGAATATCGGAGAGGCAATTACAATGCACGTGAGCTTGGCTTTAATCCATACACGAAATGTTAATTTGTGTGGAATTGTCATTCCCGCCTGTGTTTAAATTGCCAATTATTTTGGTACGCACTAATTATTTTGCAGTTGATAAGGTGATAAGAATTTTAATACACAGTAGGAGACATTAAAGCAGCGAGCGACTCTTTATGTGCCAAAGTGCATTTGCCCCAAATTCACCTTTTAAGGACTTTAGGAATACGGTAGTTCTTGCTGATGTTACCCGTCCTTCATGAAAAATCTGCTTTTCAACAAAATTGTATGGCAACTATCCGTAAATCACTTTCGATCGATTTAAAACTTTGGGAATCGTATTTTTTCGGAAAAAAAACAAAATAAAATGGATCTGAGTTTTTTTTAACAGTAATTTGAAGAGTACCCAACAATAATTAGAAGACTAGTTTCGGATTTTACCATATCCAGTGCACTACAGCTTCCCGAAGGGTAGAAAATGAAATATGGTCTAATACACCAAAGTCGATAATATAGCACCAGTAACTAAATAAATAACCAGTTTTCTTTTGTTTCCTGAAAACAAGTTTTTTGACATAGTTTCCATTCTTCACCATCGGCATGAAGGATGAAAGTAGTGCATGTATAATTTTTTTGTAAACTGAGGATATAATTCAACCTAATTAAGCATAGACGCAGTTTTGGGTCCGGTTGTGGTGGCTACATACCCATTCCACCTTTTGGATCAAGATGGCAAGAAGGACCCCTCAAGTGAGGCGGGAATTGGGAGTGAGGGTCTGACAAACAATTACCCCATCTGAACCATTTTCATCAGAAAACTGGTCATATTAAAGACTAATCTATCAACAGTAGGAAGACTGCTCGTATTGCGGACTTATCATCCATCTATAGGAAGAGATTACCCTCAACCACATTTATCAAAATTCAGTTGCAGGAACTACGTTCATCAGTAAGAATACCAAGGAAATAAATGGAACTCCATGTCAGCTATTCCACCCAACAGGATTCAGTGCCCTTCAGGTCAGTTTTATGTTCTTAAAATTCGTTACACCAAGTTAACATTTATTCATTATTAATTTTACATTTTAATCTAAATAAAAACGTGAAAAGTTCACGTTTCTAGGTGACTTTAAATTTTGTATGTCTATGAGTACGTTGTTTTTTTTTTTGTAAAATTGTAACTATAGCTGTAAGGTGTATTATCAGAATAATTTCAAAAAAAAAAAAGCACTTCAAAGAATTTTTGCGGGAACCACGTCATGGTACCAGGGTGGGTTTTTCTTCTTACATGTGTTTTTAGGGAGTTAAAATGGGTTGGGAACGGTACTTGCCTTCTAGATTTTTGACGGCATTGCGTTAACGTTCGAGAGATATTCCAAATTTTGGTTTTCGATGGGAATCTGCGGTTGGTATCTTCGGGCAACCTATCAAAGTTTCTTCAATATTTTGAGACGAGCCGAACATAATTTTGTTACATATCGATGGGTCTTACGAAAAAGATATTGTTTCAAAATGTTGCTGAAAAAGATATTGTTTCAATTTATTGCTGAAAAAGATATTGTTTCGGTTTCTCGCTGAAAAAGATATTGTTTCGGTTTCTCGGTGAAGAACATATTGTTTCGTTTTTTTGCTGATATGTTTTGCAGCCAGAAAACGAAACAATATGTTCTTCACCGAGAAACCGAAACAATATCTTTTTCAGCGAGAAACCGAAACAATATCTTTTTCAGCAATAAATTGAAACAATATCTTTTTCAGCAACATTTTGAAACAATATCTTTTTCGTAAGACCCATCGATATATCCTTTATACTAAGCTCTGCGGATTACATTTTTTTTTTTTCAAATTCAGTGTTATTCTGCACAACCCTGTACAAGACATGCAGAAAGCACATAACTGCCAAAAACTAAAAAAATCAGTGTTTCTAATAGGAACTGTCCAATACCCCTTCCAATATGTTGTTAATACATTACAATCGAATATTCCTTTTGAAATTGGTATTCTCAAAGAAACGAAATAAGCTTAATTCGTACACAATGCTATTAGTGCTCCGCGTTATCGTAAATTTCAGTTGGCTTTGGTTTCAGCTTGGACTTTTATTTAATTCCAGATTATAGAGATGAAATTTTCAGAAAAAAAGGGAGAAGACTGAAAGGGCACAAAGCTAATTAAAACCATGGACCAAGCTCGAATCCCGAGGACTAATTGTTAAAGAGGAACACATTGAATGCATCAGCTTAAAAAACATAATCCATCTAAAATGAATGGTGCCATAGATAGGCAAAAGTAGACGAACTTTTAAAGGATGAGCACAAGTGTGAAGTTTTATTGAAAGTAAATTTAGACTATTAAACATAATGAATGAATAATGCGAGCTGACAGGCTGATTTATAATTTTTTGTAGAACCATATTCTGTGTTATGTTATAATGAGTCAAAAGCAAGAGCTTAAACAATTGTTGTTATATATTTTATAATTAAGAGCACTGGAAACTATATTTCTGAATAAAAAGCATTATTCTGAATTCTTTTGAGCCTTATGTCTTAGAGTATGCTTATTTAAGTTTTAGTAATGCCTCCATAGTAAGCAAAAATCCGAAACGACTCCTTTTTATTAAGTAATTTTACTTAAAAATTCTCAACTGTCACACAAATTAAGAAAGTGTTGATTGTATAAAAGTCAACTTAAGAGCACACAAAAATGCTCTGCACACACAACCTTAACACTTTCCTTTGTGGCAGGAAAAAAAAACCTTTTCATAACTTTTAATTAAAGTTTTTCAAAACATTTCTTTTATTTGGCAACAATAGCTACCATTAATTTTTGCAAAAAAAAAAAAAAATAAAAATAATAACACCAGAAAAACTCAGCCTCCACATCGCAGTATCTGCTTTCCTATCATCACAGAGGTTATGCTAGGTTTGCTGCTTCCATCCAACGAAGAGTTTTTAAGTGATGCAATCTTTGTCATATATAATCTTATACCCGTATAAGGCTGTATGTCATATACAACTATATGTATAGAGGCGCGTTTGCATCCTTCAGCAAGGACACTCGAGCCAAAACCTTGCGACTGCGGCTATTTTTATATTAAGTTGTGCACATTCCATTGGGGTTGAGGGGCTGAGCTTAAAGCCAAAGAATGTCATACTCGTATTTCAAAGAAAAGGATTCCATCTACCCCCAGAGACCCATACAGATGCACTTAATATCGTTTACATGGGTTAGTGATACATATCTATATATGTATGATGAATGGGTGTATAGGCCTTACACAATGGCACTAGAGTGTTATGCACGTGCAGCTACAAGTGTATATAATTATGGCACTGAGAAGGATATAAAGTAGAAAACACTGCAGGAGAGTCCCATCTGCGAAAATTCTCCTTGCTTTTCTCGTACGAGTTCAGCGAGCTTAAAATTAAGGAATTTTAAGGAGTTTCTGCGAGTGCCCGCCCGTTGTTAGGAAGTAGTTGTAAAAGGGAAATATATATTATTTTAATATTATGGAGCAGAGATTTCTAAGAGTCAACAAACTCACGAAAATGTTTATGAAGTTTAGAGCTTGATGGAGATGTAAATTTAGGTTACGATAATTTCTTGACATGTTCCGACAGATGCATTAATATAAAACTGATTCTGGGGTAGTGGAGTCTTTGTAATATGACATTAGTAAAACATATTTAACATATCCTATATAAGGCATTTGCACCATACAAGTAATCGTTCAAAAAGGTCCACTATCTCTATTAAATTAGCCCCGACTTAAAAATAAAATCTACCCCAACTATCACATTGGCCTCATATGCTCTGAAACTTACAGAACGGAAATAGTCCGATATTGACATGTTATGCTAAAAACTTTCAACACCAGATGAAGCGACTTTACAATCTATTAGAAATAACAAAGTAAATTGTTATCAAGACTAACAGCCCCAAAACTTATTACTAGGACCTCAAACTTTACATTACAACTTTATTATGCTTCCATGACCTAGTCCAAGCTGTATTTAAAATTCATTTTATCTTGAAACAAGGTTAAACTTTTTCTCGGGTTTTCGAATCCATTTATTTAATGTCATTAAAGTAAATTATATATTTTCTTCATTACACAAAAACTTTGTTTTCCAAACTAGAGCTTTGACATCACTATATACTGACAGTGACAGTTCGAATGTTATTCTTGAGTGTGTTTACATCGAAATTGGTTCAGTGGTTGGAAAGTTGTTTGCGTTTGAAAATGGAGAACAATAATGAAAAGTTGTGGGATATTTTGGAATGTTTGTAATGACTCAGGCAAGAAAGCTGGACAGGTTTGATCATGATGGAAATGATGATGCTGTGTATGTGGTCGAACTGGCAGCGAATCGTTTGGTATGAGGTAGGATGTACAGTTGGTCAGATGATTGATTTGCATCTCTACTGTGGACAACTAGAGAGATTGCAGTATGCAATTGAACGAAAACGGCCCAAATTGAATAATAAGAAAGGTGTTGCCTTCAATGCCTAGTACTATTGCTAGTAGTATAGATGATATCCCTAGGAATAAAAGAAGTACTGCTTCAAAGAGAGCATAATCTTAATGCAATATAAAACAGACCTAAAAAACAGATGATCCACAAGATGCCAGAGCCTACAATAAAAGAAGCTGTTAATGTCAAAGCGAACTAAAAAATCATAAAGCTTCAAGTCCAAGTGGAATGCCCCCAGAAATCTTAAAAAAAATATGGGAAAAATCTATGCTAACTCTTGGAAAGGTAAAACAATGACGGAAAAGTGGCTTCTAGGTATGATTGTCCCTGTCAAAAAAAGGGTGAATTGATGAACTGAAAAAACTAGAGCTAAACATTAATTGAACGCTCCTTGCAGAGAACTTTTACATATTTCGTTAAGTAGCCTGAAACCAAATAGAAGGCAAGGCATAAGATTACCAACAGCTTCTCTAACATCTTCACACAGCGTGCCTAAGAAGGAGAATCTTCCACAGCGATGTAAACAGCAGAGACTCGTGCACCTACCGCAGCCGAACAAGCTTTTAGGGGGAACCGGTCGTCCTACAGACCGATATATCTCCTTAGTTGAATAGGCAACCCTTTCGAGCATATGATCTGTAACAGCATACTCCCTAGCGTCGAAAGGGTAGGATGCCTATTGGACAAGCAATTCGGCTTCAGAAAGGCAAGGTCGACGACTGATATGGTGATGAGCATAGCAATAGCTGCTGCTTATTGATAACCCTCGAAGTAAAAAATGCTTTCAACGAGATGGAACAAAATAGTTGAGGCGTTGATCAAGCTAGGTATATTGAAGTACCTGGTGCGAGTAGTAGCTGACTATTTTCATCCTAGGTTGCTTCATTGTGACTCGGAAGATGGCCGGAAGTGTTCGGGTCAATATGCCGGGTTCTGCAGAGCTCCGTCCTGGGCCCTGTCCTGTGGATTTCAATGTACAGTGATGTGTTGGGGCTTTGCCTTCCAAAGGAAGTAGTGGCGATCGGGTTCGCAGATGACATCGGAGTAGTGGTCGTAGGGAAAAGCCCAGATGATATTGAATTGCATGCGAACAAAGCGATCTGGGAAATAAAAGCGTGACTAGAATGAGCTGGTATGAAGCTTGCTGAGCATAAAACTGACGCGGCGCTATCAGCAAACGGAGAAAGTTGGTGACCGTATGGACAAAGGTAGTGGAACAGGCCATCCACTCACAGTCCGCTCTAAAGTACTTGGGAGTGATGATCGACCGGAGGCTAAATTTCAAAACACACTTGGATGAAAGGCACACAAAGCGTTTGCGATGTGTGCAACACTCGCAAAAATGCTACCCAACGTCGTCGGCCTTAGAGTTTGGCTGCAGATGATAGAGTTTTGTTTAGCTTAGGTGGGTACCGAGAAAATTACGAATTACGTAAATTGATGCGTAAATTGCACCAACTAACTAAAAATTGGCATGGTCGATAGTTTTTAATATCCTCATCACGGCTTGATTGTTAATCCTCTTTCAAAAACCATATACTAAAATTACAGCCTTCGGTTGGGACCCCGATGATGAAGCCGAGACACTTAAAGCGGTATCATTCCGTTCTCACATTCGCGGTCGTGTTGTCCATCCGGTGCCGAAGCATTGTTTGCCGATTCGCAGCAATCGTTCGTTTAGGCCTTGACGCAAGGAACTCGTCGAATTGGAAACCCAGAACATCGTGGAGGAGAACCTAATAAGCTAATAAGCAGAGGCCGCAACAACGGGGATATATTGGCCAGAGCTGAGAGCTGTCGCGCAAAACAGAGTCCGCCGGAGGGCAACTTTTTCCGCTTTATGTCCCATGAGGGATTAAAGGAGCATAAGTCAACATTGCGTTAACCCTAGGCTGAACGGAGTGTTTGGCGATGGCGTGCTTCATATTTACAAGTTTACGCAAAATCGCAGAAAGTAAACTACCGTTCTGTTCTGCGGTAAACAATGTCCCTTATGACATACGTATCCAACCATGTAATTTCAGTCACCAAAACTGGCAAGTGTACGGACTGCTCCAAGATCGATCGAGTGGGACTGGACGTATATGGTCCAAGGGCCAAAATAACCAAAGCTTTTGGCCTTTGGGGTCGCACCATCCAGGTGTGTACTCAGACTCAAAATAGCTGTAATGTAATAATATCGTCATCTTCCGAAGTGGCTTGGACACTCAAAAAGAGTGCTAGTCTGGATTTTCAATCGACCAAGAGCCCTAGAAAAAAAATCGGTGGTTGGATGACGTCCTGGAAAATATACGAATAGTATAAAAAATTAAGGAGAGACAGACTTCGAGAGGCTCTGGTCCTACAAGTACTGTAGAACTGCATCTAAGAAGAACTTGCCTTCCATCACGACAGAGACCGACCACGCACTTTCTTGATGAACAGACCAGTTAATGGGGTTGGTTTACAAATTTTAATAAATCCATCATAAAGACCAAATATATAGCACACTCCCTCAATAGAATTAAGCGAAGAAAAATGAAATGGCGAAAACATGTCGATAATAATGGAGCATACTTGGTTTCAATCATTTCATTTAATAAATGCCATGACCTCTTTCCCAGTAACATTTTCTGTAACCTTATACCAAAGGGTCCTTCAATAACACGCATTTAAAAACTGTTGTACTGAAGGACACTCATCACGTGCTAAGAATTCAGTTTGTCAAACAACTAGTATGTTTCTTGTTTTCAGCTTCTGACACTATATTTATGCAAATTAAAGTCGTTAATCAAGCCAATCATTTTTTTTATACTCATAAGCTACCCTGCATTTAAGCATCACTAACTTGGGTTTGCTAAGTATGTTATAAGGCTAATCTTCATTATCAATTATGCATAATAACACTGACCTATTTTCCTCCGTCGTGGGTGCTATAAATTGCATATAAGCGCCATCCAGCAAAATAAGGGCATGGCAAACAACATGTAGGTTTGTCTATCTACATGTCTTTAAACTACAATAAAAAAAAAAAGAATACGGCAGCTACCTAAACGTGTCTAACCCGAGCAGCTCCTCCACACTTTTTGCATGATGAATACATTCTTGATAAAAAAGACCCCCCTTTTAAGGTGATTGACGTTAACACATGTAGACACATTATTCAAAAACTAAACGACAAAGGGTTAAGTTTGCGTGACACTAGAATGGAATTATTCCATTTTTCATTCCATTCCCTATAATGAAGTCAAATTAACGTCCTCCACATCATCCGCATTTGGCACGTAATAAACCGAAATTATTTTCATAATTAATATTCCATTCTAGTAAATACCGCGACAAAATTATACCAGCGGCTGCGTTTGCCATTGCGAATAAACTAGATAGAAATCCTTGTGTGTGTTTGTGATACGATTGTGGCTTAGAGTGTTTTTTTTTTTATTTATTTTTATCAAAAAAAAATCTAATTGAATCCAAAGCCCACACAGAAAAGGGAATCATAATTACAGCAACAACGAATTATGGTGACATTGTGGCCATAAAACATATGTATATGATCAAGCATAATGCAAACACATCCTTCGGGGATTATGAGTAGTTGAATGGATTTATTCAATCGAAGCATTGTGCTGAGTCAATTCCCATATCAGCAATAAGAGTGTAACAGGGTGGTACATATCCTTGGCATTTGCATAATGGATGATGATGTACCCCTCCATCTGGAAACAGATTTTTCCTCTTACATTTTAATATTGCACTAAGCTGCAAACCTATGTAAATGCACTTAGAGTGCATGTAAAGGACATTTTATGCACATTTTAAATTTTCTAGCAGGAAAAATATGCACGCAGATTCTTTTTTTTTAAAGAAATTGGATAGGATAGCAGTTTTCCGGTACTCGCATACTTTCAAGGTTTTCTCTCAAGTGCATTCTAGTTATTTTTTTTTATTTCCTGACAATAAAAATAATTTTTTAAAGCACTTTTTATTCATAGACATTTAAGTCACAATATGCATGTCCTTAATGGAAAAATTCATAGAAAATGAAATGGATGAAAATGTTCTTTAAAGGAATGCATAACTTTGGTTTCCAGTTGCAGTGGTAGAGTCAGTAATGGGGGTAAAATCGAAGCGTCACCTTCACTTTCCCCCGAATAAAGAACTAAGGACGCTAAGGTGAGATATATGGGCAATTCTCCAGAACCTTTAACCTGAGCTAATTGGAAAAATGAAATTTCAAATTGATAGCACAACCGTGCCATGATATTTTTTGTGTTTCTTATTTCATAAATAAATGTTTTCTGATGTAGAACATTAAAAAATTCAATGCGCATATTTTTTTTATGACATGGTTATATTGACATGGTTACAATTTTGACATCAAATTTGACATGGTTACAATTTTGACATTCGCTAAAATTACTTTTTTTTAAGATTCATGAAACAACTTAAGCGAAGAAAACGTTACATATGATTTAACTAGTTACAATAGGTCATAAGAAATTTTACGGGGATGAATTTAATGTAATATGAGCAAATTAATTGCGGTTACAACTTTGACATTTAAATGTAACCTACGTTCACGTTAGCCAGTTTTGCCCAAAAATCAACCAATTTCAACTTATTTTTGTCACAAAATGTATGCACATGTTCGTTAGTGTCTGAACAATAAGTGCGTTTAAAAAATTTTATGATAAAATGAGACAATTCGGAGTACTTCGACTTACCATGCGGGTTACAACTTTGACGTCAAAACCTAGGGACAAACTTCTGAGTTGTTTTTTGGAAAATATAGCGATTTGACACTGCACCGAACACAACTGCATTTTTCCTTAAGAGTTAAACTACAATTTTTCACTTTTCACTATTTGTGTCAACGCTTCCTATCACAAATATAAATAGTTTTTCATTCAGATTAGCGCTAAAGACAGGCCGAAAAGTGACAGGTAACGGAACATTTTTTCAAATTTCATTGCAAAATATCGTTTTAAATGACTTCGTACTTATACCTCATTGCTCATTAATAATTTCTTAACATTATCGATAGCTTCTTTTATTTTTAATCTTCCTACAAAAATTGTAATTCATATAAATGTTGAAGCGACAAGCAGGTTAAAAGTTCCGGAGAATCGCCCATATATTCACATCTATCAGAGAAGAACTAGGAACTGAGGAGTGACTTTTCAAAAGGCCTTATTTCCATTTTTTACTTTAGAGCAAATTTCGATGGAATCCAGTAGCAAGGCTAAATTATCACCTATTCACGTTAATAGGACGAAAGAAAAGTCCTTCGTTCCTATAAAAAAATGGATACCAATATAGATTTTTTTATCAAAACCAGCATATTTCCACGTATGAAATAAACGGTGTATTTAATTGAACAAAACTTCACATGTCCTGCGTGAATTTGTAGTATTTTAAAAGATTTCAAGCAAAAGACCTTTAAAAAAAAATGGAATAAAGTCATATTTCCTATGGAGGTCCCATACAAAAGGTCTTATTTCCAAAAGTTTCAAACAAAAGGGCATATTTCCAAACTATTTTTTGTTTTTAATGAAGTCGCACTTACAATATTTTTCATCTACCACTGTAAAAATATAGTTATACTAGGACAGACTATATTGATGCAAAAAAAAATAATAATTTTGCATATTTTGGACGTACCACAGAAATTTGCGGTTTCTGAAAATTTAATCTAAATGGAAATAAGGCCTTTTGAAAAGTCACTCCTCATACTCTTCTTGGCATTATTTTTTTTTTCTATGGAACCTACAGCACAGCCTTGGACTGGACAGACTTCACGGAGTCTCCTGGCAAACGTACTTAAGTTAAAGATTCCCGAGTAAAAATAATTTAGTTGGTTAATTTTCTTACTAGCACGCACGCGCCCCCACCTAGCATGTATAGCGAACAAATAGGCATACCACAAAAGTATGCACGTTCCCGCCACAATCCCGAAAATCTATAAATTTATTCGCTAGAGACATGCAAGTTCCCGCCACAGGCATGCACGCTCCCGCCACAGGAACGGACAACTAAAAATTCGAATGCCATAGTGAGATTTTTGGCCACCAAGATAATTGCCCGTTTTCTTCGTCCTATACAATTTTCCGAGTAAAAATAAAACTTACACGCACCTAGCATGCAGCAGGCACATCTTGATTAACAATAAGGCAAGTTTAAGAATCGCCTTTTGTAAATACTATAAGTTTGTCATGTCGCTCCGGTCATGATGGTAGAGACTTACCAATGCTCTGGAGGTGCTCTGTCAGATAGAGAAAAGAAGGTCGCCAGTAGATCCTTTGGCATTCTCTTTTCCATGTTGCCAGACAGTTGTTGCCGTAATGAGTTGGGGCAGATGATGGATATGAACAGAACTTACTAGGCAGTACTCCGAGTTGCTGAGGGGTGGAATCAGAGACTGAAAGGACCGTTTTGGCTGGGAAGTAAGTAATATGTGATGGCCTGAAAGGTCAAGTGCGTCAAGTGTAGGATAACTTACAAATTGAAGTAAAATGTTTCAGAGATCATAGCTATTGCCAGGAAGAATGGTGACAATTGAGTAAATTAACTAATTTATTGAACGTTGAAATCACCCGCAACAATGATTTTACACTCTTAGATGGAAGGATAAAAATCCGGACTCAAAATAACATCTAAAACTAAGCTGGGAGGTTCTTTTCTCTGATTAAGGCTGATGTATAGAAGAATATGACGCGGAAGAATTATTTTATAAGTGAGATAAGGAAAATCTGCTCCAAGCATCGCATTTGGAAGACCTCGAGCTTGTTGACGTTTGGCTTGAGCAGTGTCCACGTTTCCGTTCCATAATGAAGAATCGAAAAGATCAACGTTCAGTAAAGGCGTACTTTCGTTTTGTAATATTTGTTTTTATATATGCACCACTTGAGCGAGGCGAATGTTGCTGTAGCCTGGCCGATGCGACTGTGAACATTTGAACATCGGAACCTGTTTGATTTGAGTTCCATCGAGCGAACCCTGGCTTTCGATCCGTCCGTTGTGAGCACTTTGGTATTTTCTGCATTTATTTTTAATTCGTAATACCGGGCGATGCGAAGACGGCGCTATCATCGGCAAGCATTAAGTCGGTTAGGAAGTTGTTGTCGTCGTATCGAACTCGACGACGTTCATCGTATGCTTCACGCATAGTCACAACGCTGAAGAGAAGTGCGAAGCGATGCTTACTTGTCGGACACCTGTTTGAATCGGGAATTCCTCGGATAAGACGTTTTGAATACGAACGCTGCTCTTTGAGCCATCGTTTGACGCTTGGAGAAGTTGAACGATTTTCATTGGCTCATGTTAGGTTTCCAAGGCTCTCCACAAGCTGTTCCAATCCATGCAATCGACGGAGAGCGAATATTTCATCAATGCATCCTCGATTTTTCTGTTTCCTCGATTGTATGATTTTCGTAAATAGTTTGCCGACGATCGAAAAGAAACTAATACCGCATTCCCGACTGTCGCCTTTCCCGCCGACGGGACGCGATCCGAATGCCATATGTGTGCTATGAGGTCGCAGAAGTTGTCCAAAAAATTACACCCAGTTATCTGATACCGAACAAGCATTTTGAATCAAGAGCGCCCTTACTTCAGGTTCGTAGCCTCAAGTATAGCAGACTGTGCAAGCGGTACAACCATTGGGGCAAATGGGAAGCATAAACAAGACGATATCCATCAACCGATGAATAATCTGGAAGGTTGTGAAAGAGACTTAAGGTCGATACACACACATCCGTGACGTGATGGTAATTTCAGTGCTGTTCCGGGAGCATCAGTGAAAAAAAAAATATATCGGCACGACGTAATTCCATGGCTAAAAAACTTGAAAGGCACGTCATGGACAACATCCGATGTAGTGGGACACCGACGTTCTCAGTACATTTCAGACGTCCGTAAAAAACACAAAAAAGACGTTGCCATCCGGCCGTGAAACAAATGTTTTTTTAAATTCAACATTTTTTTAAGAATTCAACAGAAATTTAAGTAAAGTTTATTTAAAATATACTCAAACCTGTTTCTGTACGACATTTTGTATATTTTTTATGAGGCATATAACGATATTTCCCAACAAAGTACATACATTTTATGTGGTAAAGTCAAGCTTAGGAATTACCCTTTGTACTACTAGTTTGTCATGTCGTTCGAGTCATGGCCAGTCTCTAGTAGTAAGCTTGCTTTGAAGGATAGAGGAGAAGGGATAGGTTAGGGGTCTGGAGGGTGCGTGAGTAGATGTCTATGAACCTTGCGTTTGAACTCTGAGATGTTATATGAGCTCGGAAACACCGACTGCGGAAGAGAATTCCACAACCGAGTTGTTCTATTTATAAACGAACTACTAAAATGTACTGTGCGCGAAGGGGAAGGTTGAAGGGTGTAGGGGTGAGCCGAGTTGGCTAGTCTTGTGTTGCGGGAAAAAAATTTCGGTGGAACACTCACTATGGTAATAGCGGTAAAATTTGCTAAGTGCTGCAACATTCCTACGGTGGCTTAAAGAGTCGATGGAGGAGCAAAGGGTGCTATCGCCAATGAGTTTGATGGCGCGATTTTGCACCTTGTCGAGCCAAGCCAAGGTGGTTTTTGGGGCTCCCGCCCAAATATACGAGTTGTATTCAAGGCGGGGCCGAATGTAGGACTTGTAAATTGTAGCCAGAGCAGATGACTGGAGGAGGAACTTGCATCTCTTGAGGAATCCCAGGCATTGGAAAGCTTGTTTGGCGATTTGGAATATGTGATTGTTCCATCGCAGATCTGATGATAAGGTTACGCCTAGGATGTTAAGAGATGGGTCAGCCATTACATTCTTTTTGTCCACTGAGATAGAGGGACGGGTGGTGCAGGTATATGTCTTTTTTGTGGATCAACTTCTGAACTTTTCCAGCAATTCACTAAGTGAATTTTGGCTCATTCTGAAATATTCGTAGAATTCAATTTCGTGGTCCACCAATCCCATATATAAAGTTGCAAACTCTCCTTCCACTTATTAAAAAAAGAAAAATATCGTGTCGATTGCAAAATTAAAAAATCTATGCCCTCCATAAATTCATTAATGAGCATATCCCAAATACAGCACAGATTAGTGGAAAACACTTGGTACTTGAATTTAAAATCTTTGCATAATTCATTATTCTCCCCAGCAGGAGGAAAAATCAATAAGGTTTTCCAGCCCCGAAACCTGTTCCCATATAATTTAGTCGAGATTTTCCCATCCTGAAAACGATTGGCCAACAATCGTGTTTCGAAGCTCAATTTTCAACACACATTTTTTCTGCTACCACATAAAGTGCTAATCCTTAAGAGCTTATACAAAATCCTTGAATGTAAGTTTACACCATGCACTTCACCTAAATTTTTATTTTCGGTATAAACATACACACATTTACAATCAATATATTGTATATGAGAGTATGGAATTTTTTTCTATATTGAGGTAGGAACATGAAGGAGCAACAGCACGCAAATCCTTTGGGGGTCGCACGACACCCCTTACAGGAGGTCTCTCCTTACAAGTATCGAACTAGAGTAGTATGCCATAGAGTTATCGGCACCAATAACTGTGACACTTGACACTTGCAAATTCAAATAAATGAAGACATCATGTTGGATACCTATTGAAGGTAGCCTGACTCCCCCTGGTCCCAATTGGGGTGGCGAAAATAGAATATCAATATTTACCTGTTCGAGTGGAACAGACAACAGTTTTATAATAATATGCAAAACGACAGGGGCTGACTGTGATGTCAGGGGCTGCCGAACGGCTTTAACAGAGGGGGATGGTTTTCGGTAATATACAATCCATCCTTGATACATATACAAGAAAAGAATTTATATAGTATTGATTTTCTGAAAGCTCCATGTACTTACCAATGACCGTAAGGTTGATTCTATGGTTTCTTGTTGGCGAATTTTGGAAATCTACTCGACATCGGTACACCTGCAAGCAAAACAATTTTCCAGGTATAATGCCATGTTGATTAGATACAAGTATATCAATGTTACTCACCCCTTCGTCATCTAGTTGTACATTATCTACAGTTAGTGTAGCAGGATTTGCGTTTGTTACAAAATAGGCCCTAGGCCCAAATGAATTCGAGTCCGACCAGTACAAAGCCTTCTCGAATGCTCTTCCTCTCACATCGAAACTGCAAAATTGAATCAGAAAAACAAACAAATTTTAGAATAAACTTTAACAAGTTGTGGGTTGAGCTATAAAAAGAAAAACATCTTTTCTCGGTGTTTGGTATTTTAAAAATAAATCAATAAAGACGCGAAAATAGGTAAAAACCTTAACAGGACGAGTATCCGGAGGTTTTTATTTCCGTAGGCGAAAACCTTTTAGCATGTACAATAGGCAGTACCGGCTTTAGGGGTGGGCGAACCCGGGCGACCGCCCTAGAGCGTCAGGTCCAAAGGGGGCGCCGAAACTATCGTAATGATACAGATACAGTAATATGTTCTTTTTTTAAGTTATTAAATGATAACGCCTCCACAATACAAGACATAATGGCGGATGTGCAAACGAGATAAACAAAGCTTATGTTTGGAGCAAAAGACCACTGCTTTATTATACACTGTAAAAAAATGTTAATTCGTAGTTTAGATTTTCAGTAAAATCACAAATCGCGATATGAAATAGTGATTTACAACACAATTATTATAACCTATAAGGGTCACGAGCCTCGGTAGTCTAGGGGTAAGGCGCTTACTGCTATCACAGAGGTCCCGTGTTCGAGTCCCGGCAACGCCACGGTCCTTCGCCTTTCCCACCTACATACATAACTTTCCTTCTCTCTTCTTCCCTCTTTAC
The DNA here is from genome assembly GCA_949987705.1 of Thereva unica. NCBI lineage: Eukaryota > Metazoa > Arthropoda > Insecta > Diptera > Therevidae > Thereva > Thereva unica. Next base: position 149,040,274 of record OX465283.1, read on the forward strand.
ACTCCTGATTCCTCCTGTCATAGCCTTCCTTAGCCCTTCCCCACCTCCACAAAAGCGCATGTCATGAGATTCAACAGGCATATCACTCCAGCGAATTGTTACTCTATACCCCGAAGTCAGAGTCGCGATAGTAGGTAATGGTTGGGAGTAGGTGGGCTAAAAATATCGCGACTAGGTTGTGACAGTTCCTTCCTTCTCTTCTCTCTATCTTCCGTCTAGAGCTGCTGTTCGACATTGTATACGAAAAAATAGATTGTCGACAGTACAAATTGACTTTCACTAAGCCTCTAGTCTGTCTCATAAAAAAATCAATTGCTGCATGTCTGACGGAGCATCACTATCTTTAGTAAAAAGTATTATTTCATACTCGTCATCAGTTTCAAAACTTTTGAACTTTCTGGACCTCGGTGCGAAATAACTCTTAGGTCAGTACGAAGGAGATATTTTTCATCAAGTGCGTACAACAAAAGCGAATCCAACGGAACGTGGAGTTCCACAACGAGGCGTTGATTTCTATACAGGATTTGTGTCTGAACCGTTCCTATTTGAAACCGTTCCTACATATCTGCAAAAGGCTGGTCTAAACGAATCAACATGGTTTTCTTCCAGTTCGTTCCACTACCACCAATCTCTTTTTTTTATGTGGCAGTGCTAAGCTCAGGAGTCACCCTTTGTACTACTAGTCCGTCATGTCATTTGTCACGTCATGGTGCAATGTCTAGCAGTAAGCTTAGTACGAGGGAGGGGTGGGGGTATAGCCTAAGGGTTAAAAGGTACCTGGGGTATTGAAGAAGGTGGTGATGAACCCTGCGTTTGAATTCTTGGATGTTGTAGGAGCTCGGAAATACTGACTGCGAGAGATTATTCCACAGTCGAGTTGTTCTATTTACAAACGAATTCATATCTTGTTGAGTGCGTGAAAGGGGTAGTTCCAGGTGAAGGGAATGAGACGAATGGGCTAATTTGGTGTTGCGGGTATAAGATTGCCGTGGAGGCAGGAGAGCGTTTAACTCGGAGGAACAGTCACAATGATAGTAGCGATAAAATTTTGTCAGTGCTGCTACATTCCTACGGTGGCTCAAGGGGTCGATGGTGGAGCAGGCGGTGTCGTCATCAATTAACTTGAGTGCCCTTTTTTGCACCTTATCTAACCATGCCAAGGTGGTTATTGGGGCGCCGACCCAAACGAGGGAGTTATATTCGAGAAAAAGCCGAATATAGGATGGTGAGGTGTTGATCTTTTTCTTTAAAATAAGACAGTACTTGGTTTTGGAGGGGTTGAATTCGACACGATTCTTTTTTCCCAACTCTAGAATAACTTCAATGTCGTTATTAATAGAGTTGAACATTAGTTCACGATCATCAAGACCGGATTTGCCATGTGTCTGTCTTGTATCGAAGCAGTACGAGCAACGTAGAGTGCCGTCGTCAGCGAAGCTGAGAAGTGGATTGGGGGGGGATTCAAAGCAGGTCATTTATAAAGATAAGAAATAGGGCCGTTGATAAAATTGACCCCTGGGGGACCCCCGCAGAGATCGGGTGGGATCTTGAGTTCACTTCTAATGCAGTCGAAGGCTTCGTTTCTGGTTGTCAAACTGATTGTTTACACTGACAGGACGTACCAAGTTTTTTTCGTGGTTCTAAATCAGTAACCATTGACGCGACATGCGGTGTCCCTCAAGGAAGTCATCTTGGCCCTCTTCTCTATATTTTATCAAATGATGACATTATTCCCATGCTAATACACTGTAGAATATTGATTTACGCTTGTGACATCAAATTTTACCGTCACATAAAGGGTATGGAGGATTGCAAACTTCAGCAGGTTGACCTTGATACCTTTTACTCTTGGTGTGCTAACAACAACCTGGTCCTTAATATTGGTGAAGTCATGACTTTTAGTAGGAGACGTGATCCTATAATTTTTAACTACACCTTTTCTGATGAGGGTATCCCTCGTGTTAATTTGGTTAAAGATCTCGGGATTCGATTTGATAGTAAGATGGATTTATCCACTAACAACAACTATATCTCTCCCAGAGATAGTTTAGTCCTGGGTTTTATAAAAAAGTGGTCCAAAGAATTTAACAACCCCTTGATCACTAAACGCCTTTACATTTCTCTTGTCAGACCACTACTCGAATATGCGTCCCAGGTTTGGTCTGCTCACTACAATTCGCATGTTAGAACTATTGAATCAGTTCAACCAAGGTTTGCTCGATTCGCACTGAATCATCTTCCTTGGGGAAAATCCATTAGTTCTTCCATCATATGAATCTCGGCTTAAGTTACTTTACTTAAGCTCTCTTCAAAAACGTCCGTCGTGAGGTGGCCGATGTTGTATTTGTTCATTAATGGAAAGGTTGACTCAGGTTTTCTAAGTCGGCGTGCGTCGTTTAGAGAGAGTCGTCATAGTCTGAGAGGACCACCTCTTTTACAAATTAACTCTTCTAACACGAATTACGGAAGATATGAATCTGTCAATCGCATGTTCATTAGTAAAGATATCCTTAAAATGAGTCTTTTTAATCACATGTGACCGTTTAGGTATGTTTCCTTTTGCTTGCGTGGGTTACATGTAATTTGGATGTATAATTGGTCTGGTATTCTCACTTTTGACATAATTCTGAATTTAAAGAAATTTAAAAAAAATAAATAAATAGCTCTAAATGTAGGCATGCCAGCAGAAAATGGAAACCAGATTTAGATTCAGCAGCTTTGTAGGAGGATTTCGTTAGAGACCAGTATAATATCTTGGGGCACCAAAATACCTAAAGCCGGCACTGACGATAGTACACCGCCCAATCTAACATCATTTAACATCATACTTACAATACACATCGGATAAATATGGACGCCGACAATTTGATAAAGGTATAACGATTAATGATGTTCCTGAGTGTTGTTCCTTGTCGGATATTAAGCAACGTGAAAACAAACTTTCTTCGAGAAAATCAAAGTACATATATTTTTTTTCTTATTAAAATATTACCAAGCTGGAGAAAATATATAAATATATCGAATTTCCACCTTTTATCGACTTTTTGAGAGGATACACTTTGACGTGGATTCAAGCCATACATAATTTATTATATCAATTATTTTTTTTTTTTTTTTTGGTGTTCGAACTAAAGTAAAGGTTCCAATTATATAAGGCATAGTCGACATATGTCAGAATCAGACGAAATGTTGTGATTTATGTAAGGTTAAGACATGAACTAATCAAAAAATAAATGTGACATAGAATGACGTAAATGAATTTATTTTAAGAGGTTGCCTTAGAAGACCGATGTTGACTTTGGCCTGCAAAAAGGGCAAAGAAAAATTCTTACATGGGTTTTTTTTTTAATAAGAAAACGATAGGCAGAGCCTTTTGTATCGCCTCGGCAATGGTATGGAGGAGTTCAATGACTTTACAGCAATGTTCAATCGTAAGAAAGTAGAGGGAGGTATTCAAATCACGGTAACACTGTTAGCATAATAACATCAATACTGCGAGACTTCAGTATATGTGGTACAGAAGAAAATTTCCTCTTCATGATATACGCTTTGTTAGGGAGGGTAGGTGTTGGTAGGTAGACATATGGCGCGACCGGAGCTCCAATTATCGCTTTGATGAAACAGTTCGTGTACCTCGGGTTGGGTGCTTGTTTAGGCGAATAATAATAATAATATTTATTTGGTATATCACAAAGATTACACTGGTCTGCAAAAACGGGTCATTTTTTCTCCTTTCCAATTTAATAGTCGTATCCTAAGTATTTTTTCGCGCTGAATCCGAATCCGTTGGCCAAATTGCCTTATCACATCAGGATTTTGAGTAATCCTAACCTAAAAGTGCCAAAAAGCGTGTTTTTTGCACTTTTGCGCGTTAAATATCTCAAAACCTTGGAATGATAGGGCAAATCGGACAACGGGATCGTTTTCAGCATGCCAAAATCTACAGAAAACCATGTCGAAAGCGTTAAATTTGGAAAAACTTTTTTTGTAATAATGAAAAGAAAAACTTCGGTGCAACGATGATATCATGTATTAATAAAAATCGTCGATTTCGCGCCAAGAAGTTTTTCTTTTCAGTATTACAAAAAAAGTTTTTTCAAATTTAACGCTTTCGACATGGTTTTCTGTAGATTTTGGCATGCTGAAAACGATCCCGTTGTCCGATTTGCCCTATCATTCCATGGTTTTGAGATATTTAACGCGCAAAAGTGCAAAAAACACGCTTTTTGGCACTTTTAGGTTAGGATTACTCAAAATTCTGATGTGAGAGGGCAATTTGGCCAACGGATTCGGATTCAGCGCGAAAAAATACTTAGGATACGACTATTAAATTGGAAAGGAGAAAAAATGTGCAGACCAGTGTTATTCATCTTAATTGTACATAAAAGCAGAGGAAGCCTAACGGAGACAATCGTTCAAAGAAACTTTCATCTTTGTCATAAACGCCAACTCAAGTTTGGGAAAACCAGACTGCCATACCTCAAGTGCGGCATAATAAGAGGAATCGCAAGCTTTTTTTGCATATCAGGTGTGAGAAGGCTAGAGCTCACCCATAGTTGACGCATGTAGGTAACCATAGACTTTTTCAAGAACTCTACTCGTATAACTTCGTATTTTTCTTTGAGCCGTTAAGGCCGTATCAGATCAAATTTTTGAGCAGCGACAGCAGCAGCGGAAGAGGCAGCGTGCTGCTTCTTGTATCAGATTCATTGTAGCAGCAGCAGGCAGCAAACGCTTTTGACAACTAAATTTTTAAAGTTGTGGAGTGAAATGTAAAAAAAAGCTGCCTTGATGGGCAGCAAAATTAGGATTAGGAATGAAAAAGCAGCGGCAGCATTCAGTGCTGCTTCTGTGGTCATGTGACCTGCTTTGACCAATAGAAACAGTTTGCTGCTGATATTTTTGTGGCGCTGCTTTGAATCTGATACAGCCTTTAGCTGGCGGTCCGAGTGTGACGCGTGCAACGGATATGCTGGTGTCGGTGCCGTTGGGATTCGAACTCTATTCACGATTCTGTTCCATTCTAGTCGGTTGACGACGTCTCGAGCCTCGATAACTGATAATCGTTGATTCTTTAAGTCACACTCGATATTCTTTAGCCAGGTTTTCTTCGGTGCCGATCGCTGGATTCTCCAGTCTGCTCGACGGTCTCACCAAAGAAGTTTACGTGTCAAGCGGTTATCATCCATTCGACAAACATGTCCAAACCATTGTAGTCGAAGTTTTTGTAATTCTTCTTCAATCAGTATCTGCTGATCGCATCTTTGTCTAACTGTCTCGATCGCGGAGCCAGACCTCAAGCAACACATTTGGAAGAACTCATGCTTCTTAAGATAAGATTTGAGCAGTGTCCACGTTTCAGATACATAAAGAAGAATCGGAAGGATCAACATTTGGTAAAAGCGTACTTTCGTTTTGATGGCAATATTTGTTTGTTTTCATATGAACCACTTGAGCGAAGGGAATGTTGCTGTTGTCTAGCCGATGCGGCTGTGAACGTAGGCAGTCGACGCCAGTTTCTTTTCTCAACCAATTTTTGAGCATCGAAACCTGTGCGATTTGGGTTCCTTCGAGGCGAACACTGGCCCTGGATACGTCCATTGTAAACACTTTGGTCTTTTCCGCATTGATTTTTAACCCGTATGACTGGACGATGAGGGAAATGTCGTATAAGATGTTCGTTGCTTCGCCATTCGTGTCGGCAAAGACGGCGCTATCGTCAGCGAACATCAAGTCAGTTATGAAGTTGCTGTCGTCGCATTGGACTCCGCGTCGTCTATCGAATGCTTCACGCATTATCGTGACGATCACAACGTTGTAGAGAAGTGGCGAAGCGATCCTTCCTTGTCGGACACCTGTTTGAATCGGGAACTCCTTGGATAAATGACTTCGAATACGAACGCTGCTGGTTGAGCCATCGTAGGACGCTTGGAGAAACTGGAGTATCTGCACAAGCTGTTTCAATCGATGCAATCGACTAGATCGGTATGTCTAGACTATCTAGTTAAGTTTGAGATGTGTGTTTGTGTGTGCTAATTACTCGACAATCTGAAGAATATCGACTCACTAAGGGAGCTTTCGTTTAGGCATACTTAAGAGGTAGGGTAATATTATCCCAAAATAATATGTTTATATATATGTACATGTGTTTAGGTACCTTTCAGCTATGTACTTTATCGAACCCATTGTCAAAAATGTTTTTAATATATTTTAGGACTTAAAGAAATTAATTACTCGGTTTGACTAGAACTACATACAGTCCAGTGCTTTTCGATTTAAAAATATAAGAAATCCAAGAACAATACATCAAAATATTAAAACAGAAAGAAACAAATTCTTTCAAAAGAAGTTATCCCTGCAACATCTACGTTATAACAACTTTCTAATAATATCATCAAATTTATCTCTATTTTATTTAGTATCAGGGGAATTGTTCCTACTCGGATTTCATTGTTCAGGTAAAGACGTAACAATGTGCTATTTATAGCCGCAGATTCTGTAAATATTAATAATCAATCGGTTTTTGAACTAAGTTAAAACATCGTCGGACAGAAATAAACTGCACAATTGCAGTAAATTGCAGGGCTTCGTAAACGAAGAGTTTACAAAAGTTTTTTTTTAAACTCACAGTCATGTTAAGAAGTTTTTTTTCTGATATTTTTATATATTGCAATGTGAAAGTTAGACAACAAAAGAGAAAAGAAAGACTGAAAGAATCTTATAATAGCTTAGCAAATGCTTGTTAGGGATTAAAATTGTGTACTTAACAATACGTTTTCGCTGTTTCTTTAATTTCTTTTTTCTCCTATATACTAAATACATTAGACAGTGAGTTGGAAAAGTGGTTTTGTATCAACTTAAAAAGTGTGATCAGAGGGGCTTATACTAGAAAGCATAAGCTTACTGCTGGACAATATACCATGACCTGAATGAAACGATGGACTGGTTGTTCACAGATTAACTTCCAAGTTTGATTTTTTTCACATAAAACAATTTGAACCATCTCTTTCTCCACTTTCCACAAAAGGAAAATCGAGATCGTCAGCGAACAGGACTTAAACTGAAGGTCAGGAATATTTTTTATAAGAGTGCATAATCGATGTGGGTTAGACCCATTGTCTCGTATGCTGCTTTAGTGTGTTGGCCTAGAATTAGCCAGAGACAGAGGACTGCCTTGAAGATTCGAGACAGGCGAATTTTTACTTTGGTAGGTTGTCAGTCGGCCACCCACTCGCAGCGTGGAAGACTATTTCCATGTTGCTCCGTTTTAAGGTGCGCAACAGTCGCCTTTCACCGTCCTCCATTATCTACTCTTATATACAAAAAGCATCCAAATGTAGCCAGTTACGAGGAAGTGCAGCTATGATACAGTTGGTGGGTCATTTATGTACTAAATAAAAGTGGACCGAGTATTGAGCCTTGAGGCATACCTAAATAAGGAGACGCAGCGGAGGATCTGCCAGTCAAAAAATTACTTATCTGCTTCACAGCCGAAGATGAAAAATTAAAATTCCTATTAAGCTTACTTAGCAGCTTTTGGTAAAGTCAAGCAGAGCTACAGCTAAGTGGCCCTTATCTAGCGCCTCGTGGATATCCGGCGTAACTTTTAATAAGGGTGTCTCGCAGCTATGATTTGGTCGAAAACCAGACTGCCTTTTGGATAAGAGATTATATTGTTTGATCGTTTGGGGGCCTCGGCGGTCTAGAGGTAAGGCGCCTGACTGCTATCCCAGAGGTCCTGGGTTCGAATCCCGGCCAGCCCCACGGTCCTTCGCCTTTTCCACTTTCCCACCCACATAACTTCCCTTCTTTCTTCTCCCCTCTTTACATTCCTGATTCCTCCTGTCATAGCCTTCGCTAGTCTCTCCCCGCTCCACCAAGCGCATGTCATCGGTTGGCTGATGAGATTCAACTCGTTTCAGGAGGCATAACACTCCAGCGAGTTGTTTCTCAAATGCCCCGATGCCAGAGTCGCGAAATGGTTGGAAGTGGGCGGAATAAAATATCGCGGCTAGGTTGTGGCAGCTCCTTCCTACTTCTCTGTCTGTTTCTACTCTCTATCTTCCGGCTAGAGCTGCTGTTCGACATTCTATACGAAAAAAATAGATTGTCGAACAATACAAAGGGGATTTCCCTAAGCCTCTAGTCTATCACATAAAAAAAAAAAAAAATATATATACATATATTCCATTATTTGATTGTGCATAACTTTTTCCAAAAAGAAAAGAAGAAGCACAGTAAGCTGACAGAACGAAAACCACAGGCTCTGATGGGATGATTTTTTGGGTTCAGGAACTACCAATGCCTTCTTCCACATAGTCGGCCGTGTGGAGGTAGTTAAGCAAAAGTTATATGAATTCGAACTAGAGGACTCACAATAAAAGACACTAAGAATTAATTTCAAGAATTCGGGTGGTAAAGGGTCGAGTGCCGTGACATTTGACATTCGAAAGAGTGTATAGCTGAAAATATTCCAAAAGTTTCAGTACATCTAATACTAAACCCTACATCAGCCAGATCATTTGAGTTATGACAGAATGTCAGAATGCTGAACGCTTCTAACCTTCAGTCTTGGTACGGGCATTTAACGCTTATCACTAGAAGGACTGAGTGAGGATAATAACACTAAAGCAAAAACTGAATTGTTATAAGACAAATTAATCTGTATGAGGTTCCTATGGTCGTTAAACTAGCCATAAAAGTGGTTAATTTCAAATAATTGTTTATATCGTATAGATTGCTGTTGGACAAATTGCCGTAAACTAGGTGTGGCTCGACCTACTCCCTGAAAATGAATATAAACGATTTGGGAAAAGAAGGGAATATAAATATGGTTGGAAGAAAGAATATAAATAGAGAATTTTAAACAATTTGTATCCAGCAAAACGTGTGGCTCGACTCACGACCCTGGTTATATAGTCATTTGTCTAAATAATGTACTTCTATAAAATGTTGTCAGTGAAGCAAAGCAAAGTCACTCTAAATATCTAGAAAAGTCCTGGAGAAGAGACCCAGAGACATTTCTTCGGCCGTTGTGGTCTTTACAAATATCGGACGAACAAAAGTCCTTATCGTATGGAATTGTCATAAGACGAAGTTATCCTGTTTTCACACAACGGCAACCCCATTTAGAGGACTTCTTCAAACTAACTTTGGATTAGCTTGAATCAGAAACTTCTCCTGCATCATTCAGTTCTAGGTTAATGACCTTCTGAATAATAATTCGGTAATAAGAAATACCTGGAAACTAGAGAAATCCCATATTACAATGGTAGAGAGGAGCATGGTCGAAAAATACTCAGTTTTTCATGTTATATTGAAATTCTTTGCGTGGAAAACACTTACTACCGTAATAGGGTTATTTCTAATAACATAACAGAACATAACGTATGTTGAAAAGGGTCTCATTATTTTTGCAAATTTTGAAATTAAAAGAAAACCTTAAAAAACAAAATAAAAGAAATTTTCTAAAAGCCAAAAGCCAGAACATACGTTATATATATTTGTTCATATTATATATTATTGATAAAAATCCTTTTTACATGCCCGTGGGTTATACATACGTATGTATTTATACTGTCGGATATTTCAACCTTTAATAAGTCTCACAAACAATCTTGAAACAGATCCCAAAAGGAGAGCAAGATCTCGAAAAATGCCATCCCTCCTTCTCGAAAGAAAAAAAAAACCTGTCTTTCTTTTTTTTACCTTTTTTTTTCGCTAAAAGACAATGTTCCGTTTTCTTAGATAAGGTAGTTCGTTGATAATCACGTTGAGTTAAGGTGGCATGGGACAAGGATATATATTTCGTTAGATTGGGGTATAATTTTCCATATTCTTCTTTTAAAAACTCCCACAATTTCTTCACCTTTCGCCGCGCGCCTACTTTTTATTTTAACATAAACTTTCGTTCGTTCGTCGTTCTGTTTCTTGGTTCTTGTTTTCAGAGAGATAGGTAGCATAGCTACTAAAATGGGTATTCCTCTACACTCTGTACAAACATACATATACTTTCTAGAAAGGAATAATTTTTCCCGGAAGGCTGCTGTTTAAAAATTAAAAATGCTATTGATTTTGTGGCTGAAGTTGCGCTGAGAATGTGTTGGAATTTATTTAAAAAAAAAAAAAAAGGAAAAGAAAAAGGAAGCAAAAGAAGAAGAAAAAATATGGCAAAAGTTGTGTTTTTTTTCATACTCTCAAAAATTAATTGCTGTACTAACCCTGAGGGAAATTAAAAGGAAAAATTTAAACCCCAGCCAGGAATTTGCTCTTTGAGCAAAAATTAAATGCTTATATACAGATAAAATGAATGTTTATTGAAATTTTTGCCCTCCTTCCGATTTTGTAGCTCATTAAAGTCGATCGGGGGGATGATGCATAATGGCACCCCACCACACAATATTCCTCTACCTTATCCAATGGAATTTTCGTTTTTTTTTTTTTTTTCAATTTTCTTGGTATGTAAATATTTACCTGTTCGATTTAATAACAGAGAAGCACGACGACCTTGAGAGTCCTGTGGATAGGTAAATTATCCCTTGTAAGAAATCAGATTTTTCTTTTTTTTTCATTCCTTGCCCGTGGACAACATGTTTTCACGTTGCCTTTTACATTCCCCAACATTTCTCCATCTCATCCCTTATATATTTTTTTTGTTTTTGTTTCTAAATTTCGTTTTGAATGTTTTTTTTTCTTCGTCGGATTTTTGCATGGTCCCCGCCCTTGAGACCAGACCGTGCCTTTCATCACTTTTTTCCCTCCCAGCGATGAAACCCTCCTTGTTTACATTCCTTATCGAGGTATAATTTTCTGTTTCACTTTCATTTAATTTCATAATTGAATATTTTCTCCTAAGGAAAAAAAAGGAGAATTGAAAAAAGATACGAATCAGTCCATTTGCATTTTTATTACCCCTTTTATATCTCTCCCCACCACAAGGCCTGGCTTCGATCCGATAAAACGGAGGGCCACCACCAACTAAATCCACAACAAGAGAAGCCCAACACTATACACAGCCCTTATACAATCCGATGTCGGCCAAAAATTTTGTAAAGTTCACCTCCGCGCGAAAAAAATCGTGTAATTGTAGTGAAGTGTCGCACAAAAATGCAAATTGTTTGGGAATCATAATAAAAAATTATTTACAACATAAAACCAAAAAAAAAAAAATAATAGAGGAAAATACATAGATGTATGTGCGTATATATGTATTTATATAATAATTAGCACACGAATAGGGATAACTTTTTACAGCGGCAGTTTTCCAGGATTTTCCATTGACAGGGGAAAAACCTAGAAATTGCGGAAAATAAAACAAGGGGCTGCGATTCTGGTGTGCTGGGGCCTGCCGGCTACTGCCGTAGGTCACGCCAACTGGTCTTAACATGTTATTTATGTAGCTTTTATGAGGCCCCGATAGCATCGGAGCGTGGGGCTTTTTTGGCTAACGTATATCAGGCAATCCGAATATAGAGCTTCGCGCGGTGTAAAAACCTACCCTTATACTATATACTACACATACCATACAATTCCTCCACCTCAATCCGCTGCCACCTTTCTCCATCTAATATCTCCTCCAGTGCTAGTAGTTTTCGGATATGCTATGCCAGTGGTGTTTTCGAAGGACCGACTAATTGAATGTTAATAAAGGGCTAACCATGGTTTTATGCTGTGAGTCGTAATTAATACAAATGATAGCATGTACGGAAAATTGATTCCCGTCATTAGTTTTTCGCATATTGAAATTAGCCCAGAGAACACTTCAAATCGCCCCATGAGTGAATCAATTTATTTTGCCCCTGGAATGGGCAAGGGTGGCCCAGGCAGGCAGCCAGCCAGCGGCAGGGCATCAGCTATTGTGGCTGGAGTGTTAAGTAAGGCTTTGGATTAAGCTAAATGGAAATATAGTAGAGATTTATTTTGATTAAATTTGAAATAGTAGGTAATTTAGTAACATAACGGTGAATTAATGTGTGAGAATAAAATTTTTTACTTCAAGGCTCTCAAGCAGTGTTAATTACACATATAATTCTTGCCAAAGACCAACCCCCCGGAGATTTTGCTTCTTCAAGTTTTATATGTTTTGGTCATTTGAATTCTTTGGTATTAATTGTCAAGGACATCCAAAAATAGTAAAAATATATATATTGGCCACTATGCAATCATTTAGCCATTGGCACCACAAACGCATTGGCATGCCATAAAACAGATAATTAAAACTACTGCACATTAAGCGTACCACCGAAAATAAACCATTGTATATGAAGATAAATTTATTTGTGTAGTTAAAACTATTCAAAAGCAGCTTTAAAGGCCGCTAATTCACTTACAGGCCGCCGGCAGGCCTTGGCCTCTCAGATCAGGTCGGCAGCCAAGGCCCGTTCAAGGCCATTCAGTCTGGTTGAGGGATGAAGACTTGTCCGCTTGACAGGCCGTGGACTGCAAGTAACCTCATGAGTCCCTACAAACACACAGGCGACGGCGACAGTTAAGGGTAGCAGGTTGTTAATTCAAGTGCAAAAATCTCCATGGCCTCAACGAAAAGTTCAGATTGATTAGAAGTGCAGTTCCCCCGCCTCAGACTGAGGACGCATACATACTCACAGATATACAGATTTTTGTCAGTTTTCCTGAACTTCTGACGCCATCCAGTGTTCGGCTGGTGAGTGTGTGGTATACTTGGTCTCAAGGCAAGAAACCTTCAGGCCACGGCCTGCCGGCGGCCTGTATGTGAATGAGGGCCTTTATATCAATGTTGCAGTGGACTGTGTCCCCAGCGGCTGCACTAACGTATATTCCTTATAGAGTAGGAGCTGGAAGTAAATAGTTGAGTATGATAAATGTGAGGAGCGCACTTCGTTAACAAATTTCAGTTGGGAATAGCTCAAAGATTAATAATGCGTATATTGCCGGTTAATTTTTGGGTCCAATTTTTATTACCCCGTGTCCTTTTATTGGATCCGGAGAGGGGGTAAAAAATTGTACTCATATATTAACCGGCAACATTCGTATTATTCCTCTTCAAGCCGTTCTCAACTGAAATCTGTTGACGGAATGCGGTCCTCAATATTTCGCATACTCTTTTCATTTCTTACTTTTTATACCTAATGTACTTTGTTGGGAAATACTGCTCCATATAAAAAACCTACAAAAATCCACCCACTCTAAAGACTTTACAGACGTAGGTTTGAGTGTACGTATTTCAAATAAACTTTACCTAAATTTCTGTGGAATTCTTATAAAATTTTCCGTGAAATTAATTAATATTTAATGAATTAAAAAAATATCGGTGGAATGAAGCTTAAGGCAGAACGGCGTGGGGGCGGCGTATCTGAATTCTTGGCTGTATGTTGGAGCAATCAGAAAATTTAAGCTATCAAGACCTACAAAATGATTTTGAAGTACTCGAGCATTATAGAAAAGATTTAAAGTTAAAGATCCGCCAGAGAATTATATCAGTATTTGACTGGACCAACATTACTACATCAACAGAAATGTACATAATTGCTGCTTTTATCAATGCCATGAAATCCTGCCATATGTAAGAAATATATTCTTATAGAAAACAAATACATACAGCCAGTGTTAAATGTTAGTATACATCGGCCATTTCCTACTCCTAAGGTGAGTAGTCCCTAAGAAAAAATTATAATGGGAATCTTTTGAAGCAAAAGTAAACCTTGTAATATTAGTACTTAATTATTTATTATTATAAAATTAAAAAATTAGGGTATTTAAGAATGATGCATTGGAAAAAATAAATGTACTAAAAAATGAAGTCAAAAGTTAGTATACAAACAGAAAATAAAAGCAACAAAAAATCCACATTGCCGGAGATATTTCTGAAAAAAGGTGGCTATATTTTTGAAAATGTGTGGCCGATACTATTGCTGAGGAACTTGTAGCCAGACATGTTTTCGCAATGTTTTGACCACAGTGTTGTCCGAGAGTTTCACGCGTACGCGTCTGACAATGGCTGAAAGGGAAGAAGTACAAATTGCAGCATACATTGTTTTTTCTTTAAAGGCTCTACTACCGGGATCCTGGCTTCTCGCAACAAATTGACATTCATACAAAAGCGGTGCAACTCTACACTTCAAAACACTTGAGGTTGACCCGCCTTTGAAGTCACGTTCCGTCACATTACCGCTACAAAACCAAAGCAACTCCAGAAGTGCACTATAATTAAACTTATAGTGCACTCTTGAAGCCGCACAGCGAAAGATATTACAAAATGCGACTCCAAAGCAAATCACCCTTGAATACTCTAAAATACGGAGTCACACCATTCCTACACTGAACGACGCAAATGTTGCTCGTTCCGTAATAATGATTTTTCCGGGTGAGGTTTTTAGCCTCATGCTTACCCTAAAAGGGACTAGCCCGATTATGTTAGCCTATCCTCTCTCATAGGATAGTTACCAGTGGGCACCGCTAGGAGGTTATGATCGCACTTCCATCAGTCAGAAATAGTTGCGGCACGTGCCTGTTATTCACTCTATTCCCCTGATGACTGACCGCCAGCATACATTCTTTGCTCATTAAAAAAGAGAAGAATGTGGTTTCGACCTTACCTAAATAAAACAGAGACACAATATAACATAAGCGATGAGTTAATTTTAGATATGTAGTTACTTGTCCTGAAATTTCACTACAATGACAAAGGGTGACTTTAAATATTTCATCCACAACCATAAGCCTTAACAGCGGTGAGAGGGCTCCATCCTGCGGAATGCAGAGGCCCCTGTGTTTACCACTCTACTCTTATCTAAGCTCTTGTCAAAGTTCCAAAAATGAGGAAAATCCACTAACTTGCAGATCCCATGCTGGCATTGTTTAAAGCGCTACTTCATCTGGTACGGTGGAATTTATAAGGTACATGTTTTCTAGGGTCTTTAAGGATAAAGGATGACGAGCTTATCAGCATAATCATTTTCGATGTCGAACTGTAATAATTGACAAATTATAAATTATAGAAAAAATACAGCCTATTCATGGGAGACGGCATGGTCTCAGCCAAGGAGATCTCCTCGAACTCTGCAGATATTTGGGTGCGATTTAGTCCACTAAACTGTGGGTTCATGCATAGGGTCCGCACGAGCGTACACACGACACAAGAGTCGACTGCAAACGTGGTTTATTGAGAACAAGATGAGAGAAGACAATGGAATGGACACAATTCGCATCGGCAATAATGTTTGGTATAAGAAGATGAAAAATAGGTTTTTGTCTTCAAAATACAATTTCCAAAAAAAAAAAAGTGATTTTTGATCAGGGATCTAAACCAAAGTAAACTTAAAGCAAAGCACATATACTCACTTTGCTGTAGACTGTGAAAGGTATTTGTTTCATATCGCTGCAAATGCTGTAGCTTGCATATTACTTAAAGACTTTCAGGAGCATACTAGTCCGACTTTAAAATACTTTGCTATGAAATGCTTTCTGTTTGCTTACAGTTTTTCAAAGCTTCCCTCTCCAAATACTGTGAAATACTATGCTTCCTTCCGTTTTTTTTTTTTCATGGTCGCACTTTATATAGTAAAATGGTTCTTTGTTTAGAGGGGTGGAAACTTTTTTTGTATGTGTATGTGAAGCATTCGCAGCCGGAACAGCATGCCCCAGCATTTGTAAGCAATGTTGCCGATCAAGGAAACCATCTCCTTGATCTTTTTCTCACTTCCCACCAGAGCGGTACTCCGTCGAAGTTGATTCACCTCTCGGCAATTCGGACCACTGCTTAATTAGCGCTAGCTTCCCATTCGAATTTCCCATCCCTCCCAAACCAGTTAGGAGAACTGTATGGCATTATGGGAAGGCCAATTGGCTGGGGCTAATTAATTTCTTCCGAGCTACTGACTGGAATCAGTGTTTCCGAACCAAAAACGTCAACTCTGCCACTATCCGTATCACTAAAATCATACAGGCAGGAATGCATTTGTACATTCCTCATTCTACTAAATCTGTGAAGGCTAGGCCCAACAGATGGTTTAATCAGGAGTGTATGCATGCAATCAGAAACAAAGAAGCCGCCTTTCGAGCTTACAAGAGCTCCCCGAGTGAATCGCTCCGTGAAGAGTATATAAAACTAAGAAATTCCTGTAAAGTCACCATCAGGAACGTCAAAAATTCATTTGACAGTAAGTTGAGAAGTAAACTCTTTAATGCAACCTCTGGTAGCAAAAACTTCTGGTCCTTGGTAAGTTCCATAAAGAAGAATTTCACTGCATCTACAACTCCTTCATTCATTCACGATAAGAAGGTGATAACAGACAGAAAAGCCAAGGCCGATTTATTAGCATCTCTGTTTGCTTCAAATTCTTCCCTATCCGAAACTGATGCGCTACCCCCAGCTCTCGAGCACAATGCTCATTTAATGGACAGGGTTTTCTTCAGGACTCGCGAGGTGTACAGGTGCCTCAAGGAGCTCGATGTCAACAAATCCACTGGACCCGATAATATACCCTCTATCGTCTTAAAACAATGCGCCTCACCTTTGGCTAAACCTCTGCGCAAACTTTTTGCCCTATCATACTCCTCCGGAGTTTACCCAGACTCTTGGAAACTTGCCCATGTTCAGCCAATTCCGAAAAAAGGTGAAGCCAGCGACCCCTTAAACTACCGCCCAATAGCAATTACTTCTATTCTCTCCAAAACCATGGAGACGATAATCAACAAAAAACTTATGGGATATCTAGAATCCAACCTACTCATAAACGACAGACAATATGGCTTCCGCCAGAAAAGATCCACCGGCGATCTTTTAGTCTGTCTTACAGAACACCTCAGCCGTAGTCTGCATGGATCTGGCGAGTCTAGTCTGGTTGCTCTAGATATCTCCAAGGCTTTCGATAGAGTTTGGCACTCAGCCCTGTTAGCTAAACTCAAAGCTATTGGAGTCGACTCACTTCTGCAGAAGTGGATCAAGAATTTCCTTTTCGGCCGTTCAATCAAAGTAATATTGGATGGCGTCAAATCTGCATCCCACCCGATCTCGGCGGGGGTCCCCCAGGGGTCAATCTTATCTCCGGCCCTATTCCTTATCTTTATAAATGACCTTCTTTCAATCCCCTCCAACCCACTTCTCAGCTTCGCTGACGACGGTACTCTACGGTACTCGTACAGCTTCGATACAAGGCAGACTCATGCCAGATCCTGTCTTGATGATCGCGAACGTATGTCCAACTCTATTAATAACGACATTGAACTGATTCTAAAGTGGGGAGAGAAGAATCGTGTTGAATTCAACCCCGCCAAAACCAAGTATTGTCTTATCTCCAAAAAGAAGTTCAACACCCCTCCACCCTTGAAAGTGAATGAAGTTCAACTAATGGCCGAACCATCCTTACACATCTTAGGCGTGACATTAGCCAAGGACTTGCGATGGAATGACCACATATTCCAAATCGCCAAACAAGGATCTCAGTGCTTGGGATTTCTTAAGAGGTGTAAGTTCCTCCTCCAGCCATCGGCCCGTGCTGTTATTTATAAATCCTACATTCGGCCTCTTCTCGAATACAACTCCCTCGTTTGGGGCGGCGCTCCAATAACCACCTTGGCATGGTTAGATAAGGTCCAAAAAAAGGCCCTTAAATTAATTGATGACGATACCGCTTGCTCCAACATCGACCCCCTCAGCCACCGTAGGAATGTAGCAGCACTGACAAAATTTTATCGCTACTATCATAGTGACTGTTCCTCCGAGCTAAACGCTCTCCTGCCTCCACGGCATTCTTATACCCGCAACACCAGATTAGCCCACTCGTCTCATTCCCTCCACCTGCAACTCCCCCTTTCACGCACTCAACAGGATATGAATTCGTTTGTTAATAGAACAACTCGGCTGTGGAATAATCTCTCGCAGTCAGTATTTCCGAGCTCCTACAACATCCAAGAGTTCAAACGCAGGGTTCATCACCACCTTCTTCAATACCCCCCCGTTCCTTTATAACCCCTCCAACCTCCCTCCCCCGTACTAAGCTTACTGCTAGACATTGCACCATGACGTGACAAATGACATGACGGACTAGTAGTACAAAGGGTGATTCCTGAGCTTAGCACTGCCACATAAAAAAAAAAAAAAAAAAAAAAATAGCATTCGCAGCAATATGAAACAACAGCTTTCACAGTCTTCAGGAAAAATTTTTAAAATGATGAATGCTGTAAAGCAAAGCAAAGTAAATGGGCGCTTTCAGTAATGCAGGATGCGTGCGCAAATGACTTATTCAGCAATTGAAAGTGTGAAGCTTTCAATGACTGAATAAGTCAATTGCGCACGCATCCTGCATTACTGAAAGCGCCCAATTGCTGTGGTCTTCTTAGCAGCAAAGCAAGGTCAACAGCAACAGTATTAAAATTGCTGCAGCAATTTAAATCTTGTTTTTGATAACTCTGACCTTGAATAACTTTTAAAGGGTTAATCGGATCAACATTTTTGTCAGAATAAAAGTTGTAGAGAGGCCCTCGCACGGTGTTGTGTGATCTATAGAAACCGAGATACATGGAAAACTCGGGAAAAAAGCGATATCTCCGGCGGCCATGTTTTTTGTGATTCCGAAACATTCTTCTTAAAAAGCCACAAAGAAACTGTGAACCAATTTTCAGCTATCTTAAAGTTTTGTCTCCTCTCACGCTGTTTATTTTTTGGCTAATTTCCCCCGACTGTGATACAACTTAGCTCAGACAAGCGATTTGCATTGGACGTTGGGTCAATTGTTGCCCGCTGGATTTAGAAGGAGTTTGCATCTTTTGAGAAACTGGATAATTGTCTCGAAATTACGGATTATTGATGATTTCAAGGTAGACCTTCATTGTTAGCCCTTAGAATATGGGACCGACACTGTACTTAAAGCGGGTCCAAGGTGTAAATATGGGAAGATTTAATCGACCCTAGACTGGATCAAGACTGTATCGAGAGTGGATCGATAATGAATTTCAAACCAAAAGAGATCACAACTAAAATATACTTTTCCCCAAAAAGGGTTATTAGTCAAGGCTTTTCCAAAATAAAATACATAAACGCAAATAATATTAAGTGTTACTTAAAACTTGAAATAATTAAATTACAAAACATATAACTTGATTTGCCATTTATCCTTGCTAATGTTTTGTAAATAAATATTCTATAACGACGGCATTGAGACACCCCTTTCAAAATAATATGTATAGACATCGCTTGGAACAGCAAGAATAGCAAAGTTTCGTAAATTAATCAAATCCCAAGTGGAGACGTCTTTATGTCACAATCAATTAAAATTTATCCCTCAGACAAAAGACTTAAGTTCCATACAAAGATATCCCTAAGCCCTATTGTGCCGCTTTCTGGCATCCTAAAAGCCGACAGCAAATCCATCCCCTTAACTCAATTGTAAACGGGTATTTCCTCCAGATATGGTCGAGATTAACCGTCTGTGAATTAGTATCTGAAAACTTCCTGAGTAATTACGGCCGGTTCAGCGCCATATTACATTCCGATATATTATCGGAAAGGCATGGCCTACCGAAAATTACAAAAGAACCAAAGAATCAGTTCAGGGGGGGCCCCCGGAGAAACAAGCCGGCAAAGTTTTTACTCTGGGGGATTTATAAGGGATTAGGTTCATAATCGCTGATTTATTAGTTAATGGCGGAGAATTCATTCCGGAAAGATGTTATATCTTTTTCCGGTCCCTTTAACCAAAAGCTCTCTGCTGGGGGTAGTTTTTATCCGTTGGTTTTTCCGTTGTCCTTGCGGTTATGCCAGTATATATGGATATGATTCAGTAACGTGATAAACTTTAACAATAATGTTGCCGCTGCTCTCCTCCTTGGCTAAGACAATTAAAAGTTGTTTTATTTCCTGGACAGATTTTCAACCGAACCTTACGTATTAAATTTGCTCCCTTTGTTCGTTCCCAGCAATCTTCTATACATTAGGAGCCATGAAGGGTTTCGGGATGTATTCTGCGGCTGGCCGGGTTTATTACAATCTGAGCTTTTCTTTATTTTGCCTGTAATTACGTGATGAAACTTTCCGCAAAGTAGGATGAAGGCTTATAATCCGGCGTTGGATTATATTCCAACAATATGAAATGGATTTGGTTACCAATTATTTAATGTTCCCGGGGAAATTCAATATTTCAACGTTAGACATGTGTGTATTTTCTGCTAAGACAACGATTATTATGGAAAGTAGTTTAATTTCAATATACACTTCAAAACCCAACGAAATACGAATAATTTGGGCAGTTGACGAAGGTTTGTTTTGATGAAGGTTAGGATTGAATTTCTACTTTGCACATACAACCGTTGTTCGTATATTTAAAAGGGATAAGTTAAACGAAACTTCAAATTGTGAATATGATAACACCTGCAGTTAAATCTTCCTCGTATTTATTTTTTCATATAAAAGAACATTGATATCAAACCGTTAAAACTACACAAATGACATTGAACTTTGACTTGAAGGACCAAGAAAGGTTTGCTAGTATCACTGATTGTGGGATGCTATAGCCTATATGTAGACATCTGCTTCGAGAACTGAACACCAAAGATGTTGGAAGATGAAGGAGGGAATACGGCAAATTTTATTAATGGATTCATGAGTATTTGATTTCACTAGAAATTTCTGTTCTTTTATGAAATTTTCAAAACATTTATTAATTTCTGTAGAACCTTTCAACGTTGAAGTATTTGTTCATGTATATACTATAGAAAACTCGGCATTGTAGTGGAAAAACTCAGGATTTTATCAATGTTGAATTTTCTTCTTTTATGAGTTCATGAATCATGTAATGAAAGAAAAATTTAAAATTGGATGTTACTCGACCTGCGATTATCCTGTCGATTTACCAAAGCAACATGTGTAGCCCTTCAACCTTACTCTGTAATTAAGAAACTTTTAGTGTATTGCTACTTTAGTGTCCTGTCATATTTTCTTATATACAAGGTGTATTAACGAGTATGTCGGAACGCCTGGCTATGGATAGACCGTTTTTTGGTTTAAACAACGTTCGTGATTTTTGTAACTGCGCGATACCGCAATAAAACTATATGGGGCCATCCATAAATTACGTCACACGAATTTCATGATTTTTTGAACCCCCCCCCCCCGTCCTTGTCACAGCTGGTCACATTTGGGAGACCCCCCCTCCCTAGTGTGACGTCACATATTGTGCAATTTTGCATCTAGAAGTTATTAAACTAAAACAGCAGTTCCGAAATTAAATATATTTCTATTTAAATTATTTTTTAATAAAATTAAGATCACACAACCGCCATTGCGCGTGTGTCTGTCACCAGCTTTAACGCGAGTTTTTGCGGAACGTATCCTTCGCGTAATGAGCAGTATTACTATATTTAGATATATTAGATTTTGAAATGTGACGTAACAAAATTTAAGACCCCCCCCCCCCCACCCCTTGTCACACAATGTCACACTTCGCCGACCCCCTCCCTCCCCCCTAACGTGTGACGTAATTTATGGATGGCCCCTATCGACTTCTTTGAAGTGCCGAAAGAACAATATTAACGAAAAAATGCTCTGAAAAAAATTTCATAACATTCGTTCGGGCCTTGTTTCAATGAAAAAACTTTGGCTAAGTGTCAGAAAGACCTTAAATTGATAAGTTTTGCTGATATCTAATAAACTCGATGGAATGAGCCCCATGCGAAACGAAGTGACAGTTTCAGGAAATTGCGGTTCATCCCGGAAGCCATAGTATAATGCATATTAGAGCTAAGAGTAGTTACCGAAAAATTTGTTTGTACTTGACAAGTACTTTACATTGATTAGTTTTGCTAATATCTACGGAAAGCTTTGGAATTTCCAAATGAACCCATGTTTATCAGCGGCGTTTCATCACGCTCGATACGAATTCGAACACGTGCTTTAGTGTAGCGAACGAAGTACGAAGGAAATGTTAGTTTGCTAACGTTCTCTGGAAAAATCTTGTGGTCTTACCACTATTATTGTTATTTGAACTAGCTTCTTTCAGGATTACTACAATATTCAATTTCCCACTAGTCTTGTAAGAAGTCACTTTATTCCGTCTACGTTTATCATACTGGGAAGTTGATCAAGTGGACCGAAGGGGTCAAACCCACATCCTAACTAGTTTTATCAATTAAAAAAAAAAAAAAACTTATTGCGGATGACAGCGAAAAGGGAGGAAATTTTTCGTATAGACGCGGAGTGGCTTCGAACCGCGAACCGGATGAGTGATGAGTGGTAATCTAGCACCACAACCCCCAGATTACGGAGACCGTATAGTAAAATTTCGTATTAAAGTCGAGTTTTGATTGTTGAAATTATATTTTTCTGATGAGCGGTACTATGTTTCCTAGCGGTATTCAATTCCTGTTCTCTCACTGTATATCTTTTTCAAAATATGTTGCTTTAACTGTACGAGAGTAAGTCTTAAATATACTATGAGAGGAACTGACTTTTATTGAAAACCAATTCGGAGTAAGTGTGAACATATCAGACATATCGCACATCCCGAAGAAAAGTGTAATAACTGGAAATTAATGAAATTCTGGATTATTACAAAAATCAGTTATAAAAACAACAACCTGCTTCCAGAGAAAACCGTAGTAAAGCAACATATGTATAAATTTCGCCGTGAGAAATTTATACATAGCTTTACTACGGTTTTCTCTGGAAGCAGGTTGTCGTTTTTGTAACTGATTTTTGTAATAATCCAGAATTTCATTAATTTCCAGTTATTACACTTTTCTTCGGGATGTGCGATATAGATTTTCGAGGGATACCGAATCAGACCACTATTTGCGGGTCCCTTTTCGTCCCTCTGCCTAGAGTCATCTTATTGGGGTTGCAGTGGGTTGTCCCATTGCTCCCTTGCTTCGACTCCCCTAGTTATCGCAAGCAGCTGATTGAAGGGAGTCTGCCTCATGTCTCCATCCCTTGGAGTCCAGTTATGGCAGCCCTTTTTCTCGCCACCGCCGGACAGTGACACACTATGTGTGTGGCCGTCTCAGGTTCCTCCAGGCACATCCGACAGGTGTCATCCTCCAGAATTCCCATTCTTTTTAGGTGATACCTGAAACATCCGTGTCCTGTAATCAGTGCCACCAACCATCTGAGGGTTCTCCTTTGCATAAGCAGGATCCTTCTTCTGGCTGCGGTAATCGGCAACGTAAGCACCATCTTAGCCTGCCTACACGTGGTCATAGCGTCCCACCGTCTCCGGTGTTCCTCAGCGACCCATTTCTCGATGCAGTTCCTTACCAACCCTCTGCCAATGGCAGAGTATGGCTCCGGTCCCCAGAATTCCGAGGTTGACCCCTGTGTTGCCAGGTTGTCAGCCTTTTCGTTCCCATCGATGCCTGTATGTCCTTTAACCCAAGCTAGCGTCACGTTGTTTTGTTTCGCACACCTGTTCAGTTTTTGGACACATTCCAACGCCAGAGACGCATTAATCTCTGTCTGATTCATGCGCTTAATCACAGCCTGATTGTCCAGTGCTATAAGGATACTTCTTCCCTGCACCTGACCATCATTTATGTGATCCAGCGCGGGCAGCAGAGCAAGCATTTCCGCCTGGTAGACAGAGGTGTAATTCCCCAAAGCCAGAGAGCAGGTCAGATTTAAGTCCTCTGAGAAGACTCCCGCACCTGCTCTGCCGTCAATCATGGATCCATCCGTGAAGATATATATGTCTTCCGGCCTCCCTTCCGGGAGCGTTCCGTTCCCTATGAGGGTTTTATGATACCTTTCGGTCACCGTCATTTTTGTGATCCCTTCCATGGGCATCATGAGCTCCCTAGTCCCAGAATCTTCATGTGCCCATATAAGGCTCCTGACGCCTGCCATGCGGCATCCCGTCTCATCCGAATCGCTGACATACAAAGTGTTGCATGATTTAATCTTTAAAAGTGGTGAGGCGCAATTTATTTAGCTTATGTAACAGTGTTCCAATCTGTAGCTAGTCAGTATAAAAAGTTAAATTTTAATTCAGTTCTAAGCCTCACAGGAATTTAAATTTGCCCACTATCCATACTACGCAAGAAAGAAACAGTATGTTTAAAAAACACCCCGATTAAAAATGAAATTCGCCCGCAGCTAGCACGCAGCTGGCATGCACTAGCCCGCACGGCGCCCGCAGCTAGCATGCACGCCTGAAGACTAGCCCGCAGCTAGCATGCAGCTGGTACGCACGAATATTATAAATCACGAGTAAAAATGAAATTCGCCCGCAGCTAGCACGCAGCTGGCATGCACTAGCCCGCACGGCGCCCGCAGCTAGCATGCACGCCTGAGTGAAAATAACACTAGCCCGCAGCTAGCATGCAGCTGGTACGCACGAAACTCAAATTTAAAATGAAAGAAAAAAATTTTTTTTCCTAGAATAAAAATTCTACGCCTCTTAAAAAAGATGGAGAAGAGTATTATATATGTATGTAAAGTCGTCATCAGGCACATTTTGAGATTTTCGTGCGTGTGGCGGGAGAGTGGATACCTGTGGCGGGAGAGTGCATCCCTCTAGCGAACAAATTTTTAGATTTTCGTGCCAGTGGCGGGAGCGTGTATCCCTGTGGCGGGAGCGTGCGTGCCTGTGGCGGGAGAGTACGTACTTTTGTGGCGTGCCTGTTTGTTCGCTATGCGTGCTAGCTGCGGGCGCGTGCGTGCTAGTAAGGAAATTAACCATGAAGTTATTTTTAATCGGGACCCCAACAAATACTGAGCAGTTAAGATCAAACCGAAATAATCAAATGCACAACAATTTGACAATCGCTAAAATTAAAAATTCACAAAGGCGAGTTTTTTCGCCTTTTATTTGCATAATTTGAGCATTTTAGTTACCTAATTTTAACTTCAATTCATTTTTATGTTACCCCAGAGAGTGGTAAAATATTGCCCATGACAAACCATCCTAACCACAGGATAAATTTAATTTAATTTAATTTTTCTAAATGAGTCCTTGGAGACAGTTTTGAAAATGAAACAATTTGGTAAGGAATTGAGGTGAGACATGTAGCTATGGCATTATGAGTTGAATATTTAAGTTATTTAGATTTTTTTTCTGTTCTGCTGTTTTGTGTGGTGTCGAAGGTTTATGTTGGTGCATGTATAACACATTTTCAAGTTGCTTGTAAAATGGACCACGAAGCATATTTGTGAGTCTAATGGATGTGAATTCGGATAGTGTAAGGCTATATAATAATAGCATACATGCAGCTATGGTATTTTTATGCTTACAGACATAAATTTCATTTAATATCCCTTTGTTGTCGAAGGCCTAAATTCCGATATAATCAACACACCAGTATCTGGCAGTTTTGGGTTGTTCGTTCGTTGTTGTTGTTTTTTTTTTTTTTTTTATTAACGATTTGATACTTAATTCCAAGCTTAACAACTGTCTCCCTTCTGTCTTAATACTAATGATTATCTACGAGAAAATTCTCTTAAAAACCATGTTAAAAGGACATAAAACTGCTCCAAGTGTTGCTGTAATGGCAGAAATTCCAACATAATTCAGTTTTGTATTCGTCGTTGTCGTTCGTTACCGAAAGTCACATGCCAATTTCCAAAAAAGACGAAATTTTTTTTTTATCACAGTGAGTGCTACACCATTTGGCTTTTTAGACTCCAAGATAAACCCATATAACGAGAAAAAAAAACTTAGCCTTATAATCGTATCTAACACTTGAAAGGACTTTTCCTTAATGTTGGGTGCCGGCGGTATATGGTGGATATAGCATGGGCCTTGGGATAAAGCTTTGTTCCTTCCATCATGGCTGTAGTTGGCAAGCGGAAATTTATAGGGTTCCTTAGCCCTGAGTGTCTTAAAAGCAGAAACTACCCCCACGGAGACAATACAAAATGTAAGTGCAGTGTTACGGTATTGGTTTTGTCGCAAGTAGGATGGTCGTTGTGGGATCCCTTGAAAGATGTTTACCCAACTGTGTCCTTTTTTCCCTTAAGAACGATGAAATGGTACGGGAGCTATACTCTCTCTATACAGCAGCAACCAAAAGGTGATAACAAACAGGCAAACGTGCCGCGGTTTTTCAATGGGGTACTTAACAGGCGTAATATTAATTTTTGCCATTTTTCCTCCGGCCCTGATAAGAATTATTAATGAGCAAATAATGGAAGTAATCTTCAGTAAAAGAACATAATTTTTAATGTTCTGCATTACATTAGTCTCGTGCTTCTAATATAAATTGTCTTTATTTGACTGAGGGCGTTTCAGTTAACTTAAAATATTTTAGTAAATTTTAATCTGTTTGATTTACGTACTTTGGTCGACAATATTAAAACACCAAACCAAACAAAATCAATACTATTTTAAATTTTTGGGGGTATTTTTCATGTACGGGAGAAAGAACTGGATCAATTCTTCCGTTAAATTTGGAATGCGATAGTCAGGGAAATGGTGTGCTGATAAAAGATTTTAGCCTGTATACTCTTGGTGGCATTTGCAGCTCAGTGCGACCCTTGAAATGCACACGTCCAATATCCCATTAATTTCAGAAATAAACAGACCTCCGGACAGAAAATGTTCGCACTATTTAAAACCCGATTCCCACTAGGTTCTTTTATGCCACTTACTGGGATTTGTGTTTCTGTAGAGCTAACGCAATCTTTGCGCTCTCTTTGTCAATACGGGCCGGAATGCTTTGTTATACGGCCAAGAATACTTTTATTTATTCCACATTCTACCCTTTATGTGGAATCACTCTTTGTATTACCAGTTTGTCATATCGTACCATCATGGTGCCATGTCTTGTAGCAAGCTTGGTTTGAAAGATAGAAAAGTAGTAGAAGAAGAAGAAGAAAATAAGAAGAGAAGCAGAGAAAAAAAATGATAGATCGGTGGGGGGTCTGGGGAGTGTTGCAGCAGATGGCGATGAACCTTACCTTTGAACTCTTGGGTTTTGTACGAGTTCGGGAAAACTGATCGTGGGAGATTATTCCACAGCCAAACTGTTCTATTTATAAACGAAATTTCAGACATTAGTGTGCGGGAATAATGGGATAGCAGGGTATGAGAATGAGCTGAGCGGGCTACTTTTGTGTTGCGGGAGAAATATTGCCGTGCAGGCAGAATCATTGGTAGAATCAATCCAGAAGCTATGTATCTTAGCAGGAAAAATTCAAAGCGCTACTAAAGGGATCGCTGCCAATAGTATGGGATGAAGAAAACGGGCAAACATAGAGGTTCTCATTCGTTGCGGTGGTCAATCAGCATATTGGAAGTGATCGCTTGGTACCCCGCTGCCCACACTTGCGTTTGGGATGACGAAAAGGAAATTTCAACAGGCGAACAAAAATATAATATTTTTCGAGAACGTAGTTGTTATACATATCCATAAATCAAAAAAATATAGCAGCCTTTTTCCCAATCCTTTTATTTACTTGCAACAGATTATAATTAAAATTTACAACGTTTCGGTGGCAATGACCACCATCTTCAGGTT